>JAYKAV010002330.1:1081218-1092944 GCA_035582835.1 Phoebastria nigripes | reverse complement strand
AACACCTGGTCCCAGAGCAGCGAGGGAGCAGCTCCCCGTGCCGAGACCTGCGGCGCGTACGGACCATGCCTGTGCCCACGGCAGGTTCTCCAAGCGCCGAGGAGCCCCGCCGCCCTCCCGAGTGCTCCCCGGGCACGCGAAGCTGCCGGGTGGGACGTGCTGCCGGCCGCCTGATGGCCACCCTTGCTAGCAAAGTCACTCGGCACAGCGAGCTTACGTTTCTGGCACAGCCCCTTCTCCACGCACCCTGCTTCTGCCCTTTTGTCCTCCTCCTGCTTCACGGCCCTGACCGTCCGCTGCTTTCCTGCCTATGCTGGTCCCTTCTCCTGCCCATCCCACAACGGCCGCCTGGGTGCACGACGAGCGGCAGCCAGTGCAGAGCCAAACTGAAAAAACAACAAAAACAACCGAAAAAGCCCCTCTCCTGAAGAGCAGGAACAATTACTGAACCTCGGCATCTGGGACTTCCTCAAGGCACGCATGTGCCGCTCTCCGCAGAGGGAAGTGAAAATCATTGCCGAGCTGGGAAAAAGCACCCCAGCTAAAGCCAGGGACGATGAAAAGAAGTGAAAACACAGGCAGAAGTGTTTGCGTTGAGACGGTAACAGCTCAGGGACGCAAGACAAGAGAGACGGGCGAGAACAGGCATAAAATACTAGGCGGGACAGTGGAGTTTGTTCTTCATCCTGCACGGCCAACTTGGTGAACAAYGCTTTCCCATCACCGTAAATCCCCCAAACGCCAGCAGCAGCTACCACAAGCCTTCTTCTGTCACCCTGTCCTCAGCAGCACCCCCTTGTCCTCACTAATGCCGGCCATCCCTCTCCCCCATCCCGCTACTGCTGGGAAATTCCCTTCTGCTTCCAGGAACCGACGTCTCTCGCTGGCAAACCTCACGCCATTCTTTTTCAGCCTGGAAATCTGCTTCCACTTTCTCTTGCTACTAATCCGATCAATCCCCCTCCTGCTGGGAAATCCGTTTCTGCTTTCAGTCTGTTGCTTCACGAACAAAGCTGGCCATCCTCTCCCTCCCTCCCTCCCTCCCAAATTCCCCCGCTGCCAGGAGAACGCTTCTGCTTTCGGGATGCTGCTTGCAGTTCCCAGCACTGCTCAGCGCTGCTGCTGCGGTTCGGAGGAAGCTCAGCTGTGGGGCCGTGAGGTTGCCCGAGCTCCGCAGGGACGGCCACCGGCACACGGCGGCATAGCGCGGGGCTCGGCAATGACACGGCGGGTAGGGGCCGGGGAAGGCACAACTGGATTAACAAGGCTTTCCGACAAGGTCCAGTGCTTCGGAGGGCTGGGGCTGTGGGAAGACACATGAAAGGTATTTACTGGCAATCGTTGCGGAAGAAGGGTACCGGGGTGCCCTAGCAGCCCGAGGCCTCAGCTTCAGGACGCTTGGGCGCTGCGTGCTCTCCCCAAGAAGCTGAGCGAGACGCCTGGCGCGGGCCTGCGTGACATACGAGGAGCAGCCCGGGCCGTCGATGGGATCGTCACGGTCAGGCTGGACGGGGCTCTGAGCAAGCTGACCTCGCTGAAGGTGTCCCTGCTCGTTGCAGGGGGGTTGGGCTGGAGGAGCGTTACAGGTCCCTTCCACCCACTCCATTCTGTCGTTCCACCATCACCACGCCAGGCCGGGGCCAGGCGAAGCGTCGTGCGGGAGATGCAGGTCAACGGCCCGACAGCCCCCAGAGAGCAAAGGCCGTAATGGCCTTGCCCACATCCCCCGTACAAACCGCCCGCCACAACCGGGGTGGGAGGCTGGGCTCCAGCACCCTGCTGATGACCGGGTCCATGATGGACCAGCAAAGGCTCAGGGCTGCCTCCCCTCTCTCCCTGCAAGACCTCCCTCCTGGGCTGCCTGCCTCGCAGGGGTGGGCGAATCCAGACGTGCCCACCTGCTGCCGCCCCGTTCCCAAACTCAGGATGGGGACAGGGGGTCAAGCAAGCAAGCAGGTCCCTTTTGCCGCCCTAAAAGGCTGAAATTGAGCAGGCAGGACCAGACGCAAGCCAGGAGCGAGGTGTGACTCCGAGAGCGAGGGCTTTACAGGAGGTATGGGCAGCACTGGCGCCAGCGCTTCGCCATCACCCAGGCGGGACAGACACAGGGACGCTTTCCGACAGGGCCAGCTGGCAGTCCCGCTGCCCGAAAGTGGAGGTACAGGTCGGGGCTTTCCCCGGGCTGAGTCCAGCCGCACGTCTGGACGTGCAGCCAGCGCAGAAAAATCCCCCCGACACCCAGGCGGCGGGGACAGCGGGTCCCCAGCGTTTCCCTCCTGCTTCGCTTCACGGGGGCTGTTGGACTTTGGTCCCGTTCAGGTAGACTGGGGAGGGGTTACGCAGAGGCATAACTAACACGGAAGGCTGAACTGCCTGCCCTGTGCGACAGCGCTTCTGAGGAATTCAGTTCCTGAAACTCAAGCGCAAAACGTTGCTCCCTAAGACAGATGGAATTATTTAACGACGCTTCAAAGGAAACGGCCGCTAGATTTGTAAGCGCCACATCTGCTTTAGGGCCAGCTGCAAGGACGCAATCTGAAATGCTTTTTCCGCTTGAAGGGAAAGCAAGCGTCCAAATTCAGACGAACTTGCAGCTCTGTGTTCTCGCTCCTCTGCAAAGCTGTGCTGCCTCGTAGGAAGACCTTTGAAGGAGCTTCGGATCAGACGCCTGGAAACATGAAGGTAGCCCTCTCCACCAGCCCTCCTTCAGCCAGCGGAGTCACGAGCCGAGCCTTAACATCAGGCTTTTCCCGTGCTTCTGCGTGTTACAACAGCAAAGGGGTTCGGAGGAGGTACACCATGTCCCGGGAGGTGCCGCAGCTCCCCGGGAGCGGCCGGCAGCGGGCGAAGCTCTGCGCCCACCCGGTCCCCGCGACGGGGGGCCGGCTGCACGCCTCGGCACGGCAGCACGGATGCCTGCAGAGGCTCCAGCGAGAGCAGGAGCAGAGTCATTGAAACAAGGAGCRTTTTTACAAATGGGAAAGGGTGCGGCTTCTCCCTGGGATCTGGCACAGAAAGCACTGGGGACGGAGACCTCGCTGCAGCCTCTGCGACAGCGGGGACAAAGGGTCAGCAAATTCCGAACTAAGGCCGCGAGAACTTACGGTTCTTTGCCCCGTTCTTTGCTGCAGGTAATCCTGGACGTCCTCCCGCCCGGTGATATCAAACTCTCGGAGGCCTCCAGGCACAAAGTTGTATTGCTTGAGAATCTCCATGGCATTCCTGCAGTACGGGCAGCCTTCCTTTACGAACACGGTTACTCTGCCATTCCTGAGTTTGCTCTCCACAAACCTATCAGCCATGCCAGTTTTTCAAGACGAGCAGGAACGCTGCCCTTCCCCAGCGAGCTCACAGGCAGATGGGGCAGCAGCAATCGCCGCCCGAGAGATTTATGAGTGGCACAGTGCCTTCCTCCCTGGAAACTCCTCCCCAGGAGGACGTAGTCTCCTCACCAGACCATACGCTTTAAAGCAGCAATACTTGTACTTCCTACCTGTTTTGACAGAAAATCCCAATCGCCGGACAAAGTAACCGTAGAGAAGCTGGAAGGCGCTTGGCGCTCAGGCGCCGCGTCGGTGCAGGCGCCATGGCGCGAGGTTTGCAGGAGCCGCTCGTGGACTGATGCACTGCCCGAGGCTGAGCTCCCGCTGTTGCCTCTCTCCCTCACGTGGGGCTGGCTGTGCCTGTCCTGCCCCTCACCTCGCCCGCTGCAGGATGCTCAAACCGCCCGGGGGGGGACAGTACCGACGTCGGGAAACCTGCAGGAAAGGTAATGGAGATCCATCCTTTCGCCATCCAGGCTTCCCATCCCGGAACTGAAAAAAACATTGCTTCTTTTGTGAGTACGTGTTTCTACCTGCAAACCTTCCACAACGGGTGGGATTCCCTGCTCCAGTTTCCAAAAGTGCCTAAATGGCGTGTCAGCCTTGCCTCAGCTCCCCAAGGGTCTGTGTTTTACCCCAGACGTGAACTCAGAACCAAAAGTGTTCAAAGCACCAGCTCCAGAATTGAAAAAAAGTCCAGAAATGTTACTTTAGCGGACCTCTGTTGCAAATGTATTTAGGGAACATATTAATGGAATCAAAAGGATTCAACACACATACTGTATGACGCCGTTAAGTGCAGTTTTGTAAACTTGGCAGAGGGAAAAATCTTAAGACTGCAATCCTTCTGTTGTGGTTTAACCCAGCAGGCAGCCAAACACCATACAGCTGCTCGCTCACTCCCCCCCTCCAGTGGGAGGAGGGAGAGAATCGTAAAAAAAAAGTAAAATTTGTGGATTGAGATAAAGACAGTTTAATAGAACAGAAAAGGAAGGGGGAAAGAAAAAAAAAAACCAAAACCCAAAACGTAGAACATATAAAATGAGTGATGTACAACGCAATCGCTCACCACCTGCCAAGTGCCGCCCAGCCCATCCCCAAACAGCGATTGCTACTTCCCGGACCACGCCTCCTATTTATATATTGAGCATGACATCGTATGGTATGGAATACCCCGTTGGCCAGTTGGGTCAGCTGTCCTGGCTATGCCCCCTCCCAGGTTCTTGTGCACCTGGCAGAGCACGGGAAGGTGAAGAAGTCCTTGACTAGTGTAAGCACCACTTAGCAACAACTAAAACATCGGTGCGTTATCAACGTTATTCTCATACTAAATCCAAAAAACAGCAGTAGGAAGAAAATTAACTCTATCCCAGCCAAAACTAGGACCCTTTCATAGATTTAAAGTGGTACAAGATACAGTTGGGTAGCCAGCCCCATAGGGCTAAATCGTGCCCAAACTTCGGATGTCGAGCTGTGACAGTGACATTGCATCTTCAAGTGAGAAGCTCAGCAGGACCACGGCYGTCTCCAGTACCACAGCATCCATCCTTGGGGCAAAGCCCGTCTCATACCATCCAGTCACCAACATAAAGCTGATTTATTACAGGGCTGGTAAAAGACTGTACGCAACGTATCACACCATTGCTGGGCAGACTCAGGCTAATACTTAGTTCAGCTTTTTTTAAACCGCTCAGCCTTGGTCCACTTTCTTTTGAACTAAATTTGTTTATTGCCTGGGAGTCCCTAGCGTTTTACACGTTTAATTTGCACAGGACGACAGAGACCTCTGGACATCACCCAGCCCAAGCCCCTGCTCAGGGCAGGGTCACCTCGAGCTGGTTGGTCAGGGCCATGTCCCATCACGGCTTGAATGTCTCCAAGAACGGAGCCTCCACAACCAAAACAAACAAAGTGTTTTCCTGATGTTTAAACAAAGCCCCCTGTGTTTCAGTTTGTGCCTGTTGCCTCTGGTCCTGGCACTGGGCACCACTKGGAAGAGCCTGGCTCCATCATTTTCACTCCTCCATCAGGTATTTATGCACRTGGGCGAGACCCCCCCAGCATCCTCTTCTCCAGGCGGAGCAGTCCCAGCTCTCTCAGCCTTCCCTCATATAACAGATGCTCCGATCCCTTCATCGTCTGCACAGCCCTTTGCTGGCCTCACTCCAGTATGTCCACAACTCACTCATTCGGGGGACCCCAGGACTGGTCTACACAGGTGAGAAATCCCCGCAAGTATCTTGGCCCACTCACCAAATATAAGCAACCCGCTCACATTTTAGCTATTTAAAATAACAAGGCTTCATACAGAAGGAGAATAAAGAAATTCAGCTTCCTATTTGCATGAGTCTGGAAGGGGAAAACCAGCATCAGGGCCCATGCTATCTTTTTTTCAGTTAATCAACATTGCATGTGACAGGCAGTCACAAGAACTCTGGCCCTATCCCAAACAGACCTTCCCAAATTCAGTTTTCTGCAGCATCAGCATTGTAGAAGTAAACTTGATCCATTGTGCACAGAAAAATATGCATTTTGAACTCAGTCCACTCCTTTGCAGTCCTCAGAAAGTAAAATTTAGGCAGCTGGGTTTAGGCAGCTCTTTGTGCACCACCATACCACAGCTTGCCAGACACCGGCCGTGTGCTTGCTACACCACAGAAAGTCCTGGGCAGCATAACTTCTCCTCGCTTTCAACTTTCAGTATTACTTTTCGTCCTCTTATTTATAGGAAAACAGAAGAGTCCTGAGACCAGGTGCTCCTCCCGGATTACTTTTTCTGCTAGTCAGTTTTAGCTGGTGTGCGTTAGCCTTCAGAATAGGTGTCGTCTGGTTTAAAGACCTGATTTCCCATCTTGAAACTGCAGCAAAGGTTAGGCACTACCTAGGTGTGCCTTTGAAGTCTGCATACATCAGATTAACGGGTTTAAAAGGTGAGTGGTTTGGGAAAACACAGTGGGTGAAGTTAACTAAGTAATCCTACCCACAGCGATAAGAACACTGAAGTAGTATTTCCTGCAATTGGTCCAATTTTGGGTACAAGCATTTCTCTTCCTGAAGAAGAAAAGTCAGTTCTTGTTTTTATCACCCTTTAAAAATATCCTAAAAGGAAAGCCAGCAAAAGCTAAAAGCCCCGCTGGGGTACCCGGAGGTTTTGCGGTACCCGTCGCTCCTGCTGCCTTTGGGGGCACAGCCCCACTTCTGCCTTCCCTGCAGATGCTGAGACCGTCTCCAGAGGCCACTGCTGGACACCCACCTTCACCTGGCTTGGGATCTTGCCCTTCAAGAGRTTTCCTCACCTTTCAGACAATGCTGCTGTCATTGCAGCCAGCGTGGTGGCCAGCCTGGAAATTTTGAGTGCAGAAGAGCTACCAGGACAAACCATGAATTTTTCTGATCTTATTAATTGGAAATGGTGTAGGTGCATTGGCAGGTAACCTCCAAAACCCCTTTTTCTGGGTGAAAAGGGGAGAAGGGTGGGAGCGGGAGATGAGGGATGTACCACTTACATTTGCTGGTTTTTTTTCTTGCCTGGGTTCAATACTGAATTTATTCTTATTGTATGGTTTGCTTAACTTTCGTACATAATAAAGGCACATGGACACTTGACAATATCTGGTGAAAACTGYGTGAACAACAAGAGCGCTGCTACTAAATCTCGATAAGCAAAACGTCATGGTCTGCAGCATCAGCTCTCGGCATGGAGTTAACTGGAGATCTAACCCTCTGTTTGAATCCACGTATAAATGCTGCCGTGCCATAAGGCGAGAAAATAAGAACTATAATCCGGCAGTGAAAAGTTCGTTCTTCCCGGCATGTGTTGCGCACACACATTCAAATTGCAGGTTGTATTTCCAGATGACAGGCTGGCAGCTTGCTCTYCATAGAGAGCCTCAGGAAGGCTTTACTCATAGCTGGTGATACACGACAGGTCAGTGTCAGGACAGGCACCATCAGGGTTAGAAAACACCCTTGAACAAATGGTCTGCAGATATCTGCCTGCTGTGACGACTACTAGATAGCATCAGCTAGGGATGGAGGTGGAGGAACWTGACCGGGCTATTAGTCGACAAGGAAAAGAGACCTGGCACGTCAAAGGGAGAGAGGCTTGGGATGCTGTTCACCAGATATTTACATTTGGAGCCTGCAGACGCAGCGGAGAAAATCCGGGTGCAGAAACGTTCCCCCTGCACAAGGTTGTGGTTGTGATGCTAAATGTGTGGTGTGAGTCTGCAAGGGTGCACTTTCCTGCGTGCGCCATGGGATGGCTGCACACGTTAACTGAGAAAAGATTGTGGCTTTTGGTTTAAAATGCTCCAGTCCGTACTGCGGGGATAAGCAATCCTACTGAGCTTGCAGGGCTATTTGATTATTTGGTGACTGGTGTCCCAGAGCTACTTGTTCTGTGATAAGCATAGACTTCATCTGTATGTATTTCAAGGGTCTATAACAGATGGGGTTGTGCAAGGCTCATCCCCCACCTCTCCAGTGATACCCCAATTCTACATTAGTTACTTTTTCTGGGCGTTATTGCCATGAAGGAACTAACCTTTTGTGAAATCCTACCCGGGCTACGACATTACTTTTAGATATCTACCGGGTACACTACACCTCTTGCAAAAATGGGAAGGTATACTTCCTTTGGGGGAAACCACTGCCATGAGAATGGGTTAAAATGCATCATTAATGCAAGGAAAAAGGGAAGGAGAAGTGTAGTGTTAACTCTGTGCAAAAATGTGTGTAAAAACATTAATAGCGTTTAGCATATTTGTGTACAGGTTTTGATCCTATACAAGCTTGAAAAGCGTGCATAACATTATTGGATTCCTTAGTGAAGAACCACCTCTGCAGCCAAAACATTGCCTAGAACACAATGATTAAATACTCTCCTAAAAGCCAGAAGGATGCACATTTAAGAGAGAGGATTGAATCTGCATCCTCCTGTCTGGTGAACATTGCCATCCCTGCCACCCCCATTGCCGAAAAGCATGCTTGGTGACCCCAACATCCCACTGCGTGAAACAGCTCTGCAAGCTGTTTTTCAAATACCTTCTTTTCATTACTGATTTCAGCCCTAGACATTTCATCAAAACATTAGTGCAATTTTTTTCTACAAGAATAGTAAAGTCTCTATTCCTGTCTTTTTCCAGTTTTAAGGATTGCATTTKGGGGGGTTGTGAATCAGTTGAAGTGCAGAGACTGGCAGAAGGAATGGTCGCAATTGCCAGAAACGGAGCGAAGTAGTTAAAGATTTAGCTTAATTGGTGAAAAAAACCAACCAAAACCCCAATGACAACCGAGGGAAGATGAGACAAGCTTCCAAGAGCACTGAAATGGGTGCAAAGCACCACAATAAAGACAGGGAAAGATCTGATAGTCAAAACTTCAGCAGGGGCTGGGGTTAGGTACCCATGCCCTGCTGTAAGCAGCCCTGGCAGCGCGAGGCGGGTGGTCTTTCACAGTCCTGTTACCTGTGACTTCATAATAAACACACTTTTAAACTGCTTTGGGGGTTGCACTGCTTGAAGTATCCTCGGCTAGCTAAAGCCCTGAGAGCCAGGAATACATGAACAAACCAAAATGACTTGGAAGAACAAACGCACAGACTTTGAACGTGAATGAACTCTTCCTCCTGCATCAGGTAAGCCTTTTTGCCAATCATTTGTAAACAAAGTATGTACAAGTTTTCTGCAGATTTGGAACCGCTGAATTGCGTATTTGTGTGTTAAATTTAGGCACATGAAACTAACTCTGGAAACCTAGTACCTAAATATTTCTGTCAGGTTGTGTAAAAACCTCCCCACACATCTGTGTGTACACACGTCTTAATCTTTAACTTCTTCTGATGACGGTTGCAATGAAGTGGATGATAGTTTGGATCTCGTGAAGCCAAATGGGAGGGTTAGCAGGCAGGGTCTTGCCCCATGCAGAGAAAATTGTGACTAAAAATAAACACAGGCTGTTAATACAGGGAAAATAAAAATGAGGCCAAGTAATCAGAACCTGAATTGTACACATTATTTGCCTTAATTCAGGGAAAAAAAAAAAAAGGAGATTTCTTGAAAAACAGGCAAGTAATTCGGTGGTGTATTTGAAATACATTTATAGCGTTGGTAAGGTATGAAGGAACTCGAATCCTTCACATATGCTGACAACCCCTTTTCAGAATGATGACAGAAAAGAGGTCTGAGGTGCGGGCTGACATGGAGCGATTCTGGCACAGAGGGGAGGTTATGGAGTGGTTTTGTTTGCTGCTGCTGAGCTGCAGCCTGCCTGGCTTTTGATGGAATGGGCCACCCCACTAGAATTTCTCAGCAGCGCTTGCCGAGTTTTTTGCTCTGCATGGGACTTCCTTAGAGATGATGCTGACTCTACCTGGTAATGATGTTTTCTATAATCAAGGAGTTCTTGAACTTTTGAGTAATGCCTGACCGTGGAAAGCATGCATGCGTGTGCATTGCCCATTCGTTATTAAACACCAACTCAACCCGTGCTAGTCGCCCAGTACAAGTGGAGGGACAGTCACGCTTACTTCCACATAGACAGCCACAAAATAGCAATAGAAATGGGAGGCTTGGTTACTCTTACAGTAAATATCTAATAGCAGGTTGCAAGGTCCATGAGGTGCCTTGTGAATTTAGGTCCTGCAGTGCTGACCTGGTGTGACTCCAGTCCAGATCTCAGGTGACTCCCGAAAATGGGTCCAAGTGGCTCCATCTTGCACTGCTGGGCAAAGCAAGGCCCTAATACCTTGAAAAATCTGAACTGAGAGTTGACCTTTCCAAGCCCTTTCTGCCCAATGGGAGGCACAGAACTCATGATAAAAGTAAAATATTGTTTTCTTTTCTTTTCTTCCCAGCAAAAGGAGAGTCACCGTCCAGAGCTGGGCAAAATGGTGGAGAAGTACCCCAGAGGAAATTTTTTTTGCAAATTCCACCAAACTCATCAAATTCCAATGACACAGCCACATGGACAGCTGAAAGCTATTCGTAGCATTTGATTAGGGTTCAATGAATATTGTGTCGAAAAAACAGTAATACTGCCACCGTTTTGCAATTGTTTCCCTTCATGTTGGCTTTGCACCGTAGGGGAGAGAATGCTTGGGATCCCAGTTGAAAACAGGGCTTACGGGGACAGACAGGCTGAGTATCTGTAGGAATTATTTAAGGATGATGCACAGTGATCAGAACTGGTTTATGAGCTTAGGAGAAGATGCAACTCCTCTCATTATGCTGAATCATTTTATTTTCAGAATAAAAGGTTATGCTTCCCAGGATTTTGAGTGTGATGTGGGTTGTTGTGATTGGCAGTAGATGAGTATCAAGCACCTGAGAAATTTTGTCTGGTTAAGCGAAGTATTTAGAACACCAGCTGGGCTCTGTGCTTTGCACCTTCCCTCCCCCCCAGTTCCTTTAATAAGCAGTTGGCAGGAAAATTAACACTATTTGGATATCCCAGTGATATGGCAGGAGTAAATACTTGTGTTTAGCAATAAGAACATTCCTTTCAGCTGGGAATGTAGTATTACTGCCAGTTTACACACAGACAGTATGGACACAGCCATGTTCTCAGGCTCGCTCTCTTCCTGTAATTACAACCAGACTTTCTGAAAATTATTTTCCCAGAAATATAGTGTGACAATTGTCTAGACTTGGGAAATAACCAGTAAATTCTGTGTTTCTACCAGGATTAGGCAGGCCTTCTGCCAACCCCTCGTGCGGTCAGGGGTACTGCCAGGCCACTCTGGCAGGGGTGACCAAGGGAAAAGCACGTGGGGACCTCAGGGATGCCATGTGCCTCTTACAGCATTTGTTGACCATCATGCCTCTTGTGTCACTCTTTATACCTGTTCATAGTGAATATTAGCGGTTACCTGGTCAGGACGGCTGTTTTAACTCCTGTTGGTAGAGATGAATGTGGCTGTAGACTGGTGCAAGCCATGGAGAATCGGATCCTGTGGGACGCAATTGCAACAGAGGACAGGAGCCAGAAAACCATTGCCTGGATGCAAGCGGCGCTCCCTGGGAGCCCGCAGCCGCCCCTTCCCCGGGCGAGTGCCCTGCTCAGGGACTTTGAGCCTCAGCGGTTTTTTGCGTGAGAAGCAGGCGAAGGAAACCACTCAGCCAGAAAATTTCAGCGCCCTCTCCTGCTCCCATCTTCCACTGCAAAGTCAAAAGCAAACTGTGAACTCTTTTTTTTGTTTTGTTTTGTTTTGTTTTGTTTTGTTTTAATATATACCTATATCCTTATCTTACTTCTCTGTGCCATTCACACGGAGACCTTGGTACCGCAGCCCCCGTTCTCTGCCTGTGCCCCCTGAGCCCGGGACAAAACCTCACCCCCCGCCTTCCTCCCCAAAACGGCTGGACGGGGTAAGGCGGGGGGGGGGGTGGCCGCGGCCGCCTC
>JAYKAV010002330.1:1017282-1080797 GCA_035582835.1 Phoebastria nigripes | reverse complement strand
CGCCCCGCGCATCCCCCGCGCATCGCCCCGCGCATCGCCCCGCGCATCGCCCCGCGCATTCCCCGCGCATCGCCCCGTGTACCCCCCGCACATCCCCCGCACATCGTCCCGCGCACCCCACACACATCCCCCGCGCATCGCTCTGTGCACTACCCCGCGCATCCCCCGCGCATCACCCTGCGCGTCGCCCCGCGCATCGTCCCGCACACTCCCCGCGCATCCCCCGCGCATGGTCCTGCGCACCGCCCCGCGCATCGCCCCGTGCATCGCCCTGCGCATCCCCCGTGCACCGCCCCGCGCATCGCCCCGCGCATCGCCCTGCGCATCCCCCGCGCATCACTCTGTGCACTACCCCGTGCATCCCCCTGGCATCACCCCGCGCATCGCCCCACGCACCGCCCCGCGCATCCCCCGCGCATCGCCCCGTGCACTGCCCCACGCATCCCCCGCGCATCACCCTGCGCATCGCCCCGCGCATCGTCCCGCACACCCCCCGCACATCCCCCGTGCATCGCCCCGCGCATCGCCCCATGCACTGCCCCGCACATCCCCCACGCATCCCCTACGCATCGCCCCGTGCCCCATGCTGCTGCCACGAGGTGAATGGTTTCGGTGGCTGGTACCATGCATGTTCCCCATTTCTGGGTTGTAAGGGGACGATTCGCCCAGGATGGGTGCAGTGGGCACAGTCTGGCATTTCCCAAAATGCCCATCGCTGGTGTTTGGGGCACGGCCCAGTGTCGACACAGGGGATGGGAAGGATGTCACCACCAGCGTCTGTCCTGTGTCCTTCAATATGCAGAAAATATGTGTTTGCTTTTCTCATCAGCCTCCCTGACAGCAGAAAGCTCAGTTTTTGAAAATTACAGTTTTAGAGAAGAAGGAAGGTGAAGCTACTGAGGTTGTTGGTGTTTTGTGGGAGGGCAGAGCAGCTTGGTCCAGACTGCAGAAAAGTGTTAGGGTTCTTTACCCTTCTTTAGGCTGCTAAAAAACAGGTGCAAAAACTGGAGTCTTTGTGGAGGCAGACTTAGGGGAAAAGAGGCCGGTTCACGGCAGCGGGCAGCAGGCACAGGCAGGGGTTGAGGGTTACCCACATCTTACAGTTTGCAGTGAACTCACCTGGCCAAGCTGCCTGCAAGTCGGCCTTTTCTAATCAATGTGTTTGCAGCCATAATTCACTGCATGTGGCCTGGAGAGGAACTTGCACTCTGTACTGTACTTTTTTCCAAAAAATTCCTTGGAAACTCTTTTCTGCTTTAGTTTTCCCTGTCCGGCACATCTTGAGTCAAGTGATTTCATGGACTGACTTGAACAGGTGTCACACGGGCACAGGACACCCCACCTAAAAAATGGGTTTTGTCAGCTGGTCACTGCAGAGGCCACACAAGCAAAGTCTGGTTTGTTGGAGGACATAATTTATGCTCTAGCACTGTTTTGGACCCTTTTTTTATTAACTTTGAGGTAATTAAAAATATTCCATTTCTTCTCTGAGTCTCCTGCAGGATACATCAAATAAGAAGTAGGAATTGAAAGACTAGGTGAAAACAAACAAGACTGAAAAAAAAGTAAGCAAAAAGGGCACAAGCCCAACCTGTTCTTGTTCTCCTGTGCAGCAGCTGTTAAGTGCTGAGTAACGTGGCTGGTATGTGAGGCAAAAGACGTACTGGTTTTGTCCTGTCTCTTTGAAGAATTGTTATCTGAAGGAATTCAACAAACCCTGGTATAGGGTGGTTAAAACTTTGATTTGTCTTTTTAAAGAAATAAAGTCTTTCTAGTAATAATAGTATATATATCCACCAACCTTAAGTCCGTTAGTTATGATCATGAAATCCTGGGGCATTGGTCTCATTTAGGTGCTACATTTTTGTACATTTATTTTATAGCATTTGCAGCAGTTTGGTTACTTCTGTTTTAGAAAACCCCAACCTGGGATGCAGCAAGGTTAAGGGAATTTACTACAGATGACACAAGAAATCAGCTGGAGATCCCCAGACTCTACCCCGTTGACACTGTGCAATGCCAGATCTCAAGCCTTCCTTCCAGTGAACGTAAACCTTTGCTTCTTTTGTGCAGATTAGTTTCAAAATTTGTGGCAAAGCCTGCTCCATGTTTGTTCAACAGAATAAATAATCCTTATGTTTGTTTTACATATGTAAAAAAAAAAGAACTTTCTTGTTCATGTTTGCTTATTGGGCAAATGCCAGTGTTTTCATTTGGCCACACTCCTCAAGAAAGGAGCCCAAATTAGCCTTTTGTGTCTCTACACGGATTTCAGTACAGGGGCACTGGGAATCTTGTTGGACAGACATCTCCCCCTCTGCCTGGCTTCCGTCAGAGATTTCCTGTCCTCTGTTTCTGGTCCGTGTTTGTCTTGTGGTGTAGATTTCCTGTCTTTATGTTTCTCTAAGCGTAACAATGTTCCCTGTGTGATGGAGTATTTGTTTAATTGAGTAATATTGCAGCTGAGAAGTGCTTGGAGTCATTTATCGCGCTGGACTGCTGGAGGGCTGGAATTCAGTATATTTCCTCTTGCTTTTGTAATTCTATAGAAATGTCAGAGCAATTTCCTAGTGACAATGCTACTGCTCAGCAGTGTGTTGCAAGTGTGCGTGAGCCTCTGTCACTGCATTATCTTGCAGGCTTTTTGCATCCACAGTCTTTCCTTTCACTCCTGTTGATACGTATCAGCCATGAAGTCAGCTGGGCTATTTGAGTGTAAAAGAAGAATTGGGGCCATAAGATTTGGAATAGGTAAATTGAACTGAGCAGAGTAAGAGGAAGGAAAATGTTGTGAGAAAAATAAACAACTCATGTATCAAACTAGTATTTCTTTTGACTTCTGTGCCAATAAATCTTTATATTTGTGTGTATTTCTGAGGGGAGCATATCTGTACTTAATACTACTATGCACTGTATATTTCTGAGAATTCTTGTAAAATGATTGAGCTGGACTACTTTTTTTTTTTTCTTTTCTGTTATGAGAAGCTGTGTTATCCTGGTGTTAACACAGGCATCATTTTGAAGAGAAACGAGGAGACACGGTCCCCTCCTCCTTTGCTTTGGAGCACAGAAAAGTTATTTGCAAATCAGTTTGTAGTTGGAGCTGGGAGATCAAAGCTAAAAATAATCCTTACTTTCAAATGTATTATTGCTTGCGTTACCCAAGTAGAGTACAGTGTAAAATCTTCACAAAGCAGATCTTAAGTGTTTGCTAGATCACCTTCAGTGTCTGTAAATTGGTCTGGAGTTGGAGCATCCTATCAATATACTCCCAAAGCTATGCTGATGTTTCTAGCTGAAAAAAAGGTGGATACAAATGGGTAAGAACAAGGCTTGCACGTGTCAGTTCTGCCTATCTGGGCTTTGAATAATGCTTTCTGCCAGATCTCATCCCATTGCTGCTAGTCTGTCAAAAACAGACCCAGTTTTTCTGAGGACTTGCTTTCTGGCTAACGCCAGGCATTGTGCCTCTGGCTGCACGTGTCTCGGCAAGCGCTGGCTCACCCAGATGTTTCCGAAGGATCTCCTTTCTGCAGTCGTGTCCCTTCTGCGGTGCTGGGACTGGCCAAGTCCGGACGCGAGGCGGTGCCGTACGGTGCCTGCTCCAGAAGAGGGTGCAGGCAGACGGCAGAAGCAGCCCTGATAAGTGTCTCCCATTAGATGACGGAGCCGGATGTTTGTTCTGCACGGTGGCTGTGGGATGTGCATTTCCTGGACAGGTGTCCAGGTAATGCTGCTGTCACTGATGCTGGGGCAGGAACAGCAATGAGTAGGCATTTACAGAATATGCAAGGAATTTGCAAAATGCTTTAAAAGCTTTTGAAGCATGAAAGCAGTTTGGTTTTTTTTCTCCCCCATGTTGAAACCATAGGCAGGCTCCACTCTTGTCAGGTACATCCACGAATCCCAGTCAGTGCTGAAGGTATGCTAGGAAACCTTCCAGCCTCAGGCTCTGTTGACAGCATAATGGCACCGTGGTTTTGTTGCCCGTGTTGATTGAACTTCTGAAAAAAGGGGTGGAAAAAACCCCCAGCATCAAATAACTGGATATGAAAAGCCATTTCCCTTACTGCATTTGTTGGTTTTTTTTTGCTGGTCCTTAATTGCACCTGCAGAGTGATTTAAGAGGGTCCATCCCCTGGATGCTAAGGCATCCAAGCAGAAGGTGGTGATGCAGAGGCACACATCCAGCTGTTTCTGGTGCCTCATTGGGAAGTAAAACAGGAGATTTGCCTGTGAAGTGAATATTCCCTCTTTCTGAAAGGGAATGAGGAGGCTGGATATCATCCTTGAAAAGTCAGTGGATGTAGTTGTCAATTTACTTGAGTATGTCCCCAGATAGTTTGAACCTAATTAAAATGGAGCTTTTGCAGGATTTTAATGCATTACCCTGCCTAGGGTGAGAAATCTGTAGCCGTGCCCTGACGTTACTGCCCCCAGACCATCGGGATGGACGGTCGCTCCCCTTGCTCCCGCCGTGCAGGCAGGGGAGGAGAGCCCTGCGTCTTGTGGTGCAGCACCCCTCAGGTGCCACGTTAGCGCAGACTCAGCGCTCAGCTCCCAGCTGTGCTGAATCTGTGTTTGCCCCCACTTTTGATCATTTCCCCCTTTTCCACTGCTGTGTATCTTGAAGGAAGCACAGAGCTCAGCGGGGCATCAGGAAAATGGCTGAGACTAACAAAATCTGCCTGACGCATCAGAGAAATCCCGTTGCATCATTGCTGTGTGGCTTACAACAGGCTCTCTGCATAAAAAGTATGACTTCTTTTCTTTTTAATTTTAAATTTAATCTAAGTTTCAGGAATGACCTGTGCCTGAGACATTATCAGTGGGGAGGAGAAGAAAGCAAACCAGGTTTTTGGGGAAGCTGTCCACGGAGAGATGACCTGCTGTTGTGCAATGAGGAGTTCCACCCACTCCTGCTGCACAGCCCTCATTAGTCAGAGCCCAGCCTTCCCTGCCTCCATCAGCTTGTTTGGTCTCTTGGAAACAAACACAAAAATTCCCCAAACTGGTTTCAGAGGTGGATTTTCCTAAAAGAAAGCAAGACTGAAGACTTCAGGTTGCTTTTGTCCTCCTCTCGATCTATGGTGTGATGTTAGTGCAAGGGACTCCGGCATCATCTCAAAGGCATCCCGCTCCCCGTGGTCCCTCCTGGGTTTCTTTGCCCCAGCACACGGTGGATGTGCAATCCTCCCAAATGCCTGCAGAGGGTTGCAGCACCTGCTGAGAAGAAGCTGTGTCCACCCGAGGTCACACATAGGAGACGTTTTCTGCTGAGGTCAGATGTGATTCTGCATTTTGACATTTGAGCAACACGGAGGCTCTTGTTCAGGCACAATAATCCTCCACAGAGCTGAGGCACAGGGTGTCCTCGGAGGCTATTTTAAAATGATAAAGCATCGTCAAAAGGGAAGAAGACGACATGCGGTATCTGTCAGAGGGAGATGATATTCACACTGAGGATTTCATTTAGCTTTTTTTTTTTTTAGTATTATAGAGATTTATTTTTTGTTTTACAGTGATTTTAGTGTTACAGAGAAAATTACTTATTTTTAAGTATTTTTGAACAAAAAGGAAAGTTGTGCCTTACCAAGGTGATAAGCACTTTGCACGTACAGAAATTAGAAGCAATTCAGATTGTGCTGTTGCTTAAAGGCTGGGATTGCTGTAGAGAGACGGTTTGTCACTCAGCATAACAATGATAAATGTCTTTAATGTGGAGTTAATTAGGGGGTACAATCAGTGGCTGTGTCTACCTTTCACTTTTAGCTGGAATCAGCAGGAAAAAATATGTTTGGCACAGTATGTGGTGAAGGTTGGAGGGGTTTAATCACATTTCTCTTTGCTCCTTTATTGTGACATGTCTCCATGACCTGTCATGATAGAGGATACCCCTCCAGCAGCCATGTGGGGCACATCAGGCTGGCCTCAACTTTGTTTTAACAGCAGATGTAAATAGTCACTGAGATCTAGGAGTCAAACTTAATCTGTAATTATCCTCAAACAACAGGGTACCCGCCGTTGCACGAGAGGTACTGTATGCAGTAACTCGGCGCTTAATTACTGATGGGCTTTCCAAACCCCCGTGCTTTCTTCCGTGAAGCTTCCTGGCTTGCAGGCATCTCGGGGCTGGGCACTGCTGGCAATTGGCACAGCTTGTGTGACATTTACTTCCCCGCTTCCTGCTGGGAATCCTCAAGTGTGAAGAAACAAAGCTGCAGTGCAAGAAGTGGTAAAACAATTCCAATAATTTCAGATTTCCTTTTGGCTGGGAAGCTGAGCCACTGCTCCTGCTGGAGCTACGATGCAGACATCCCACCAGCATCCTTGCTTTTCCCAGTCCTCCGCACTTCCACATCTCGCTGCCTTGGGGTCGATCTGCCACATGCGACCTGCCGGGCACAAGCTAGGTGCAGCTGGCAGCAGCACGGCATCCCTGCCCAAAGCCTTTGGTGCTGGCCGCCACCCGGCACGGTGAGCATCGGTGCCTCTGGACATGGCAGGAGCGGTGGCTCAGTAGGCGACACGGTTCCCTCTGAGCCAGTCCCCAAACCATGATTTGGTTCCGGGGTATTAGGAAGCTGGAAAAATGAGGCACAGCTTAGAGATCCTGCTTTGCTCTTTGCAAGAGGTAAAAGCAGTAAATTCCAGTCTTGGTTTATTTCTGATTTCCAGAATAATCTTCTGCCTAAAGTTGCCACAGAAATTCTGCAGGAATCTTTAAAGTTACTTTTCCTACAGATTTATACTCTGCTACATACACCCAATAAAAATCTGATTTGTTCTGGACACACAAGATTGGGGCTGAGGCGTGAAGCAGGCAGAAGCTAAGGGATGAGTGCTATGTATTTTGTAAAGGCAAACTTATATTGGAGTGAAGGTAGAGAAGACCAAACTGCAGCATTAATTTAAGGTACAGTATAGCAGGCTGCTCAGAAAGAAGAACATCTGAAGTTCAGCTCTTACACTGCATGACACCGTGGCTCTGTCGAGGTTTGTACCCTGGATGCCATGAGAGGCAATGTACTCTTTATCAAAGCTGGCTTCCTATTTCAAGCCAAGCCAGGTTGCTGAGAAGCAAAAATTGTTTTGTTTTTAATGTCGCTGTAGTTCTGTGAGGCTCATTATCTACAAAGAAACAAGACAAAGCTATTGCCCCTGGGAGTTTACAGCTTTCTTGGGTCGTTTGATATCTTTTCTCAGGCAGCGTGCAAACTGTGAGTATACAAGAAGCACAACATTAGGGCAAAGGTGGTTGTGTGAATCCCGTTATCACTGCGTCGTTAGGGCCGAAGCACCCCCTGTGAGGCTGGCACGTGAGGCTGCAGCAACCTGAAGTGTTCGTGTTACCGATGGCGTAGCTGTCTGATGTGTCTGTGCATAAACAGGAAGAGTCTTTGTGATCAGAAGAACCAAGCGCAATTAATAAATTAGGTGATTCAGCTCTTCCCTTTTGTCCGTGGCGGAGCTGCATCACCTCACGAAGTGCTGTAGGTGATGACGCAGCGGAGGCAGGGCAAGGTGTGCAAATATTTATCAGTGTGAATTTTATGTTTAGGAACTCTTGACAAGGATAAGCCATTTTTAATAATCGTGGAAAGTCACCCTTGCCGAGTGGCACGAGAATGGTCCTTTTGCTGCCCCCTCCACTCCAGCCACCTCCACGTGGTGGGCTGATCTGCTTCCATGTTGTGCACCATGATTTCTGTCTCATTTGGAATTTTTTTTGCCAAGATTTTCTAAGGCCCAAGATTTGCATGCAAGAAAGTTGCACTTGCTGTTCCTGAGGAGACAGCAGTTTAATTCTCTATACACCCAATTGCACTGCCAGTTCCAGCACATACTTACAGTGGCACCTTCAATGTAATGTGCTTTTGTGTAGCCCTGCCGCAGTTAGGCTGGATGTCTGGGCAACTGGAGATCTGTGTGTTATGGGTTCAAGCAGCCATTCAGCTGTGAAATCTGAGCACACAGAGTTCGGGAAGATACAGCAAGATGCAGCTTGACCTCTACTCAACAAACCATGCTGTTCTTCTCCGAGAGAGGCTGACCTATTTTCTTTTTATTACATTATGCCTTTTTGAAAAGCTCTGGCAGTCCTTTTTTGCAAGCGCTGGGTCACTGACTCAAAACATCATCGGTTGTAGAGGAAACTTTCTATGGATAAGAAGTTCAGCAGCTTTTACAGAAAATTTGAGATCCCAATGCTCTGGATGCAACACCCCCATTTTGAACTGGAGAAATTTTACCCCAACTGTGGGAAAAAGGCAGACCCAGCCTCACCAAATAGCTGTAGACTCCTGCTCTCTCTGCCCAAAGCAATCAGGGTCAGTGCAAAAATACCTGCCCCTCAGGAGGAACAGAATATTGTCCAGAAAAAAGGGGCAGGCTGCCAAGCATCTCTCCTAGCACATGTGCATGCTATTACCGTGCCAGACATGGCAGGAGTAAGGGTGAGGGCACTGACTCGGCTATCCAACGTGGTGAGCTGTTTTTTAAGACTTGGAAAACGTGGCAAATTCTGTGTTGCAGATGTTCTTGCACACCTCGGTGCTTTGGGGATCCGGCAGAGATCAAAGCTGGTTTTGTAACACTCCTGGCTCAGCTGCAGCCTGAACATCCTGCAAGGTCTTTCCACAAGACTGATCTTGCCAGCAGATCTTCGGGTAGGAACAGGCTGAACTTTGGGATACCTGGGGAAAATTGAACCTTTTGATAGTCAGTGCTCAACTAATTCCTGATGATGAACAATGATAAATACTGTTATGGCAGTCTGCCACCCTACCCTGGAAAAACACGCAAGCCTGCACATGGCTGCCCTGATAAACACAGAAAAAGGCTGGATTCTAGCAGGGAGCATGCCAGTTTTTGGCAGTGTGGTTCAGGAAGGCAGGCTACCCTAGTGTCACCCATGGGAGCGGGGGCATTATTGCTGTGCATCTTTCTTGAACTCTTCTTGTGACTATCTTAATCTCATTGCTCTTATTTCCTTTTTCCTCTGGTATTTTTCTCTCTTGCTCTGTGCTTCTCAAAGTGCTTCATCCAGCAAAAAGAGATGAATTGGACATCTAGTTGAATACTCCATGGTACTACAATGAGCCGGGGGGGTTGCGTTACAGGGGAGGAGGGACCCTTGCACTGGCACAAGCCCCCTCATAGAGATTGTCTCCTCTGCACTTCTGCATGCTGTACGTGGATGCCTGGATGCTCACTGGTGTGCCACCAAAAGTACCTCCTCATAACTTCTTTTTAAATTGTTATTATTTGTCTTCCACAGCTGAGGCGAGAGGGGAGGGAAGGAAAAGTATTATTAGCCACTTCTGACATACAAGGTAATCTGAGTTGAAAAAAGTCAGGTTTGTGGGTACTAGAATTAATGAAATCTGACTTCCTACTGATTTGTCTCTTGTGGCTGGTTATCATCAGAGCATCTAAGGAGGATGAAAGCTCTGATTAAAATTTTTCCTGTGGCTAAAGGAAATTATGTGGGGTTTCCCCCCTGTGTTTTCCCTCTGAAATGTAGTGGGGCATGGGTGCGTCCCGCTGAAGTCAGCGCACAGACGACAGCGGTTCTGTGAATGTCCCCGGTGATCTGTAGGAAGAAAATAATTTCTGAAACAGTCACCTTCAGCAGAGGAGGGTGTCCCCATATAATCAGTCGCTCTTGTAGAGAAAGCATCAGCTTGGAAACAAGGGCAAGAAAAGAGATCTGGAAGAGGCATCATGTACAAAGGTGCTTGGAAGGTCTGTGGATTATGACCCCTTCTCCCCAGCTCAAAAAATAGCAGAAGAATGGGAAGATACCACTATAAATGTTGTTAAAATATGTGAAAATTTTAAGAAAATAAAGGCGTTAAAAACATGCAAGTGCTTCAAAAGGCATGGTTACAGTTAGGGTGCAGGAGCTGCTCCGTGGGAGGGGAGGCTGCAGGCACGTGTTCAGGGGGGTGGACATCAGTTTGTATGAAGGAGATGCCCTTTGGATACAGGTGGAGCAGAGCCAGTTGGAGCCATTCCAGGACAGCCTGCAGAGACGGCAGGGCTGGCCTTTGGAAAAGGGTTTTGGTGCACATCAGCTTGCACGTCACCCTGCAAGGGCAAAGATGCCAGGGAGAGGTGAGATTATTACCCTGCTTCCAGCCGAGGCATTGGCTCCTGCTGTGCTCAGTGTTTGCTTTGCATCAGTTGACGTCCACGGTGGTCAATATTTGCTTATCAAAGGCTTCCACTTTCTGCCATTTCAGAGCAATCCCTTCCTTCCCTTGGTTACGCACTCACACAAGATCCCTGCTCTACTGCAGCAAAAACTTCGTTGATAACTCTTTGCTCTTAGCACTATGCCGGGGATTGACTGAATTAATCAAGAAATCCTATAAGAAAAAACCCTGAAAGATACGGAGAGGTTCTTTTTAGGAAGCAAACCCACCTAGTTTTCACTGAAATGCTAATGAAGGAAAAAAACATTTCAGATTTTCCATAATTAGTTGGGGTTTGAGGGGAATTAAATTTAAATAAAATCACTTGCCTACTCAGGTCTGACTCTTACCATCGCACACTATCCCATTTGCTTTCCATAAACACTTGTGACTCTTGCAGTTGTTCATGAGGTTATTTCTCATAGCAATGCCCCGTATAAGACCAGGAGGGAATCACAGCAATGTCACTATTAGAAAAGGTGTGAATATAACCCGCTCAAGTCTTCCCTGAACTGCCAAGTTCATGAGGAGGACAGAAAAAACTTATGTCTGCATTTGCCTAGAAAAACATCTTTATCACCAAGACAGATGCTGGATGTCAGGTGCAACCTGAAGCCCCTCTGAAACAATAATAATAATAATAATAATAATAATAATAATAATAATAATAATAATAACAACAACAGAAAACCCAAAGAAACCCTCTTCAGCCTAAAAGCACAAAGATCAGTGTCTGGAGAAGGGGACCACCACAGTGCAAAGTCACCACTTCTAGCTGGTATTTGCCGTAGACCCAAGTGGGGTCAGCTCTCAGCATCCTCCACGACAGGCCCCGTGTGATGACAGGCTTTCAGCTTTTATTGGTTAATTTAGTTAACATGCATTTCTATGTTGAGATATCATTGTTCCAGCTATACCTTAATACGAACCATACGCATTTCCACAGGGCAAACAGCCTTCAGGAGTTTCAGAGCTCTGATCAAAAAGGGCTGGTGGTTTCGGTCTGCTTTTCCTTCCTGAGTGCTTTATCTCAAAATGCCATCATAGCAGAAACACTCAGGAATTGAGGTATGCTGTCTTGTCAGTTAAAGAAAACACACCGGGTAAAACACGGCTCTGCGTGCTTCATCGTAACAATAGCTTTTAACTCAAGCCCTCAGCTAATTCTCTTAATTAGTGTGGTCACAAAGAGATCAATGAGGAGGCACAATTCTAGCTGGTGGCAGCAAAAGATGATCAACATAAGCCCTCTTTGACTCGTAGAAAACTTTAATATTGGTTGTGGGAATCATTGTCCTCCTATTTTAACATTTCTCACAGCAACAAGGCAAAAGGCAAGGACACAAGGTTACCTTTTTTTTTTTTTTTTTTTTTTTTTTTTTTTATGTTGCTAACGTAATTTGTGGATTTGCAGTGGGACTAGGATGGAAGGAAAAAAGAGGGGGAAACACTCCTAACGAGCAAAAAACCTCAAAACAAAAATACCTACTTTAAGTGTGCTTTGGGTGGCAGGTCGCTGGTGTAAGAGGTGGTTGAGCAGAGCATCAGAACAGAGATGCAGTGCAGATTCTGTTATTCATAGGAAAAGTTGGTTATTTAAAATGTGAACTGATACAGTGAGCGGTGAGTGAAAACTCCCTTTTATGAACAGTAATTGGCAGAAGCTGCAGATAAAATGCCATATTTCTGGAAGGCATTTCTGATATCCTGCCCATAGGTAACTGTAGTGCATGGAAGGATTATGCATCTTTTTGGATAGTCAATCTGAAGCATCTGTTTATGCAAGATGCTGACTGATAGTCTTTGAAGATAGAAATCTCCTATTTAGTAACCGGTCTGCTTCCTCACAGGGCTTACCACTACAACTCCTACCCTTATAGAAAGACTTAGATAAAAGATGAAAAGATGTCTTTTCTCCACATCTGTTTGGTCTCTGGCCCCATCACTGAGATTTGCTGCATGAAGAGCTTGGCTGAGGCAGCGCTGGGTCCCTCCAAGCCATCTCCTTCCCTGCTGTCATCCCAGCTGCCTAACATGCAGGTAGCTGCTCTGCTTTGCCTTTACCTGAGTATTTTTCACCTTTGTGCCTCATCATTGACAGTGCGTTGGATGCTGTGTGCACAATTTACAAGAAAGGGAGGATGAGATGATCTCATCCTCCTTCCCCTCCAGGACAGGTTTTTTAGGAGAAGAGAAGACAGGCAGTGCCCAAGAGACTGTGGTCACTGGCATTCTGTAACCACCTTCTCAGACATCCAAGCCCGAGTGTCTCTTGTTTGTGCTCTCTTCTACTCATGACAATTTTGGCTGGAGCCACCGCATGGTCTGTCCGTGGCTTCCTGGTGCAATGAGTTAGGGATGTTTCTGAAATGCTTTGTGGAGTGTTGCCTTACCCAAGGACCTCAGTGCGCTGGAGGTCAACTTCTACAATTTGCTGATTCTCTATCAATAGCTGATGTGTTTCCCTTCTTTTCATACCATTAAGCTTCCCATGGTCCTTCAGCTCTGGTCTCTGGCATGGATGCTGTTGGGTGACCTGTGACTGCATGATACTTGGTCTCATGCTTCTGTTTTTGCAAACTTTAAAGAATTTTGTGACTCCAACAGGAGTGTGGCTATGGCCACAGCTAAGTTACTGGTATGAGCAAATGAACAGGTCATGTATAATGAGAGCAGCTGCCTGCAGTAACCTCCTCCTTAGCTGGATGCGGTGCCATGGCATTTGTAAGTGTGACACATGAGCAACAGGCAACCCCAGCCGTACCACGATGCTGACCTGGGATGCCAGCAAAACTTCTGAGTCAGGAAAGACACTTCCAGATGCAGTTGTGGTCCTTTTCTGTCAGATAGCTAGGAAGATGATTTCACTGGGAAAGCACACAGCAAGCCTGCTCTGAAACACCACCATTGTTTCCACACATCACACCATTGTTTTGGTTGTCAATGGGCCTTGAAAGATGCTAGAAAGGACAACTTTGTGTGTATTGCTCCACAATTGTCTGCATTATCTGCATTTGCTCCTTACAGCACTGCAAGACATCCTAGGGGCCACCTTCCTTTTGCTTCTCCTGAAGCACTTGCTTTGTCCTTTCTCTCCTGACCTGCAAAATCGTCACTACTTTCCAGTTCCCTGTTCTGCGCTTCTCACCCTGTGCTGATTCTCCTAGCACTGTACTGGGGGTGGAGGAGCTTTATGAACATCAGCCTCTCTGCATTTTTCATTGTCTGTCAGCCTTTTTCAGTGCTTCTGGAAGCAAGAGTCATTTCAGCCAAGGACACTGTTAAGACTGGTTTATCTTATGTTCGCTGCCACTACTGTAAATCTGTCAGAACCTGCTTATCTTCTTTTTCCTAAAAGCTTGTCTGGTGAAATTCTGACCATGTTGTGACAAAAATGTGCAACTGCAAGCGATTTACAGTGGGAAGTGATGGATGGAGGGATGGATGGTTAGAAATCATGCAGCGGATTGGCATTAAGTTTGCTGCAGATCACAGTGATAACAGCTGGCATCTTGTTTCTGGGGTTGTGACATGGTATTCAGCCATCAAGGGTTATCTGGGGATGCTTTGTGCCCATTTCACAGCGGCGGTAGCAGGGGAAGCTCTGCTAGTGGACAGCAAGTAACACAGTAGTTGCTGTCCTTAGCAGTCTCATATAGGAGAAGACCACAGTCTCTCTTAGAAAATGCTGCAGAAAGTGTTATCAGCATGAAGGCAGATGTATCAGCCAGTTCTGATCCGCTCCAGAAGCCTCAGATTGCCCGACAGAGAAGACAAACCCTAAGGCAGCAACACTTCACCCAAGTTGGTGGAGGGTCTGGAGAACAAGTCTTACGAGGAGCGGCTGAGGGAACTGGGACTGTTTAGCCTGGAGAAGAGGAGGCTGAGGGGAGACCTTATCACGCTCTACAACTACCTGAAAGGAGGTTGCAGCGAGGTGGGKGTTGGTCTCWTCTSCCAAGYAACWAGCGATAGGACGAGAGGAMATGGCCTCADGTTGYGCCAGGGGAGGTTTAGATTGGACATTAGGAAAAATTTCTTTACTGAAAGAGTGGTTAAACATTGGACCAGGCTGCCCAGGGAAGTGGTGGAGTCACCATCCCTGGAAGTATTTAAAAGACGTGTAGATGAGGCGCTTAGGGACACGGTTTAGTGGGCATGGAGGTGTTGGGTTGACGGTTGGACTCGATGATCTTAGAGGCCTTTTCCAACCTTAATGATTCTATGATTCTATGATTCTAAGTATAGCGGGTTGTTTGGGGTGGAAGACCAAGTTCTGGTCAAAGCTTTATTTTTAAAAGGCTTGTAGTTATTCTTCCTCTCCAGGTCAGTATTTTTGGCTTTCTAGTGAAGAGATGTCCTCGTAGAGTTTTTTACTGTGTGAGTTTAGTGTTCAGTGTTATTACTAGTAAAATGGCTATTTTAAAAGCATGTATTTCATTAAGTCTTGAAGCCGTTCTTAGCCTGTGCACATGGCTGTCATATTCAGAAAGGAGGAGGAAGTTCAGGCTTAGTGATGGAGGGAAAAAAAAATCCTCCAGTACTGAGACCCTTCCCTTTTCCCAGTTCTGCTCTGCTCCCGGCTGCCTGTTGAAGCACAGCTGCCCAAGGAGAGTGTGGTGGGTCGGTTTATCTTGCCCCATCCCCGCTGAACACCTGGAAGGTGCTGAGGTGGCTGCACCCAGGGCATCAGCAAGGGCTTGGACCAAGTGTGGTGTGCGGCTTCCTATGGAGGGGAAGTACTCATCTGAGGAGGTTCCCCTTTGTACGAGCAGCACGGCGGACAGCTTGCAGGATTGCACGTCTCCGTCTCTGCACAGGGTGAGGAAGTGTGTAGAGTGTCTGTGAGCTTTGATGCTTTTCTTCTTTCCCGAAAGTTGGAGCTGTGCACTCACGAGGATGCTCTGAGAGGGACAGAGCCTTCAACAGGGAGGGGAGCAGTAGAGCTGTGGTCTGCAGGACACAGGCTGGTGGAACTAAAAGCGACAGCTAATCCTAACAAGGACATTGCTGCAACCATCTTCATCTTGTGCTGGCTGCTAGCCGAGTCCTTTGTGGGCCATGGAGGTAGACTCGGCTGGAGGAAACCCAGCCCTCATTTTTACTTTTGTGACTGGGGGGGAGAAGGCTGGGTGTTTCTTAACCTGAAAGATTTTCCATGTGATCTGGAAACTCACCTGGGAGCTTCAAGGTGAAGACGAACACATGAAGTTCTAACTATTCTTTGCTCAAGGTGAAGACTCGGGGGCTGGCTATGGGCAGTAAGTGCATAATCAACAGCTACATCAGTTCTTTTAAACACCCAGCCACGCTCTGTTAACATGAAAAAATAGCTGGACAAGTCTGTACCACGACAGCCCCATTCTCTGTGAAGGGCAGAGAACCTCAGGTTCATACATGAGAATTTCTAAAGACCATGGTATCATTTTGTTTACATACGTGCTGCTATCTGCTTTTTCGTACACTGAAAATCTTATCGGTGTTGTACCATCTAGCTGTTTCTGTGATGTGGTAATTATTTTTCAAGCAGTGGGCTGAGGCAGTCAGAGCAGAACCAGAGCTGGCAGAGGCTGTGTTTATCAACCCCTGCCAGAAAATCCACTGTTTTACTGCCAGCTGTGTGTGCAACACACACAACCTGACAGCTCTCCCAGAGTAAAGCCGAGCAGGGTCCTGCAACCTGCCTGTGGCTCCAAAACCAGCATGGAACAAATAACACACCAGTGTGTTATTTGAGGAACTCCAGAGTGCTTCTTCTTGCTGGACTTGCCACAACCGTAATCAGTCCCACCTCTCTGGCAGGGGAACAGAGTTATTAAAGCAATGGTCAGCTGCGAGGCTGCCGGTGGCCTGCAGCAGCAGGTAGGGACCAACCCATTCCCAGGAGCAGCATCACCACCAGCGCTGCAAGCTGTGATGCTCAATTCTGTTTTGCATGGTGGGTGACCCCAGCTGTGGGCTGGTGGGGGACAGAGCAGTGGCAACAGCCTCCTGGCGATGCCAGCAGGACAGTCAGGCTGCCAACCCCCCTCACCTCCTTCCCCCAGGGACGCTGTGCCCTGGTCCCAAGGGTCTCAAGCAGCCTCCTGGCCTTCAGGGATGTTCCTGCTTTGTTCCCCAGCTACTACTGTGCATCAGCAGAATTTGAAAGTTTGAAAAGTTTAATCATTAAAAAAACCACTAAGCTCTTGATCACAGTTGTATCTTGCAGTGTGATTCCCCGAGAACAATTTCACATTTTCTTAATATTGCATTTTCAACCAGGCTTTAGAGGAAGTTCTAACGGAGATGCCTTTGGCGCCTCAGAAGATGATGCAAGCCCACCCGTACATCTCAGTAGAAATGCCCAGCTGGCCATCAAGTCAGTGAAGAACCAGCAGCAGGGACCTCAGCTCCGGGATGCGTGACCAGCACTGAGCTGGGCAGCCGGGCACAGCCAAGTTTCGACCCTCGCACTGCTGCCAGCCCTCCGCTTTCTGCTGTGATGCTAACCCTTCTGCATAAGGCTTCGTCTCAATGAAAAATATGACTATTTCCATAGCTGTTCAACATTAAACTTTAAGCTTTTGCATATAGCTTTCAGGAAAATGTAAACTTGCTTCAGGACTAGGGCTGAAATAGAAAACTGTATAGAAATGTACAATGCTAGAGGAGCGCTTGGAGTTCAGGAGCTAGAAGAGTTAGATCCAAGCTGCGCAGAGCCTACTGGTGGCTACAGCTCTCAGCACTGACCTGTTGTGCAAATGCAAGCTAACCATCAGGTGTAGAATGTATTTCCTAATGGAAGCCAATAGCTTAGTACTTAAAAACTGATTTTTAACAGGAATGTACAGCAACTTTCCACCTTTCAGGCAACTCAAACCTGTTGTTATCTTGAACGCTTCGAGCCCCACGTTGGGCACCAAAAAGGACTGTCGTGGTTTAACCCCAGCTGGCAACCAAGCCCCCCCAGCTGCTCGCTCACTCCCCCCTGGTGGGATGGGGGAGAGAATCAGAAGGGTATAAGTGAGAAAACCCGTGGGTTGAGATAAAGACAGTTCAATAGGGAAAGCAAAAGCCACGCACACAAGCAAAGCAAAACAAGGAATTCCTTCACTCCTTCCCATGGGCAGGCAGGTGTTCAGCCATCTCCAGGAAAGCAGGGCTCCATCATGCGTAATGGTGACTTGGGAAGACAAACGCCATCGCTCCCAATGTCCCCCCTTCCTTCTTCTTCCCCCAGCTCTATATACTGAGCATGATGCCATATGGTGTGGAATATCCCTTTGGTCAGTTGGGGTCAGCTGTCCCGGCTGTGTCCCCTCCCAGCTCCTTGTGGCCCCCCAGCCTCCGCGCTGGTGGGGTGGGGTGAGGAGCAGAAAAGGCCTTGGCTCTCTGTAAGCGCTGCTCAGCAGTAACGAAAACATCCCTGTGTTATCAACACTGTTTTCAGCACAAATCCAAAACATCGCCCCATACTAGGTACTATGGAGAAAATTAACTCTACCCCAGCCAAAACCAGCACAATAACTTACTGGATTGGTAACTTTTTAGAGTTTTAAAAAGTGGGGTTTTTTTTGCTGTTTGGGGAGGTGTTGTTTTGTTTTCGATTTGGCTTTTAGGGATCTGATCAAAATGACAGCTAGAAGTTCATGGGCCTGTTAAGTATGTGGAAATCACACATCCTGAAACAGTTTATGGGCACAGTGAAATGTGAACCAGAATAAGGATATCTGCTTGTAAAAACCTTTATCCATCCATCAGTTTCATATTTATAACCAACAATTAACTGTTGAGAGTGAAGCAACCATCTTGTACCAACAGTTAGCGAGCAACAGACCAGCAACTTCTGCTGAAGAGAAAGCCCTGGCGATTCGGCCAACAGCCAGACCCGAGATAGGGCTGCTGCCTCCTTCCCTGCGCGGTGACGCGCGCATCGGCAGGGGAAAAACCCTGTGGCCTCTGACAGTTTCCCAGACGCTTAAATTTGCTGGATATCGAAGTGTTTTGCCAGGACTATGCCCTGTACCTTGTAATAAAGAAGCACAGACAGGAATCCAAAACTTGTAAGAGTGAGAAAAACAAGAAATGCAATTTAGCATGTGAACGTTTTGCTCTTTTAGGTTAGAAACTGGCCCTAGCACCAGACGACAAGGAACACAGGTCATCTGCCAGCATAGGAAAGGGAAGTAAAAAAGATAGGATATTAAAACTTGAGGCAAAAAGAGGGAGAGTGGTTAGAAACAGAGGACAACCTGCGGGGAAATACCTACACATCTTTGCTTTCAGCTCTAACTGAACAGGATGGTCGCTCAAACAGGCCAGAACAAATCACCTCCTGCTCACGGGCAATCGTTTAATGCACATCTTTCTCATTTCTCTATCTACACTGGACATTAGCGTTCTTGCACGCTTCGCGAATCAGCAGCAGGACGTTACGGCAAGGTGACGTACCACCGACGGGCCCCGTGCACATCAGCAGAACTCACCCTGCACTCCCACGGTAAAGCACAGTCCCCACAGCAGCGTTCGTTGCGCTGCTCCACTGCAGAGATGTAGGAAGACCCCCTTGCCCCCAGACAAGGAAAGACCAAAGTCTCAGGATTGCAAAGTTAACATTTTATTGAACTTAAATTGATGTAGGACAGAGGGGCAACAATGGCTCAAGTGTTCATTCACAAAACGCCCCAGGATGTTTCACGTACAGAGTCTTAATACAGTTTGTATGGAAACAATTGAAAAAGTTGTAAAATACTCTCAGAGTCAGAAAGGGGGATTCACAGCCCTATTTCAAGCTTTTGTGTTCCCAAATATTGTCCTCCCTTGATCAATTTCATAACCTTCCCCAAAAGAAGGTTATGGAATTGCTGGCCACATCCCTCCCCCATTAGGTACAGAAACAAATGATAGTAAACTTAAGAAAAGAACTATACTTCAAAGTAGCCATAGGTCTTTGCGTGAATCAACATTTACGTTATCTCGAAAGACTGGTTGTAACATTACTATTTTAAAAAAGCTAACAAATGAGCAAAGTTACAATATCAACACTTTAACCCAATTTCTGTTTAAAACCTGTTGAAGTAACTTGCCTCCAACACTTATCTACGTGTTTTACAAAACACTTCCAAAAGACTTCAATATTACTTTTTTTTTTTTTTTTTTAATAACTGACAAGGTGAACTGAAGAATTAAAAGCAGTCACGTGAGCTGCTTCAAGTGACAGTTTAGAGCATATCTACAATTTAAAAAAAAAAAAAAAAAAATTACTTTGGGCACAGTTTTTCTCCCTCAAACCCCAGCAAGACTGGAAACCAATCCTCCTAACCTATGGTTTTTTCAGCCAACTGGAAAGGGCTATTGCCTCCCTTTCGACCACGTTTTTTATAAAGTGTAGTGAGATTCACAGTTTCCACGACGGAGATGTGCACAGTTGCCCCTTCTCTACATCAATCATTTGCTTCCGATCTGTAGCAGTGTAACCCCAGCCAAGATGCCACCACGGGCAATGTTTGTTTCTCTGAGTGAGCAGGCCAGTTTTACAGGAAAGGCAGTAATACAGTCAGAGGCCCCACTTCAGCGGGCTCTCAACATCTACTGAACAGGAATGTCAACTCCAGGGAAACAAGAGATATGTAGATTTACAGCACTATTTTGCAAGACATAGGCTGTCGGGTATACTTGCAAGGCTTCAGAAATGCTCGATGCAAATGGGCAAAACCTTCAATTAAGGCCTTTACAGTAGCTTGTCAGGTCTGATGACGATATGCAGTGCTGGACCTCTGAAGCAGCACTAACCTCCAGCTGCAACACATACACAGCCTGTAAACCAGAAGATGCATGCGAATACAGGTCAATGGTAAAAGGTGGAGAAAACAAATCCATTAACTGCACTGGGTCTCGGTTATACAGCGATAGCACTACGAACGATTGCAACACATCGAGAGAGTTGTAGCAGCACTGTGTGTCCCATGATGGCAGTTAATGTCCAATCCAGGTGCACAGTTTAGGTGAAGAGCACAGAAGTGCCGAAATGGGTCCCCATATCAGGAACTTCACATTATTTTAATCTGAACAGCCACTTCGTTTCTAGGTTGAAAGCTAACCACCCAGTGCAGCTGCAGCAGAACTGCAGTGAATTTAACAGCCCCTGCATTTATACCTGGGCATTACCACGTGTGTACACTCAGGACCGAATTCAGCTGTTTAACCCAGATGAATGCAGCTCTTAACAGGACGCAAGAAGTCTTCTCTTCATTTTGCCATTTGAAATGTGGAGTTGAAAACAACTGTACTAATCCAAGGGACCCAAAGTCAACTTGGTCTCAAGTAAGTAACACAAATATTGCTGTCATGCAGCAGAAAGGGATGCGCCTTGCTTGCTATTCCATCTTCATGAATGTAACGTCTTTGAACCCACAAATTTAAGGCAAAAATTCAATTGTTCCCATTTACGTGAATGCATGTTTTCTGGCAATCAAACATTTTCTGGTTTACAGTGATACACAACAGGTTTTTTTGATGCTGGAGATAAAGTCTATTAGCAATACTACCAACATTTTGGCAAAAATTCTAAAATCAGATTTGTAAACATAATGCTTCCCTTTTTGATTGGCAGCATTTTGAAAGGACAAACACAGTAAGACACACAAAGATTTTGCTCAATTTTGACCAAATAACCTGTCTTTTCACATGATAAAGTAAGCAATGGTTTACATCAAAACAAACCAAAAAAACTGCATGAAATGAAAGTTTGTGCTGTTTGGTGATCACAGTATTTTATAGTTAAATACATCTGTTCTTTGTTATATTCCTGGCACCCAGGACAAAAATCTTTAAATATATATTTCATGTAGGCAATAGCTTCTTTGCATATCTCTCTTCAAAAAATACTTTATAGCAGTATATAAATAGGTAACCTACATGTTTAATTTTATAATCTTGCCCAAAAACTATATATCTGTTCCATTTTTGTAAAGTATCAATTTCCCCAATATTATTAAAGCTGACAAACTATTGAAATGGAAATGCTCTCATCTTCCACAATAGAAGTAGCAATTTTATAAGAAAAACCTACAGCAACACTCGTCAGTTGTTTTAACCTGAGCGTTTGGCCTACTTAGAGTAGCAGCTTTTTTTTTTTCCCCATCATGCACGCTCACACCCACACATTCTTGCACACACACAGTACAAGCACACATTTCCAGACACTGGTAGGCCACGTAGTGCTTCCCAGGTGCTTCAGCAAAGTGGGAAGCAGTGTAGCTAATAATTTAACTACACTAAATACACACAAGCAAACACCTTAAGGCAACCATTGCAATGGGGGGTTTAAGTTGCAGGGGTGAGTTTCTGTTGTAACAAAAAGGGCTGTATACAGCACGTATACATGCCTCTTTAACCCTCCAAAACAATGTGATTTTTTTTTTGTTTTGTGCAAATTTCTAAACCTTCTACCATTTAAGGCAAAGAGTTTGCATTAACAGGAAAGGTCAGAAAACAGCCTTATATTTATCCAAAAGCATTTCAATTTGCTACAATATTTTCTTAAAATGTGCACAACTTCATAGTAAAGGTACTGGGTCTCCAGCATCTACTGATAAAATTATTTCAATGGACAAACATAAGTCTTGAAGAAAAGAAGGGACCAGAAAAAGCAGCTTCAAATACACATAAGCAACATCAACAACAACAAAAGTAGTTAACTTAAGTCTGCTAATACTGAAACTTCTGTAATGCAAAAGTTTGCTACTAATTTTTAGCATCTTAGAGCAACTAATATTAAGTTTTAAATAAATAAGCTTCAGTTCATTCACACGTCCTGGTCGAAGCAGAAGACTAGTGCCATGACTCTGCTTGCCGTTGGTCAAATTCCCCTATTAGTCTCTTAATATGAGACAGCTTGTTGTGGAGATACTCGCATCTATACTTCTCTTCATAGTAGTTGGGGCTAGACTGTAAAGATAAGATAAAAAGAAAATTAGGGCATGAAAACATTTCTGCAGAGTTTAGTATTTCATGTCCTTTGCTCAAAAATAGCCTTGAGCCAGTCTCGGTGATTACTACCTCCCACAAATCTGGTGTTACACATACCTGTTTTATCTTTCGATACTCTTCTAAGACTTCCTCATGAAGGATCTTCAAGAAAAACAAACAAACAAACAAAAAACCCACATAAGACAATACGAAGAACATTTCACTACTACCAGAAAATGCAAGTTTATGTAAAACACTAAAAATACACTCAGTTTTACTCAAGGTATTTTCTTATCCATGAGCCACACCACTCTCCTGCATTACAAAAATAAACCCCCAACCCCCCATATCACCCAAGATCTGCAATTAAACCTGTAAATAGGCAACAAAAGGAGCATGTGTTTGAAGATGCCCTTTGAGAAGTTGCTCATGCTGCTGTGCGTTCACAGACAGCTCAAACAGGTGGAGTCTGAGGGCTGAACAACCTTTTGCAGGGTTTTATCAAGCTACAAAAATCAGAGCTAGCCCATGCAGGGTCTGAGCAGGTACGCAAATTCTGCAAGGTTTCCCTTTGATTAAGCAGTACCAGGGATTTTAAAATACTCCTTCTGCTCACAAACACATTTGCAATCTGGCCAAAAACTAAATAAAAGCAACCAAAAATCCTCAGCGTGCACACAGAATTAAAGAATTCTGATACTGAACATGTGGAATTTGTATGTCCAAATCAGAGAAGTGCACGCTGGAAAGCCAGAATATCAGGTTTTTAATACCCTTCTCTGCTAAAATCGTAGCTAGGATCAGCCACCTGGAAGATGAGTAAGTTGTGGCTGTAGGTTTAGTTAAGTGTATAAAATCATGGGAAGTATAGGGTCAGGAAAGCCTTGGGATTACAGCTGTTGGCTTCCACACACTTCCGATCTTCTCCCCCATTTGTGTAAGAGCACTCCCTCACTTCGCCAGGACGCTGAGGTGGTCAGCAAAGCCTGAGCCAGTCTGGTACCTCCACCTATGCGACTGGTTACTCAGTCTCAGACACTGAACCTGCCAAGTCTTTTAAAACCACGTCAATATAATTTAATAGATAAACATACTGAAGAGTCTGTCTGTGCTGAAAACGTGGACTTTTGGAAGGGATAAGAGGGAGACGAAACACAATCTTCATAGTTTTATCCTTCTTTACCTGATATTCTTTGGACCCTGGAGAAAGAAGCTTCCGTTGTGCATCAAGCTTCATGAATCTCCTGGTGATACTCTCTATCCGAGCATGCAAGATCCTGTATTCATCATACTCTGCATTGAAGTCATCCTTGTAACTCTGGCGTTGCTCGTATGAGACTATAGCTATGTATTTTCTAATGGAAAAATAAGCACACATGCAATTTTACACCAAGGACACTTCACAGTGAATATCAAGCGTAGACACCCAAGCTTTAGGTCAGTTAACTATGTGACTGACTTTGCTTCTACATGTAAGCCCATGTGCTCCAAGAGAATGCATTTAGGTAATTACAGAAATCTACCATATTCTTGTGACTGTTATTTGCTAATATTTTACTTTTTAGAGCTTTTATTCAGAAGCTGCGCAAAAAGAAGTGTTGCATACTTAGAAAACATCAGCAATCATTCAAATATAGAAGGACTAATAAATGCATCAGCTTCAGTGAGAGAAGAGAAACTGCTAAATTATAAACTCTTTCTATGAAGGGACAGGTTAATTAAGTTTTATTTACTCCTGAAAATTAATTTTCATTACGTATTTGGAAGAGACTGCATTTATGGAGTTGGATGCAGTTTAGTTTTTTGGCTACATTTGTACCTATCTAACAGCAAAGCACAGTTAATGATAAAATTTGACTATTTTCATGAACACCAGTTCCATTGTTGTTCATTCAACTAAGGCAGTTGCAATACAGCAACAAAAACAAACTGCTGAGAAGTCCGAGACTAAAAACAGCCCATCACATCACCTCCTAAGGAGGGCAAAACCCATAAATACTTAAAGCCACTGATGCAATTGAAACTTTCTTCATTCTCCTCAAATCAACGTGAGCGGATTTAACAAGCTCATTATACAAATCCAAGATGAAGTGGCACGGCGAGTGATAGATACCATTTCCAACCGCTGTCACACCAATACTTGTGGTCCTCCTAGCCAAAAGACCTGATTCTCTTTGGATGACACAGCCACCTCCACATAGGGACAAATCCTTTAAACCACCCTTAGATTAATTTTAATGAGCAGTAAAAATTTAACAAGTTGAAAGTCTGTAGCAACACAGATGACAACTTTTGTTGGTGATGTAAACCCGGGCCAGATGCACCTGATTAGAGTACTAGACAGTTTTTAAAAGAAAACTAAAGATGCCCTTCAACATTTTGGGAGGTATCTGTGAAGCGATAGTGTGGAGTACTGGCTTACGCACAGTTACATCCCACAGCAAGTGTCCTAGCACAGTACAAGAGCCCAGCAAAGCACTCACAACGTAAGCGTGTGGAGAGGGAAGAAATGAGAGCAGAATTTGGGAGAAACGTGAATCTGTTTTGTTTTCCTAGCTTTTGCTTAAACTTTGCTTAAAAAGCTTGAGTTCCTTTACTCTCATAATCTTTATATTAAAATGGAAAGTATCTTTATGCTAAAGCTGTGATTATACTCATGAATTATGTAGCACCTGGGAGACAGGAGGAGAAGCTGGAATAAACTATCAAAGCCCTTTAAACAGCATCAAATTGCAGGTGCTCTCAGGTTTCAATCTTTCTGTAATGATCAGGCAGATGTCTGAAACAGCACGATCTAATTTTTTTCCAGGACACAGTGGGCAGTAGATTATCTGTGAGATTGTTCCAGAGGTTGTTCCTTTCACAGAGAATTCTTCATTAAAGTTTTTACTCCCAATCAGAACTAAACCAACTTTATGAAATCTTGCATGAAGGCTTTTTTTTTTTTTTTAAACTTTCAGCAATGGCTATTGGCATCCAACTTTAATATTACCATATACCTTATATATATACCTTATATATATACATATACCTTATATAGCCATATACCTTTAATATAACCATATACCTTACTTGTCAGTATCACTGTTCTCAGCTCGTTGGGAAGCAGACAGTGAAGAGCTGAATTTGCCTGTTTTCACCCAGCAGAGGTTGGGAATTAAATGTAGGTTTGAATTCTCAGCCTAACACGTGAAGCACTAAACTGCTTCCCTGCAGGGTCAGACTTACTTTCAGTCCTTCCATGGAGCAAGGTAAGTATTAAATATGATGCAGAGTGCTACCATGCCATCTGCTTCAACGCAGACAGAAGATGCACCAAAGCTGAAGTGCTACGGGGAGGCCTGACCTCCCTTCCTGACATTACTCCTCTGACGAAGTTGGTGAACCTGGCAATTCACAGTGTTTTCACAGACTTCTCCCTCCCCTCCTGCACTGCAAATAGGACAAGGGGGCTCAGTGCCACTGCTGCGGCTGATGCTGCACAATTGCACTGCTAGGAAGTGTCAGGCTCATCCTGACTTTACTTATCGTGGTGCTCATTTCAGCTGTGAGCATTGAAGCGCCATCAAAACCTTCTCAAACTCATCCTTCCAACTGAGGAAAGAGCTTTAGGTTTCTCCCCACTGTGCCCATCCCCCCACAAAAAAAGCATTTTATTAGAAATTCAGGTCACACTGACCAAGTTTTCCTAGTTATTCCACTGCAGCCTCCTTTGACATTCACATTTTTAAAAAAAGGCCACCAATAAAACAGTGGGGAAAAAGACAGACCAGACACTGGGCATTTGCAGAAGCTATTCCTCTGTTTTACAACAGTAGAGAAAAATCCGCCTGACAGAAAAGTTTTAATACTCTAAAAAAGTATTTAGGCAACCAAATGATTCTGTTATTACAGCTATTTCATTTTAAAGCAAGTTCTTTAATACTTGTCACGGATGAAAAACTTTTTACATAGCAGGTAAATTTTAACTTTTGAGCATGTTAATCTGATGTGTGACAACTTGTTAAGGAGCTAAAATTAAACTTACTTATAAAATTAAACTGTAATTTTATAGACTGCAATATGCCAGTCATTGTAGATATGTAACATTTCACATGCAGGTTTAATGCATTTTTATCTTGCTTTGTAGTCAAAATTAAGCAGCTAAAATTTAAAATTTGAATTGAGGTTCTTCTATTTTCTCTAGGTCTTTGGTCTGCAATTCTATGGTGAAATTGGATATTTTGCTGTAGCTTCAAGCTAGTCAGTGGCCATTTTACATCAAAGCTTTAGAAATAACTTTGAATGGTTAACTCCTGTTAGCTCATATATAGGCTTTGTAATGCTAGACTTTAAAGCCTGCTATCTTCCCTCCCCATCTTTCCAGCTTAGATGCACTAAGCAGTGAAAACACAGGAAAGATTTTCAAATTTACGTATACAGTATTTTAGTATTCAGCTCTCCTCCTGTATTGCGTCACCTCTAAAAAGAAAACACTGCACATTCATATTCCTTTTTTATTATGTTCTTGAAGAAGAATGAAATTAAATGTTTTAAGTGTTCTTCTAAAGTATATTAAAAATTCTTTTTAACACTTCTTTTCCCCCACAATCATTAAGGGACAACCTCAGAGTTTGAAACTTGCAGGTACTCAAATAAGGCAGCTGGGTGACTTAAAGGAACTTGTCATTATTCTAAAATTACATTTTGGTAAATTTTCAATTTTGTAGCTAAATGAGAGTTTTTATAGGTGATTTTTCAACTGCTTCAACGAGCGGCAAGAGACTCTTAATCGTTATTTTACTCACATGAAGTAGTCTGGTTGTTCACTTGTTGATGAAGGAGGATCTGTGGAGGCAGTGCAAGTTTCTTTAACTCCTACAGAAAAGCAGAATTTTGACACTTGTGGTAAACAGATTTTTAATATAGCCAAACAATACCAACCTGATTGGCTTGAAAAAATCCTTTAGAGTTTTATTCTCACAGTAAATTACTTACAGAGCTTATTCTAAGTTAATAATAGAGCTCACACGACCTTCTCCACAGTAGGCAGTACCGGGGTTTAGAAAGAGGGCACGGCTACTTTATTCTACAGGTTCTGTGCTACTGCAGTATTAACCCGGGGTCAGCTTTTCTTATTTGAAGACATGGTGTGGCATCTGCACAGCAATTCAAGTTATGCAGCAACAGATGTAGCTGCACAAAAGACGACAGCTTGATATATAGATAGAGAGATAGAGAGAGAGAGAGAGAGATAAAGAGAGATATATATCTCAACATCCATGTTCCAGCAAGAAAGAGAGTAGAAAGCTGAAGTTCTTTTCATGCCATGTTTTTATCCCTCCTTCCCTGCCAATTACGGATAGCCAAAGATAAATTTAATTTCAGAGCTCTTCTAAGCAGGAAAGTCAATAGCATTGTATATGGGTTACTGGCATTCAGGCTTCAATAACCTGCAACAAAGACTTGCTCCTCATTAATGCGGCAATACTGGGTTTGAAAGTTATTTGCACTTGTAAATTGCTCTTTTGCTCTTTTAAATGGCATTATGAAAGCACAGTACACTTAATCTCTAATCCCTCTTTTTAAAGAAATATTTCAAGAGCCCCTTATCTTTTTGATAAATAAGAAAAATAGCCACCGTAAAGAAAAGTTAGCTGGAACAAGAGAGAACACACAGTATCTTGGTAATCTCTCTCTGCTTTTCATTTGGGGTTTTGTGGCAAGCTTAAAAAACACGCAATCCTTTATAGTCATTATTGTCTTACATCGCCACTGTTTAAACACACTATTTCTGCTCAGCCATTCTTGCCAATCTCTAAGCTATCTGAGCTTTAAGTCATGGGGACAGAAAAGAGCTATTATGCGATGTTCTGCTTGACTCTTTTGCTTTTAATATTAAAATTATTACATGGTATAGCAAGAGTATAAAAAGAAGTGTAAAAGTGGGAACAAAATTTGAGAGAAATGCAGTCATATTCATAGTCACAGTATGTACAATACAACTTATGTGAACAGTTTTGCTGCAAGCATTTCATTTCCAAAAATTCAAGTGCATTTGTTGGCATGGCTCGGTCCATTTGAAAGCTTCAATGTAAGCACCAACTTGACACGATTTTTCCTTCCCTAGCTGTTCAGAATTTTGTTACTGGCTTCTGGAGAAAGATGCTCACATGTTTAGAAATTCAAGCATGAATATTTTCAAAGCAATCCCAAGCCATGTGGGCACTGTGTACTATGTCCAGGGTAAATGTGAAAAGACAATCTCAAAGCACCTTTATCTACAAGCACACCACCACTTCAAAAAGGCACCCTGCATACTCTAAAGATGCCTCTGGGCTGTGACAGGAAAGGGCTAAACCCAACTTCTAATTTGCGAGTCAAACCTCTGAAATTAGACAACACACAGATTTAACAAAGGAAGTGAACTCTGCCCTATTTTGTGTCTGTGTGTTAAGAAATCAAGTATTCTTTGTGCGTTTCTGTTTAGCTTTTCAATGCCATTTTAAGTGTGTACCATTTCTACATCTTTTGAAGTCGTAAGTTCTGCAGCAAAGATGGAGAGGAGCTTACAGCACAGTTCAAACCAAAGTTCTACTAAACCACATGCCAGTTTTTGTAGGTTTTAGACTTTCCATGAAAAGGCAGAGCTCGATGAACCTTGCGTTGTGACACATGATGAAATACATTTATGTCTGACCTATGTGTTTCGGTAAACTAGTATGCAGTAAGTACATGTGACAGGTTTTTATTTTCAGTGTATAGACTTCAAAATTTGCTGATGGAAAAAGTGGAGTAAGTTTCAGTAAGCTGTCAGTTTACCAGAAATCAAGCAAAAAAAAAAAAAAAATCCATTCCTTGTGTTTTTCTAGTACCTAGCTCTTCCTTGTAACCAGTTTCTGCCCAACAGCAATCCATCTAAGATTTCTTTGTTCTAATGATTTTTGTACTACAGAGTGAGAATTCTTAAAAATGAATTTTAGCGAAGGTTCCAGCAGAACAAGTCCAGCTTCTGGTTTTTGCTTTTTGTAAGTTTCCTTAAACTAACAGTGACAATGTAATGCAATGGCAGGGGGAAAAAAAAAAAAAAATTGATTCTTCATGACCATAAAGTAGGGATAATGGCAAGGCACTTAATATACAGCAAGTGAAAACATAGACCATTTGCGTTTCCAGTCCCTGGTTTTACTGGTCCCTTTTCACCAGGATTACCCATATAATAGTTAGGAAAAGCTGCGTATTAATACCTTCACCTGAATCCAAACGGGAGGATGTTTTCAGCTTGGCAGTTTCTTCTTTTCTAAGGTCTTTCTCCTCCTCGCTTGCACTCGTACTGTCCTGCATTTTGCTTTCGTCCTTCTCCTTATGCTCTTTTACCTTCTTGGGCTTTCGGTGCAACACCGCATGCTTCTCGCCTGTGGACTTGGGAGGCTCCACCTGCACCGTGGCAGGCGCTGGGATTCCCAAAGGAGTCTGAGAGGTATATTTTTGTTGCTGGTCCTCATAGATGCTACTGCTATTTTGACTGAAGCTGTCCACCGGCAGGTCTTGTGTCCCCCGCCCCTCAGGGGTGCTGGGGGAGCTGGAGCTGGCAGTTTGAGGAGGGTTGGAAGTGGGAAGGAGTGTGGGAGGCAGCGGCAGAGGAGCGGGAGTGGCGGCAGCTGCAGGGGGGGGGGGCGGCGGCGGAGGGGCGGCAGCGGCTTTCTCGCTGGAGGCAGGCAAGTGACCACTGAACGATGGCTGGACTCGACTGGTCAGGTGAGATATCCTCTGCTTTTTGTTCATCAGAGGATTGATAAAATCGGAATTTAAAAGCCGTTTCTGTAATAAATAAGAAAAAATTTTAAAAAAACTCAGCAGAATTAAGTTTTGCTCCCATTCTGAAAAAGGAGCGTTTCTGAACAGGCAATTGTTGAAAACACATCTTTCCTATCTAAAAATAGCTGTCAAACAAGGAACTACTGCAGCTAAATACATGGTTTATTTCCTTCTTAGTTTCTAATCTTATGATTTAGCAAGTTGCTCTTCAAATCTACAGCTAAAAGGCTTTGGGATAAAGACGCTCTCTTCAGCAGCTCTATCAAAGGCTTCAACAAAACGAGGAGGTCAGGCCTGTATTGTTTAGGTACTGATTTCAGTTTGGACATAGCGGGTTAAGAGTCAGCTTTTGCTGTCACACAGCCACGCGATTTACTAAAGCAGCCCCGAGAAGCACGCAGCAGTGTGCTTATTAGAGCACGAGAAGTGCAAAGCTGGTAAGATAGGTGAAACCCCCAGTTTTGCTACAGTTGTTGTTCCAGCTGTTCTCCAGCTGAAATGCTCGTTCACATCCTCTCCTCTAGCAAGCATACACTGCTCCTGTTGATGTACAAGCGGCAGCTTGGACCAGGAGTGCCAGGCATGGCTCTGTGCCACCCTGCTGAAATAAATCCAGATTCTGTGTGTGCAGAGGCAGGTCCCTGGCACCTGCACCATCTCACCCTCTGACTGGAAGAAAGTCAGGGAAAAACAGAGGTGTGCTCTCCATCCTCTATTTAAACGTAAATATCTCAGTGGTGAAAGACTTTCCGTACTTCCCAGCTTATCGCTGTACACACACAAGCTCTCGTGTTCTTCAGATTTCAATTGCATTTACTGAAGTGCAGTTTTAGACACAGAAACTATCAAACTTTTCCTTAAAGTAATGCCTTTTATGCAGAGTTTTCCAAGCTTCTTCTAAAAGGGTTTGCATTGTCCTCTTGTATTGATAAGAAGACAGGACATATGCATTTTAAGTTTGAAAAGGCTGGCAGAAGGCAGATGTACTACCTGATGATTCAGATCTGCCTTTTCACATCTGGCCTACCCTGAATCAAAATGGGTGCTTAAATGATGCCTATAGGAAAAAAAAACTAAATCCCTCCAAGTGGATCACTACTGTCATTTGTCCTTTTTCTAGACTTCCCTAAGCTTTATATTTAAACAGTAGCACAAGGATGTTTGTGCATATTTTATGTACTGTAACTACCATATCACAAAGAACCTTGAACACATGCAACCACATACAAAATATATACATGTCTTTGGAAGACCTTCCTAGGCACCAAGATAAACAAGTTATGTGGCAATACAAAACAGCTTTAAGTATTTAACCAGAAAGTACAGGGTTGTGTAACAATAATGGGTAACCAAGAAGTTCAGCAGGTGAGTTTAGGCTTCTGCAAGGTCAATGTGCTATGGATGGACAGCTACGATTTAGGCCAACGTGTTGGCTGTTCAAACATGACAGGGGTGGTCTCTGTCAGAGATCTAGGTGTATTTACAAAATACTGTGTAGACAGGCACTTTTTATTTTTCTGAGTATTTTAATAAACATTCTGAAATGCAGAACACTAAATATAGCAGCCCTTAAGCTATACGACCGTAAGTTTTTTGCAGTCTTTGACAGTGCAACCATCTTTAAAAAAAAAAAAGTAATAATCCAATTAGAAATAAATGCTTCAGTTTTTCATGTGTTAAAGACAATATTAGTGCTTCACATCACAGCTTTTACACCAATATAAAGTGTGATAAATCTTAATACACTGTAAATAATATTAAAAAAAACCAAAATACCTGAGAAGAAGTTGATGGAGCATCTTTATTAGAAGTTACAGGAGATTCCAAATGGCTGGTGCTGGTGGCATTCTGAGATGAATTTAATTTTCTGTAAGGATGACCCAACATTTCAGGTTACAAGGCAAAAATGTCTATGTCGTAGTTCTTTCATTATAGGGAAGACAGACATTCATTTCCCAGAAAAAGTCTTTAAAATGGCTATTTTCCTTCCCCTAGAGACTGAACTTACCTCGAAAGTATTAACTCCAATGACTGTTTATCTATTTCATTGTATCCAGGCCAATCTTTCTGAATTTCTTTAAATACATAATCCTTCAGAGTGTAAGAATTATCCTTTGGATTCAGGTTGGCTACCTACAGGCAGACATTTAAGAAAATAAATGTTCATTATACCTAAATGCAAACTACAGAAATAAGATTGGTACTGCAAAGCTAAATCAAAGCTGAAAATGAAATCGTGCACCAGTTTTCCAGGTTTTTTAGATGTGAAGATCAAAGTAGCTCTCATTTAATGAGCAACAATTTTAGAAAATGTGGTCAATTTGGGATGTAGAAATTTGGATGTAAGAAAATCCCAAACTGCTGCAAGCATGTATGAAACGTTCTCTATGAAAACCTCTCTCTGAACCACGAATCTGTGTTTTTGTCTTTAATACAGCACTCAGAATCAAGGCAAAGTATGCCAAAACTTTAAATCTTCACTGCATGAAATACGTTGAGAGCCCTAGTGTTTACTTTTATTTAATTTTCTTTTTTAAGGACTGAAGAACACTATCTCAACATACAAATTCAGAGTTGTCCAACTTCAGGAGGACACCTGCTGTTCTTTTGTTTTACACCGCTATACTGCGATGGCAGAGCACAGGCTGTGCCTGCAACAATGCATGTTTTCCATCATCACATTGACGACCACAGTGTGTCGTCATTTGTCTTGACAAACAGAACTGCTTTTCTTTCTCAAGTGCCTGAGCCACAAGAAACTATAGCTTTCTACTGAACAGTCGTACGCAATAACCTAACTGGCACTGAACGACTTCTTTTAGTACAAAGATGAATTATTCATCTACCCCATTAGTGTTAAGCCATATCGAAGTTTTACTGATTGGGAAAAAAGTAACTGTACTCATATCTAATAAGTTATAATTTGAAAACAAGATTTAGTGCTAAAATGGTTAAGGAGAGGTATACAGGCCCAGATACACTCTTCATTCTGCAGACACAGGGTTCATTACAGCAAACCATTGTCATGAGAAGGTCGTGTGCACGCCTTGCTGTATACCTCTGAAAATGAAATGGGTTTATAACTTCCTGAAGAAAAATACAAAGTATACTCAAAAAGTTAAAATGAGCCAGTACAACCTTGAGACCATTGACACCTAAAGTGCTGTTTTAGACTTCATGACCTGACATCAGTTCAGAGTTTCAGAGAAAACCTCAAAGAAAGACAGTCTCCGTCAATTTGCCCGATACAAAATGCTGAATAACTCATCGACACATCACCACCACTCTTTGCAGCTTTTCCTCCAAAACATGACAGACAAATATTACTAATTCGTGTGTGTGTGCATGTCAGTCCGCCCCCAGCTTAAAAAAAAATTAAAAGTAACAAAGATACCCAGAAACAGTAATTCACTTGTTAAAAACAGAATTAAAGCTGTATTCCAAGAGAAGCAAATCTGTGCGTATTAGATCTTAGCAAGTTCAGGTTGCTGATTTTAGATTTGTACAAAAAACCTCATTATGAAGCTAAGAAAAAAGTGAGCAAGACTTTTCAGGGTGTGGTGCTGCTAACATGACCATTTCTGAATGCAAACCAGTACCTTGAGGTAGTTCACACCACATATAGGAAACACACTCCAAGAAAGTCTCCTTAAACATTGTCAAGCATAATGGGACAGGAGAAATTTTTTGCACCTTTTATCCTCTAGGGAGCTGAGCTTTTGGAATTTTATAATCAACTTAAAGTATAAATCAACTACTTCAATTTGTATGTAAGAACATGGCGCTCATTAAATTGTGTATGTCTGCAGGGTAAAAAAAATGGTACTGGGCAAACAAAGCAACACCACTTTACATATTCAAGGAATGAGTTTTTAAAATTCAGTGTAGGATCAACCAAAGCTGTATAAATGTTGAATTTTACTCACTTTAATAGGTTCCAAAACACTTTTTTCCTAGATAAATAGGAAATATTACTACTTTACATATTAATACATGCGTAATTCAGCCACAGTCTATGGGTACAGGGAGTATTTAAAAAGTAAGGGAGGAACCACTGCATCTTATGACACTTTAAGAAGCCTTTTTCTGAACTGTTTTAGTAGAAAATTAACATGACACTTCAACACACTTAAGCTTCACCTATAACGTTACGGGCCTACCAATAATTTTGGTGGATCTGATAAAGAAATACAAGTGGAACTTAACTCAAAGGAGCACTGGAAAAGTTCCTGAATTAAAAAAGGTTTCAAGTAAGATAAAGACACAATCCACATGATCGCAAGAAACACTATGCTCAAAATCGGACCACCACCTTTTTCATTTACAATTTGGCTGGAACACCCTTCCCTGGATTGCAATTCTAACAGATCCCAAGAGAAGCCAAGTACCATTTACAGGCCACCAACTACGTTCAAATGAAATACTAACCCATGCGATTACCAAACTTCTCTCCTCACAAACTCGTCACAAGAAATATTAAGTACTATGACAAACTATTTCACACAATTGAGAGAACGCATGGTCAGTTTCTCTCAATTAAGCAGTTAAGCAGTCCAAGTAAAAGAGAGAGTAAAAAATAAGACATTAGGAGCAACAAAGCTAGAAATAGTTAATTATTGCCTGCCATTCTAGCAAAACAAAAACACTCCCCAGAAATTTTTTAATATTTCTTTCCTTTCCTCATGTTGACTTGCAGTTTGGGGCATCTGTATAAAGTTGATTGAAAAACTTAAACAAGGAGCATCACGCAGATTGTTTATTATTTTCTAATTTAAATACAGGAGTAACACACCTTAAAATTATGATTAAAAGAATAGCAGGAGAGAAAAAATGCTGGCACAAACCCCATAATCTCACCTGCTGAAGGATAGTTCCAAGGGAATTCTTGTCCTTTTGGTTGACACCATCTCTCTGCAAGCGAGCAAGTAACTCTGGTTTCTTGTAACTCTTCAGTGCAAGTAAGTGAATCACCCTCTCCCTGTACGGTCGCTGAGAAACGGTACTGTGTGTGTGAGTCCTCCGTATTGTGTTTGCAAGGTTCATGGGTGTCGACCTCTTCCTCTCAGGCACAGCATCTGGAATGCTTTGTGGTGCTCTTCTGACCTGCACTCTTTTTCCTACAGTAAGGGGGGGGGGGCAGGGGGAAGAGTGACATGGGAGGTTGGGAGAAGACAAGAAAGCTGATTTAAAAAAATTTACTAAGCTGGATAAACTCTAAAAACTGGTTTTAGTTAGCATTTCAAGATCTATAAGAATATACAGGTAGTAATGATGCATCGAGCTAGGCATTAACAAAGAAATATTCAATATAAAAAAAGGCTGGTAAATGAGTGATACTGGTAGGAAGACTTTGCCGATTATTTATACAGATGGTGCTTTTATTATTTTTCCAGTTTATAAGCTCAAGCACTGAATACCCAAAATCAGGCTTTTTTTTTTTTTTAAAGAGTATTCTAAAGTGTGATGCAAAAGTCTTCCATATAATTAAAAAATTCCCCATTAATGCCTAGGGAGACCAAGTCTACACAATTAATTGCATCACTGCTTAAAGAAACTACCAATCCTTGGTGTTAATAACTTGAGTTACCGTAAGTTACACCACATTTTAAGCTGAAATGTTCCCTTCTTATTAAATAAGCCCAGGTTTGTCAGAAACAATACAACAAAAATTGAACAGTTCTTCGGACCAAGGCCACAGAAGTTTTAAAACATGGCCTGCACAGCATTTTGGATCAAACTCTATAAAAAGACATGTTTCTCAGCTGGAGGAACAATGGAAGTGTTTGCAAGCAATGCAGCCAGAATTTAAAAACACCACCACCCAACCTCAATCTCAGTTTTCCAGAAAAAGACCCAAAATTCTCTACTCTTGTGTTTTTAAATACCATTTGCTACCAGACAAAAAAAAAAAGATTTCTCAGAACATCACAGAAAATCATTTTAGTAAACGTTGTTTGCAACCCAACAGAGGATGTGACACAAACTAGGCATTTTTCTGAAACCGATGACTCATGTTTGGTACATGAGGGAGACTTAATGAGTATTGGTGAGAAAATCTGGAGCTTGCTCTCTTCTGTCAAACACACAGAGACTGAGCTGTGCTTATGTACTGCTTGTCCTCAGGAATAGCAAAAATTCGTTCCCATTTTGCAGTGGAGGCCAAACCTTTATAACCTTTCCACCCTGCATGTTCCCTGGACTTTGCCCTTCTGGTTTTCCAGAACAAACCCAATCACACAAACACATGGTTACATTTTTAGAACAGTATGAACTTGCCAGTTGTTTACTGAACATATTACAAAGGTTTTGACAAGTTAAATTCAACGTAGATACACAAACCCCTGGCACAGCAGATAGTGTAAGCAGCATTCAAACAAAACACCTCCTAAAGTTATGTCTCTGAATCACTCAAAAAAAAAAAACCCACCTGAGAACATAACCAAGCATTAACATGATTAACAACCCCAGTTCCTAATTTGTACTGCATGGAACATTGCAAAGTCACGCCCCTGCCCTACCAGCAACTAGACCTGTCCTACCTGAGCTTCGTCAATGCCAGTCTGAAACAAAAGTATCCCCAAACACCGTAATTGTCCTACTGCCAGTCTTCAGACCCCATTTATTTAATGTTAAACATTCACTTAGGTTCTATTTAAACAACTAATAAGAATCACACAGATCATTCACATGTAAAACAGAACTTCCCCAATGAGAAGTTTAGAAATGGATTAAGTGGCTCCTCTCATTGCCGTTAAAGAGCAGTTTAGACAATGCAGGGGAGGCAGTCCCAACTCCACTGTCCTGGCGTTAACCCGTGCCCAGCTCCCTTAGCATCAAGGCCACACACAGGTAGTTTTGTATCTCCAAAAAGCCATGACGATGCCAGCTTACAATGCTCTGCAGTAAGTTGAGGCAGAGCAAGCGTTGCACCATCCCCGTCAGGGACGTCTGTGCTGGCGGAGGACTGCAGCCAAAGCCAAGTGAGAGCCTGTTTTACTTTATGAAGATTGATGTACCCGGTTCAGCTCGCTGCTGCGGGCAGCCTGTACCGCTGAGTGCCTATGAGGTGGTGCTCACCTTGTGTCTATTGCAGCCAGCGCCAGGCTCCTCGGGGAAACGGTACTCAGAACAGTTTCATAATGAACGATACCACCTAAATGCTTTTTGTTTTGTGGAAAGCAATGAAATCCATGGGGAGATGCCAACATTACCTTACTTTAACTTTTTAAAAAAAAACCAAACCAAAACAAAACACATGGTCTTGTGGTAACAGCTGCTTATTAATGACCAAGACACAAAATAAATAAAATTTAATCAGCAGTAGCAAGTGTGAAAAGCAAAGTTTTTCATATTAAGGTTATGAATTTATATATGAGACTTCCTCAATGTTAATTTTTTTAGATTACAAATTAAGGTTAATGGTTTAGCACAGCATTTAGGTACTCAAAAGTGCTGTTACAATAGCTACTAAACCAGAGAATTTAAGTGCATGGGGTGGTAAAAACCCTCACCTCAACGGTCAAAATTTCAACCAGTCAAGCAATATGGGAACAAGGAAGGGCTGGCAGGCTTTCTTGGGGAAGAAAATGGCTAATGTCTGAATGCAGCAACAGGAGGCTGCAAATCTGTAACGAGGGCAAGCTACCTACACCCGAGACCTCTGAATACACCACCTTTCCCAAGAATATGCTGAAAAGATGAATTACTGAGTTTGAAAACTTACAGACATCTAGTAGAAAATGAAATACAACCATACCTAAAAATGGTCCACCAGGTTTAATAACCTTTGCACTTCGATTGCGCGACTCCTCTTCTGCCTGGGTCATGCGCTCTCTGGTCGTCAGATAGGAATCACTTGTTGCACATACTGTAATTTTATTCTGTATAAGTCCCAGGCAACTGAGTTGCGAGGCTCCAGAACTATAAAAACATTGAAAAAGGTTGAGCCCAAGCACTAGTTCAGGTTGAGAAGTATGGTTGTATCAGGAACTTTAAAACCTGTCTTAACAGGTGAAGAAAAACGTCTTCCAGTTCTGACAGCTGGCTAGGGCGTAAATATATTTCAAATTGTCTCTACACATCCAAATTGTATCAGTTTTACCTGTCGGTGCAATCACATTTCCTCACATAACCGTATTTGAGAGGCAGGCTCAGGGCGGTGTTGGTGGCCGCACTGCGAAGTGCTGCCATGGCACTCACAGGGACAGCTCGGGTGGTTACACTGGCACCCTGACGGCGGGCAGCTCCTGCCCCGGAGGCTTTCCGCCGGCCGCCCGGCTCTCCGCTCAGCACACCGCTCCTCTCCTCTCCTCCGCCTGAGGTGGCCCATGGCAGCCCCAGGCCCTGCGAGGCCCAGGGAGGGCAAGCCAGCCTCCCCTCCAGGCCCGCGCTCCCGGTCTCCCCTCATCTTGCTTTCAAAGATGTCCACCCTCCTCTGGGTGTCTGACAGCGCCGAGGAGTGCTTGCGCTTCACCTGCCTGCTTCTCTGAGGATTCACGTTTGAGAAGGGGCAGTCGGAGCAAACCCCGCTTGAGGGGAAGGACCACGAGGTCTCCTCGATAGCGTCAGGGTGGGCGTTGGGCTTCGGGAGGCGTTTCTGGAGGGGCCCGGCCCTGCACGGTCAGTCCAAACACGCTCCTGCACTGCGCCCAGCCAGGAGAGCACCTCGACCGACTAACAGCGGCTGCGTTTAAACTGGCCTAACTATCGCCGCTCCTAACGAGTATGCTCTGCGGCACCCGCCATTGCAACAGCTCTGAGCAGAGAAAGGGCACCAGCTTTCACTAACCCGAAACACTTCAACCACCCTAAAGCTCCCCATCAAGGCTCCAAGAAGAAGGGTCAAGAATCTCGCGTCTCAACTTACTACGTCGTTTCTGAAAGTCACAAAGCTGGACCAAGCCACTAACCAATATTTCAAGATGATACAGCTATGGTTTTGTCCACAGCCTAGAGCTATGTATTGATTCCTTGCTCCGAAATCAGCGCATTTACAACAGAAAAAAAGGTCCTTCCTGCCATCTAAAGCACAGCTTTTACCCATTGCCCATTTCCTTGAACATCGCTGCCTTTGTGGGTTTTTTCACCACGGGAGCAGCTGAGCACTGACCGAGACACTGTGTAATCCCCCTCCTCGGGCTGGGCATTTTCAAAATCCAAGCCGGTTTTGAAGCTAGACCTGCCTTGAGCACAAAATTACACTAGATACCCTGCAGAGGTCCTTTCTGGTTTTATTTTTTTTGAACGACTCTGCATGTAACACTACACAAGTTTTGCATCGACTTTGCAGGCACTTTGCACAAACCGAGAGCTGGCTACGAAGGACCTCGTGAAAGCTAGTCTGAATTAGATTTTGAAGTAGATTAGTAAAACCACATTAAAACTACCTAGGCATGCTATTCAGAATTATTCAGAGCTAAAGCAGCTTAAATTTAATCTTACTTATAAAATGATTCCAGTTTAATTTAACGGAAGGTGCTCCTTCCCAAAGAAGAAAGTGCCCTCGGAGATGCTCGGGAGAGGAACGCCAGGAGCAGAGGCAGGACCTCTCACCCCCGGCATGCGCTCCTGTCGCTTGCTTTGTGCCAGCCTCGGCAGCTGTCTGGACCCTTTCAGATAGAGTTTAATCAAAAAAAAAAAAAAACCAACCCACCAGAAAACCCACACTGCCCCAGGCTCCCCCAGGTCTGCCACTAAACCATTCGGCTTTTTGCCAGTCCGATCAGTTAAGTGAGTTCACTGAAAGGCTGTATAGTAGTAGAAGAGACCTAAAGCAAGGGAAGAAAGAGGAGGATGAGGATGCTGAGAGACCTCCTGTTAGGCAGAGAGCTATTAAATCAGCTCATTTTCTTATTGCTCCCCAAACCCACTATCAGACAAATCTCTGTTTTGAAATTGAGGCCAGAAGCTCTCCTGTGACTGAGAGCCTGAGCAGTGCCTTTTGGGGACATGTGTCGGTGTGCCTGTTTGCTATCAGCTTCCCAGATGAATACACAAACTCTGCCTGCCATGTCCTAGTTAATCAAATGGGACAAACAGTTATTCAACACCACTGGACTACACAGATACTATGCTGAACATAATATTCTAGAAGCTGAAGCAAACTTAATGTAAAAGCACAGTATTTTCTTGCCTTTTTGGTAGACGTTAACACTGTTCACTTTGACTCAAAGGACCAGGACAAGGCGCTGCTGTATTACGTTTGGGTTCTGAAACTCCATGGTCGTGCAATTACGGATAAGGTCACTGATTTATGTGGTTCTTAAAATAAGACAACTATCCATCATGGCCAGCATGCTAGCATGCTGCCAGCCATAATCATATTTACATATGGTTGTAGAATGGATCTGGTCTAGCTTGGACGATGCTGAACTCCAAATGCTTTTAAAAATAGCACTAAGAGGTGAGAAAGTACTCAAAAGGTTACTTTTTTAAGAGCAAAACCAAAAAGAATTCTATGTAAAAGCAAGTATTTATAATTAGCAAGAAATCATGCTATTGCTAGGAATTAATTTTCAACTGCAGCTCATCACTAGGAGCATGCTTCTGTTAAAGGTTTTCGCTATATGCTCAAAGCCACAGAATCTACTTAAATTTGCCATGAAAGAAAACGTTAAGTAAAACTTACCTTGAGTCCGTTTGCTGGACACAGTCAAAGCTTCCCTGAGGATTATCTTTGCCAACATTTGACAAGTAGAAGTTAAATCTATGCACTTCATTTGGCAGATCAACTTTGGGAATTTTAATAAGCTAAAAGGAAAAAAAAAGTTTATGTAAAAACTTCAATCTACACTCCTTTGCTTGCGATTAACTAGGACCATAATTTTAAATGAGAAACTGTATTTCAAAAGTTGTGATATGATTTCAGTCACGTCACTAAAAAGGCTGTTTTGGCACAATTCTCCCTCTGAAAGCAGCGCTGGCTACGTGTCACAGCGGTAACTGCACTGGAAAAGCCACAGTCGCTCAGCCTCTAATTCAGCAAAGCATTCAAGTAGCAAGTCATCCTTTCCCATTTAGTGGAATTAATGTGCACGTGCTTAACTTTAAATGCAAGCGCCTGAGTATAATCAGACGGACCGAAGCTCTGCTAACAAAACAGATGAGAGCAATTCGCACAGACCACATCAGACACTGCCCTGACTTTGTGATTTATTCGGTCCTAATGAAGCACATACGGGAGTCAGCTCCAAGAAGAAAAAAAACAGCAACACCCAAATTAAAGGAGTAAAACTTCTTAAACTATAAAAGATGAATTTCAACTCCAACAGGCGCTAAAAGCCTTTTTCTTTTACTCAGCTCTAGATGCAATTATTTGCATAAATGTGAAATGTAAATAGTTTTCTGTAAGTTTAGGCAGATGTAACAAAACTTGATTTCCTTGGCTGAACTAATCATTTAGTACAGAATGTGCCACATTCTGCTGGAGCTTAAAAATGTAAATATGAGAAATCATTAAAACATTTATTGGCATAAGCACATTTTTCAATGTGCTGCTATACAAAACAATACTGAAGCACAAAAAACTACTGCCATCCATCTACTTTATTCTGAAGGTAAAATTACCTTGCAGTAAATCTAAAAAGCCGTTCTTCTGAAGTTTGCTTGAATTTTTAATGGAATGTTAAATACAACTGACAATGAAATATATTTAAAAGCAATATTCAGCAGTCTCTTAGAAATCTTTCTTTCAATATTTTGCTTGTGAGATTGGCCAGTCTTCACAAATGTCAATGTCATTTGCACAAAGTGCTACTATGAAACAACTCCATTACCATTTATATTTTAATCGTCAGTACTGGCAGAGCTTACCAACAGCTTGGGACAGTGACTGGACACGAAGGAGAAAGACAAGTCACCTGAACACCATATTCTTTTACTTAAGCTTAAAGTACTAGTGTGCTTAGAAGAGCAATCTGTGCATTTTATATAAGAATGGAAATAAATCAGGGAAGTTACCAAATGCATAATCTTGGATTATATATGCAGCTTTACCTTTTAATGCTTATGGAGGTTAACCATCAACCTAAGAAGATCATAGGGGCCCAGAAGACACTAAAATTGATCTACGTCTATACAATTAACTACCACTGATTGGGATGTTTCAGCATCCTGGTTTTACTAAAAATACAGCAGGTGTGTGTATATGAATTTGACAATTTGAATTCAACCCACTGTAGAAGAGGTAATGTTTTTTAGCCTGATATACTTTTTGGAAAACCAACAAATATATACTATGATCAATCTAAGGCTGGCCCTCAAGACATACAGCTGAGCAGAGGGAAGCAGGTAACTGTTGCTGTGTATGTTTGGACTTCATTCTCAAAGCTTATTTTGAGCAAATCTTTATTTTCCATTGATCAGCCTAAAGAATGTATATGCATGCAATCACCTTAAACATTAGGAATTTCTGTACCCTAATATTTATATTTAAAATTCTGGAAGAATTGCCGTCAGTATTAAATCACACGCTGGCTCAACGTGTTTTGATGCAATAACATGAAGACAGAAGCTGGCCTTCAAGCACATTTAAAAACATGTTTGCTGCTGCTCCACTCTCTTCAGTGAGGTCTTATTTCTCCCAGATATTGAAAAAGACACTGATAAAGTGTGGAGAAAAACAACTCTGCCTCCTTACAGGCAGATGCCTATGAAGTTTATCACCGACAGTGATTTCCCGGGAGCAAACTCAAATGGAAACACTGAGTATTTTAAAGCTTCCCCCACACACATACAAACTCTGTAAGGAAGACACCGATGATGATGAGGGAACCAGCTACTGCAACCATTGTGACAGGTTTCTTTGCATGAGCAAAGAAAAGGTCTAGAAATTTACTTTCATTCTCAAATCTTTAGGATATATTTTTCACAAACTTTGGAAGAACTAGATGACGATTCCTCAGGCATTCACTAATTTGGATGAAGAGAAGGCAAGAACAGTGGGGGAATATTTCACTGCTAAAAGATTTCAACAGTGGCAGTGCAACTAACCTGAGAATAAAAATTTAACTCTTTCATCGTCAGTTCCAAAGTTTTATTACTTAATCTGTAATGCAGCAGACACAGGCCTTTCATTTTCGTGAACTTTTTTTTGGACCCGTCCAGAATATGCACACAGCCAAAAGCTCTGTCCCTCAAAAAAGCAAATTTAGTGAAGTCTGTCATAATTCAGATAACCCACTTTAATAAACTTGGGACAAGCTCTGAGAGAAAAAATGCATTTTAAGTCATAGTAAATGCAATTAAATCAGATAAGCCTATTTCCCATATTATGGTTCAAAAGTGAAAGCCCAAACATTTATGAAACAGAATGAAGAATAATTATTGAATCTGCAGGTAATACAAAGCTGGCAGGGACAAAATACATGAGGATGGACTTAAAATTCAAAGCAGTCTTGAAAAACCGGAGTGGAGGTCTGAAAATAGGCATATACTACCCTTCAAAAGAGGCTGTGCAAGGTAGCTCATTTTGAAGTAAAAACCCAAGACAGGGCAGCAGCTGTACAGAAAACGATCTGCAGGTTACAGTTGAACATCCAACCAACACAATCCTGCAGTATCAGCTTTTGCAATACTGGGGTGCACCAATGTGACTACAGCAACAAGAAACAGCAGCTTGAGCTGCAGGACGATGATGCGAGACTTGCACGGGGGAGCTGCCGCTCTTGATCCACTTTCTGGCTCGCCAGAGGTTTCTTTTCTACCATGTTTGCCCCCTCCCACCACCACGTCACACGCCACTGCTCCAGGGAAGCACGATGCTTCAGCAGCCAGCCGTGCAGCACAAATCCCAGCCCCGGTGCACTGTCCTCTACCAAATGCCACCCACCAGCTTTGACCTGAAGAGATTTCGAGGCTCCCTCCTTGCTTCTTTGCAAAGACGACCTCATCCCCTGACAAATCAAGTAAACTTATCTTACAGGGGCACACTTGTAAAGCATAGGGTTCTTGCTAGGCAATATGCAGTCTAGAAAGTATTCCTAGGACATTAACACATTTTCAGCAACCTAGAGAAAGCAATACTTGAAGCGGACAAACTTGCTGACAACATCTAGGTTTGCAAAAACTACTGTCACCTCAAACACTTAAGACCAAGTTTTACTGCTGTTGACATATTTGCCATTTCTTTCTGTATCCTGGAAGACAAAATAACACTTTGAAGTAGTTTATAGACTCAGCAACTTCTGCAAATAAGCCTCCTGTTTTGAATAAACAGTCCTGTTTTTACACTCTAAATTTATATTATATGGTTCTGAAAAGTTCAATAGGCAGTTCAAGGATTTTTGGCTTAATCAGAATTAACATACTGCATTCAGCTTGAGATAAGCATAGTGGCAAAAAGTTTGTTTTTCCTATTTGCGCGATACTTGCAGAAGAAGGTCAAGGAGCCTCTATTAAGAAAGTACACATTGCAACCACATTAACCCATAACAGAAAATAAACTTTTGTTTGCATCAGAAAGCAGCACTGCAAGCCCATTGTCAGCACGTTTGTTTCAGAGAATCTGCTTTTGATTCATATTCGACCTTCCACGTGTAAAGAGCATCCTGGCTGGTACATGGCGTGCAATACATCGAAAAGGAATTTGCTATATTCTCTTACAGCAAATAGGGAGATTTCTGAACAGCAAACACCCACCTTTATTTATAGCTGATCTACTCTCTTCCAGAAATAGCGAAGTCCTTGCCACAATCCTTCATTAGATCTACTGTATACCTTACCAGCAGCCAACCAAATAGGGCAATGAAAGGAGACGAGAAAGCTCTGAAGAGAAGTTGCGTGTTTGCACACCTTACCCGGTCATGTCCAGACAAGGGAAGAGGCCACCTTAAAAGCAGGTGTATACGAACAGAGTTCACAACAATCTCTTCCCTTGGTTTAGGCACCATCCTAATAAAATGAACCATGCATCCTTCCCCTAACATGGCCCAACTTCAAACATGTTAACGAACTGGTCTGAGTTGGCAAGTCCGCAGCCCATATACTCCCAGAATATGTACTAGCACGGAAAGGTAAGGCATCATTTTTCTTCTCACATGCCCAAACACATTTATCCTTGCACATACTTCTTTCCCCATTTATGCGAGAAGCCCGTCACGTGAAATACTCTCTCTACCACCAGAAGATGCATCCACATAGGCAGCTGTGCCAAGCCTTGTGCCAGCTCCCCCGTACAACCCACCCAACACGTGCAGCCCTCACTGCTCTTCCCACTGCCTCTTTGCCGCTCAGCAGCCATCAGGCAAGTGACCCAGTTTCAGCTAACACCAAGCTCAGGTCTTAATACCTGTCTTAGTTGCTACCTTCTAGCCAAGCCCACAACTGATAAACACTCGAAGAATAACACCGGTCTGTTTCACAAGGTAACCTAACACAGATGAGTTCTGATGGATGAGGATTTACAAAGCGGTAGATAACACCTACTCATGCCTAAAAGTCTTAGCATCCCCTCGATGCTATCAGTACCACCCACACGTGCTTCTCCTGCATGGCCAGGAAACAGCATCAGGGGAATGCAGGCACTGAAGGGGAAAAAAAACAAGCTAAGATGCACCTAAGGCATAGACAGGTGAACAGTCAACAGTCTTCCCACCAGGTTTGACCAAATTTTCTGCTCTGTAGTGACCGGCTGTTTATTTCAAACCCTTCCCTTCTACATTTCCTCTCCACTTTACTTCACAGCTGCCTTCTCACACAGCTTCACCATCTGTACCATCACCCTCCTTCTTTCCTGTTCAGGAAAAAAAATTCAGAAAAAAGCCCTGTCTTCAGTGAATCCACTGATTAATAGACTTTGTCAAAGGTGATGTGTAAAAAAGTCATGTCAGAAGCCACTGCAGAAGAGTTATTTTCCAGTTCTGGAAACTGAGTAATTGCTTGTTTAGCCTACAGAATTCGCATTATTTTAACAGAAGCATGCAGGAAGTCTTACCATTAATGTCAAATGCATCTCTCTAGGCTAATGGAGATGCAGAAAGCCTGTTTTCTAGACCCACACTGAAACGACAGGAGTGGCTGAGCAGATCATTCTTAATTGATGGCAGCTGCAGGAAATTTGCTCCTTCTGCCTCTGCTCTAAGCTTCCATAAAGAAAACATTTTCATCTATGTTTGTATACAATTCAAAGACAACTTTAATCAATCCCCAGAATCATCCCTCACTGGCAGATTTTCACCTGAGTTATGTAGTGGATGATGGGATAAGGGACCTCCTGCTTTCGAGTGCCTGAATCTCCAGCACTGATGTGAGTTTTTAGGACACAAATTTTAGGAGAGACTTTAACAACACTGGTGTCAGTTTAATACGACAAAGGTCTGCTCTTAAAACACAGTGAAGCCAACCTAACAGGTGACTGTCAGCAAGAAGCCTGGCTCCACGAGCACATTCCTGCTGCTTCCCCCGGGCCAGCCAGGGCGTTTGGCTGTGCCAGTCCCACATGGATGCAGAGAGCTAGCCTTGCAGAAAACTACAGAGGAAATGTAAAAAACAACAACAACAAAAGTTTTCTTCTAGACCATCTTCATGAAAAACATCACTGCAGCAAATGCACAGCGATGGCATTTGCAGAAGGGTCCTCCTTTCCTAGAGCATCACTAGCTAAAACACAAACCAACAACTGCTTTGTGGCAGTTAGATTTAGCACCAGAGGGCAAAGAAGTGTAAGTACAGCCATGCACAGGACACTAAGGATACCAAACCTATTTATCTATACACAGTGAAACTTATTAAGATGCTAGCTTGCATATGCAAAGGAAATCCCAAGAAGGAAGGATTGAGTTGGTACAGGGTCCTCTTGAATTTAAGGAAAGAAAAAAAAAAAAAGTCTTAAAGGTCTTAGCACAGGATACAGAAAACAAAAGTGGAAGAACAGACGTTATGTAGAGGTTAAGTCTTAAAATTTTTATGCTTTTGAAATTTGAGACTTTAGGATAAAATGGTAAAGTTTTCTTACTGCAAGCTGTTGGAAACAAAAGAATGCAGAGAGCACTTCTAAATCTTCTCAAATGAAAATAAGCTTCCACGTTTAAGTGACAAAAAAAAAATCTTGAGACTTAAAACAAACTCGAACAAACACTGGCAAGCTCAGATAAAGCGGCTGTGTGACCTGGGGAACGCCAGGCAGACGAGGGTATCAGCAGAAGCGTGCTTTGTGGCACACAGGGGTACCCTGTTCCTGCCTTTCAGCCTCTGCAGGGAGAGTTTTCCCAGCAAAACCCACGGCTGCAGACCCTTACGCGTGCACCAGCACACCGGTCTGACACGCACGTGGAGCGGCGTGCTGTGGTTTGACCTGGCCCCAGTGTCACCACTGGCCAGGCTGGAGCACTTCAGGATGAGTGTCGAGCGCTCTTGACCCTCTGCAGCCTACTTTAAAATGTCATTTTACATTCTACATCCTCAAACTGGCTTGCAATTTCTTACCATCTAATGGATTTAGTAATAGAGAATATCCACTAGAACAACTCAGACCCTTGACTTTAATCCCTTCCTCTCGGTAATTGATTTCCGGATGTATCATTACCCTCTCTCGCTCTGACATATCATCCTCATTGGCTCTCTAACTTAAGAGCAGTTTTCATAATTTTCTCTTGAAGCTCCTGTGTGGACTCACTCCAATTTCTCTGGCTCATAGCTTTTTGTCACTTCTGTCCTCTTTTCCAACATTCCCACTGATACCATGTGCTGTTATAGCACCCTCAATTCAGGCCAGACGTATTTTGCTGTCCAAGCCTGAGTCACTTGATCTCTTCCCTTTCTGAACGCATCTACCCACTCTCTCCTCTTGTTCTTCCACAGTACAGCATCAGGTCATCAGGTTGACATGAACACTGTATTTTTAGGTGCCTCCACTCAGCAGATATGTTCAAGTCCTCTCTCTCCTTTGTCTCTTCTCAGAATTGTTCCAACCTTACCATCTCACCAGTGGTTTTCCCCCCAAGCCTTACTTTTAAGGATAAGATTTGGTAGCTCACAAGCCTGAGCTGGAATCTGCTTCCTGCCCTGTGTGGGCATCCACACCAGTGCCCAGCTCATGCCATAAGCCTCTACAACAGGATTAAAGGATTTAAAAATTAACAGTTGCAGGGCCCTCAAAGTTAGGCTTCTACTATTTTTTTGAGAGACATTTCCAATTAATCCATTTTCTAAGCTGAAGTTTACTCATAGTTTCTTTAGAGCAAAGCTTCATTTGCCAAGAGGCAAACCCCCGCTTCTGGGGAAGGGCAAAACTGCTCAGCAGGGACATTCTGCCATGTTTCATATAACTTCCACTTTTATAAATCCCAAGAGGGACAATTTTTGCCATAGCATCATTTGGATCTTTGCTACAGTGGCTTCTGCCCAGGTAAGCTTGCTCCCAAGCTTAAAACTTTGCTCCTTTGTCTGCATTAATGCAGACGTCCAGCCTGCACCTTCAAGGAGACAAAAGCGCTCCAGAAAACTACTTGACCAATTTGAAACTTCAAAAAACTGGGCTTAAACATGAGAAAAATCTCAGCACTGATTTTTTTTTGTTTTCGTTTTAATACTAGCAGTCTTTTTGCAAAATGCTGTTTCCTTCAAGTACTAAACCTCCTCCTCCTTCATTATAGCTACACTACAGAACATAAGAGGCCAATGTCCATTTCAAAAAGGAAATTAAGATGCCTTTCTACAGAAATAATGTGACTACACGTGGCTGCCTTGCAAAAAAATTTAAATATTTTACTACATAAAAACCATTTCAAATGTATACATTTTACTGATTACACTGACCTGTAGACAAATGGATAACCTTAAGGGAGAAGACTTTCCTTCAGTTTCAGTCTTCTCCCCCTCTCCTTCCTTTTTTCTAAGAGCTTCATATTTGCTCCCCCAAATCCATGCAGTTCACCTTTATGCACCAGTTCACCCATTTGAACCCCAGCGCTGGGCACTGTGCTGGTTTCATTGCCACCCAGCAGGAATGTGTCACCAACCTGCTGCAGAAAAGCTCCTCACTCGGGAGCTGCAACCGCCGTACCCAACGCTCACACTGCTGCACCCTCCTCTGGCACAAGGACCAAAGGTTTGCACAGGGCCAGAGAGCAAGGCAGGCAACAACTGTCCCTAAATGAGAGCCAGAGGATTCAGCATGCTGCTCAATTCCCCGAACAGGCAACTGGTTTTGTATGCTCACGGGAGGTGGGTGAGATCGCAGTGGCTGCCTGCACGGCAGCCGGAGGCACATGCATCGCAGCAGGAGATGGAGGATGTCACCAGCTGCGGGTATGGTGCACGCTCGGCAAATTTTGTCTCTATATAAGAAATGTATTTGCAAGTTGCAGGACATGGCAGAGAAAGTTAAAAATACAGGAGGGAAGCCATAGCAAGGAAAGTGCGCTTGTTTAAAACTTATTATCACTACAGGAAGTACACTGGACTATAAACAGACTTTTTTTTTTCTTTAAACATATCCCTACTGCATTACAAGTCAATTGCCAATATTCACATTCCTCAGGGCTATTGTATCTAGCACAGCTGCTACATTCTCCAGGCTGCCAAGGTGTACTCAAAAATGTTTAATTACAAGGTATTTCTTAAAAATTAATCTGTATCACTGTAATGATCCATTTCTTGCAGTCCCTCGGTATCCTCCAGCTATCTCAGACACCAGCAGACGTTATCGTCCAGACTGTTTGGGAGTAAGATGTTCCAGGAGGAAAAGTTCTCCCTCTCAGGGGCCGACTTGTGCTTTGGTGCAAAAGTTTGTTTTAACAATCACAGATATTTTATTAATTCACAAATCACAGAGTTCTTAGCTGTGTTTTGTTCCAGTGCTGTTTCAGTGGTTCTTGTACTGAAGAGCATCTAGAGGCTAACTATGCAGCACGCACAGATGATTTATTATCATATCGAATGCAAACCATCTTACTGCATCACTGGATTTGCTCTTGCACCTTTTGAGACCATCTATATACTTTCAACGCTTTTCAGATCCCTTCAGAGCAGCTCTACTGTACAACAGAAAAAAGTTAAGCTTGCCTTTTTTTTTTTGGCAAAGTGACTGCAGAATGCCTTTGACACCAATCTTAGCTTCTTGTTAAACATACACATGAAATAAAAGCTCCTCCCTTGCCTCTTCTAGCGTAAGGCTCCTCATCTCAGTTCCCGCATCTAACACAACTCTAGACCACCCCAAGTCAGAAAGCTCCTCTTATTTCTCCACTCCAGCCTTTCCCATCATCCATAGAGGACTGGGACTAGAACGTGTGTAACTAGAGATGGAATATTTTTAAAAAAAGCCTTTTTTTTAATGCTAGTATTTTATCCTCAGCTAGGAGTTAGAAAGTTGCCTGAATTGCAGAGGAAGTACTCACAAGAGACAAAATCACTGTTTGTTTTCAGCAGCGTTTAAGGAAACATCTCGCTGTCGTACGTAACCTGCAACACCGTGGCACTGACGAACGCACCTTGAGCGCTCCTCGCTCCGGAGAGCTGCAACTGGAAACCAGTCCAGAAGAGGAAGGCAGGCCTTTCCTCTGCCATGCAATTTGTGTACTCTGGAAACACTCAGAACACGGCTGCATAGACGTAACGAGCTAACCATTTCCCTCCCGCCGTATGTACAGTAAATGTCCTGTTTTAACGTACCATCTGCCTTAATGACCTTAAATTTCTGTCCCTATTGCAGAGACTTAGGATCTAGGAATATCCTGCAATAAATTCCTTAGTTTGCATTTCCTTAATTATAGACAGATTTGAAAGTACCATAAGAGATTATTGCTTCTGCAGCAAGCAGCAAAGTCCCTGCAGATGCTTCCATCTCATACAGCATGGCAGCAGACCTTACTGTTGAGTTTCATAATGAAAAAGCACATACCTGGACTAACTTTTTTAGAGAAACAAGGGTGACACCATTGTAAGTTAACATTTGGCTCTTCAGCAGTCTTGTGACCCCTGGATTTTGACAGCTTTCAACCCCCAGGTTTTTTACAGCTGAGAAATAGTGTCTCCCCCAGCCTAGTAACATCTCAAACCTCACCTACTACTGCTTTAAAGCTGTTCCTAGAGAACATGGGAGAAAGCAGCACGTCAATTTTTCCAGAGAAAGAGAGGGTGCAGGGTAGATAAAGCGTGCTGGTAATTTTTCTTTCACAGCATACTACTTGCACAACTTCACGCCAACAGCTAGGTTAATTATTTATACTCCGAGAGCTTATTTTGAACTCAGCTCCTGCTCCATCCCTTGCAGTGCTCGCACGCCCGCCACCACAGCCAGTGGGTCAGGAAGCCGATCGGTGGGGCTGGCCGGTCCATTTTACTGGATTACTTCCCAGCCAAATTAGCAAGTACGACTTCCCTCTTGATGGCAGAGTGAATTCAAGTCAATCTCTGCTCCCGCCACTCTCTCCTGGTACTATTTTGGCTGACTGTCTTAACTAAGATGGTTATTCATTCTAGCAAGGAAATACTTTTGCCAGTATAGTTTAAATATTTGCCAGTATAGTTTAAATTGCGAATAAGCCATAACGAGAAAGGATTTTCTTACAAGCGCATTGTTAAGAGACTTCTGTCTGCACAAGTAGCTTTGTTATAGATATGACTCTCCCAGCAGTTGAGTATTGTTCAGCTAAACTGATGCTGGACCAGGACTGTAGTCTCACACCTCTGGGCAGGAGCGCCTCCTCGTACTCATGTAAAGACCTTACCCATCTTTCTCTCATCCCTTTCCAGCTATCTCTACACAAGCACCGCACAGCTACATGGAAAACTGGATCAGTTAATGGATCTGAATTAAGGCTAACAGCATAAAAAGCACAATCCATACTTCAGTCTTTAAAAATGAATCTTCAGCTATCCCTTAAAGTTTAAATATTAAATGCAAAATCTTAAATCATTCTACTTAGAGATCATAGCCTGTATTTAATTTTACCTTCAGCTTTAGTTCTCCAATTTGCACCACTGATTGATTGTTTAACAGGACCTGTGGCCTTTAGGAGGCCACATTTCCTTATATTTTCCTTCAACTCTTCAACAGGCTTGAAATAATCTGTTTTATTAGAGTTTCAGAGAAGGGTCAAGAACCATCAGTAGTCTGTGGTATACAAAACCCACCCCTCAAAACTGCAGTTCTGCTTCACACCTTGAAACCAACCACTTAAAGTCCGTTTTAAAATATTAAATTTGCACTGCTCAGTTGATGACTTACAAGTTATTCCCATTGCTTTCAAATTTAGGTTAAAAGGTGACAAAAGCAAGACAAAAAGGAAGCATACCTAAAGCATGATTCTCTTCCACTTTCAGCTGCAACTCTTAAGTAAATATACAATGAAACATATCTGGCATTAAGCAGATCTTAAGAATGTCTGTAGGAATTCTTTTTTTTTTAAGTAAGTGAAAGTGGTTAATCTACACTGAATTTATTTTCCAATACAAGAGTACAAAATACTCACCCCTTGGGATCCTTGAAACTGAATTGAAGGTTGAGAAGAAACACGATCCTACGAGAGAAAGAAAAGTAGAATGTAAGCAAAATGACAAATCTCCATGCTCCAGCAGAAGTTATTTCGCTGCAGAAAGAGAAGGTGGATGCGGCCACAGCAAACTGGAGGGCTCCTTGTGCCCGTACCATGATGCAGACCCCACCAGGCAGCAGCGGCCAGGGCTCCGGCAGAGGCTCCGGGCTCCTCGCAGCAGCCAGGGTTTCCTCCACTCAGCACCGAGGAGCCCGAGAGCTGGTGCTTTATCGCACTCAGCAAGGACACCAGGGCGCCATGGGGAGTCCGAGAAAACGCTGGAAGTTGTACAACGGTATTTGCTGGCATGGAAAGGAAAAACAACCCCCCCTCTGCCTGAAGTACCATTGAATGTGGGAGTCCAAAACAGCATGCTTTCCCCCTCCCAAACCCTGCCGTGGTGTCCCAGTCGCTTACAGATTGGAATCAGCTTTGTTTCTGAACAGACTATGCAATGACACCATTTTTACATGTACTTGAGTTCTGGGTATCAGCTCGAGTTGCGTGATTAACACAGGCAACCTGCCTACTTGAAAGCTGTTGGTAACAATGGCTTTCCTCATTAGGACAACGCTCAGGCCCCCATCGCTTCCCACTGTCACAGATGACCTGCTCTTTGCCCGGACCCCCATGCACGCACCAGTACTGCCAGGAGCACTCGCAACACTGGAAACCAAGCCTCCCACCACAGCACCTTTCGTGCTGCTCCCACCAGCGCGGACAGCCCGGCTGTCCTCAGGCAGGCAGGGAATAGCATCCCTCTTCTGCGCTTACACTCTTAACTTAAGCTAATTAACCTCAGCTAGCACGTGTCTTAAAGATGAAAAGAGATTCAGTACAATCAAACTGGCTCCAAAAAACTTCTGAGCTCCCTGAAACTATCCTCGCTTCTTCACCTACGTATCTGCCAAGGGAAATAGGCAATATGGCCAAAAATAACAAAAGCCACCTGCGCCTTGTCTTTATAATTTCACGGCACCAAGTGCAGCCTGTTCCTGACCTGCGAGGATGGAAGTGTCCTGCACTGCTTCTGTGCTGACACCGCAGTCCATAAAGACTTGCAAATGTTAACGTGAAAAAACAAATTTTAAAAAATCAGGGAGCTTGCTAGTTGCAAACTACTTTTCTCTGTCGCAAGCTGGCTTCTGGTCAGATCTGCTCCTCGACGCAGCCCAAACAGCAACGCCACTAGTGACAGCAGGAGCCCACTGATAAGAATATCCCATTTTAGCAGCAATGCTGACTTTGCTCAGCTTTACTGAATCCTGAAATTATGCTGCTGGACACAAAAATGTAGGGCAGCTATGCTGACTAGCTCAATTTGCTAGGCTTTGTCCACAGGGTGTTACAGGGAGTTTGCCAACCCACTGCAAACTCTTACGCTAAACAAGTTGCACCAAAGGATGAAATCCTAATGAATACAGACTTTATTCCAGAAAAAGCAAGTGCTTATGGACTTAAAATTCAGGTGCCCTTCAGGAGCATTCAGGACTCAGCATCACTGGAAAGGCGAGTTAGGTCCATCTCCTGTCCTCTCCTCCCTCCAGCCACAGGTTCCTCCTCCTTCACTTGCACTTGTCTCGCCCTTTTGCAATAAAATCCATCTCACTCATCCAGCAGAGAACTCCCCATGCTGGGCTTGGCAATGAGCTCATGCTGCTCATGTGGGTGCCAGCGAGTGCTGGAGCCGGCAGCAGGCAGGCAGCAGGAGCGCGCGACTAAGCCGAGCATCACTGATGCGCAACATCGCCTGTGAGCATCACCCGATGCCGTGAAATCCCGGAGAGCAGCTCAGGCAGAAATAATACCACTGGAGAGCTGGAGTTCCCACACGAATTGGCAGCGGGTCTTTAAAAATTACCATGCTTGGTTTTGCATGATCAGAGGCTTATACACTATCTCAAGTTACCCAGCAGCCAACAACACGTACAACCTTAAGCCCTGAAATGGCTTGATGCAAATTTGTCTGCTCCACAAACCTTCCGACTTAAAGCCAGAAAGTTTTAGAAGTGACCTGAGATTATTAATGTACCTATCTGCACATATAAGTAAACTCATTTAAAAAATGCAGTGGGTTACATATGCGAAGTCCAGAGAACAGTTATGAATCCTAACCCTTGTCTGAGGTTTTCCAGAATCAAGTTTAGTGCTCTACGCAGAAATTAACATATGAAGGCACTTCACAAAACACCAAGCCAGACAGGCAATGCGATGTTTGCATACAACCATGCAGCAGCTATCACCTTCTTACAGTGGCTCTCAGAATTTGACACGAGCTGCCTTTTGATCTGGAGAAACCGTGACCGTTTCACCAGCAACCTCCTCTACTGCAGCACAAGGAAATGCCGTAAAAAAAAATACAAATTTAGCAGGGCATCAAGCAGAAAGTCTCACCTACCCGCTGGCAGGTGGTCTGGAGCGGCCGGCTGCTGCGGCAGGGACCTTGGCCCTCCAGCCAAACCTTCTGTCGCCCCCCCCCGTGTCCAACGAGACGACTGCTTTGAACAGCCACCACATGGACCTCAGGTACGGACATGGGAACTGCTTCTCCAAACTCCCCCAGGATCACCCAGTTTTCTTGTGTTTCTTTTCTCGCAGAGAAGAGCATGAAGTTTTGGAGAAGCAGCTCTGCGGGAGCCCAGGAGTCCCACCACTTTCCCATGCCCATTCCCCTCGTACTTCCCCACCACCTGCCCTTGTTAGCAGTGTTAGAACATCCCTCATTAGCCCTGCTTTGCATGCATTCACATACTTGCTGTCCACGAATTAGTCTACTCCCTGTCTGAACCCGCTGATATTGCCTGCCCGCAGCCTCCTATGACAGCAAGGTGCAGTAGTCCATCATCCAACAGGTGAACAGACCCACCTGCTTTACTTCTATCTGCTGGTTCCATCAAGTGCCCTCTCACTCCAGTACTGCAAGATACGAGCAGTATCAGCTGTACCGTCACGTCACCTACAATTCCCTGAGCTGCAGCCCCGTATCCTTCACTTCCCAGCGGAGAGTCCCAGCCGCCACGGCCTCTCCTTGCACAGCAGCTGCCACAGCTGAAGAGAGTGAGCAGAGGACAGCTCTCCTCCCTCGCATCCCCCACAAACCGGGATTGCACAGGGGACTCGAAATGTGGGTGCCCAAGAGCTTTCCACAGCTCCAAAGGGACCCTTTGCACCACCCTTAACGCCCTCCCAGATGGTGCCCAGCTCTTTGCTAGATTTTCTGGCTGCTGATGCACACTGAACAAATGCTTTCTGAGGACTGGAAACTGCGACTCCAAGATCTCTCATTTCGTAGTTGCAGCTGCCTATTCCAAGTTTCATGTCACACAGAGCTTATTTTTCCCCTACATGTTACTTTGCCTATGGTGAAAACCTTATCTCACCTTTTTTGCCACCGATCCAGATTGGCAAGGTCTTTCCAGAGCTCCTCAGCATCACTTTCTGATCACCTGAAAAACCCGAGTATCACTTCCAAGCTCTGACATCTCAATATCTTCTCCAGGCCATCACTGAATATGTTAAGTGAAACTGACTCCAGGACTGACAGCTGGGAAATCAGAGGTGGACTCGCTTCCTCCCTGAAGAGCCACCACTGAGCCAGACCCATTTCTGCACATCGTTCCTCCAGTGCCAATCTGACCGGCGCCACCTCTCACCTAACATGTGAGCTGACCCCTCCTCCCAGTCCGCCCTCGCCAGTTTTGCCAGTTCAGCCCAAAACTTCTGGAACAGCACAAACTTGAAAACCCTACGATCCCACATCCGGGGCATAAACTCAGAGTCCCGCCTAGTTAATCCAAGGAAGTGATCCTGGAAAAACTGTTAGCGCCCGAAACAGCTGGAGCAATGTGTGCATCGCCTCTCTAAAGAGCAGGAATAACCAGGCATCAACTCAGCTGAAAACCAAGCTACAAACAGCTCCAGGCACACTTCACTTAAGTAATTACTCTTTATTTGCACCTGAAGCTTTTATTTAAGATAAGGAATAAATTCTCCTCCACAGGACTGGTTAAAAAAAAAAATTAGCTAGAGGAGCTGTGACATTCAGGTCTTAGATCTCTAATTTGGGGGGGGCAAAAACTCAAGAACTAGCTGGCTTGTCTTCTCTAGGTTCACTATTTTGCTTAATAGTCTTTGGCAGGGACTGCGTCTGCTCGCAAGACTCGAGATCTGCGCACACACGTGGCACACTGCAAATAACTCAGATATTTGTAAGGCACCACCCTTGTACATGAAGCTAATTATCTGCTGTTTTTCAGGCACATTGACTCAGAGTGAGCAGAAGATGCCTTCATATCAGCACATTAGAGATTGTGATGTATAATAAAATTTTTCATATCCTTCGATAATTTTTAAAGAGCTATGCATTATGTAGAAGGAGGCTAGGACAAGATACTGGTACTTTCTAGCAATGCCAGCCTAAGGATTTCCCTGATCCCCTCCTCCTCCTTTCGGCAGGTTCTCTTCCCTGCCTCTGGGCTTACAGCTGCCCACTGAGCCCAAAAAGGTTATATCTTAATTCAGAGCATGGCTGTGCATCAGCACAACTTATGCTGAGGAATTACAGAGATTTCCTCGCAAGGAGAAGAAAAAGCATTTGGAAGGAAAGACTATCTGCACTGACAAACTCCGCTAAATTACTACAGACAACGTATCACTGCCATGGAGGATCCCTCCTTACATACACACTCCAGCGAGCACATCAGTCACATCATCACACTTCCCAATGGCTGCAAGGACCGAGGAACCGAAGCAGCCAGCCAGGCTGCACTTAACCAGGTTCAGATCGCCAACTCTGACCTCCAAACATGTCATATATTGGAACAACCCTGCAGTGGGGTGGCAGAGATGTTTTGATACGTGGACATGGAGATGCAACAGGAATTTAGCCTCCTTTGGTGTATCCATTCCGATTAGTTTTGGAGTCACATTGTTTTGTGGGTGGGTTTTTTTTTTTTTAAAATATACAGTATCTTCACACAATCTGGACAGTACTCAGTAAGCAGGAAAACCCGAAACATTTAGAAAACCTTAGCACGCAGCTCCACGACTTGGATACTATACAAACCCTAGAGACACAGCACTCATCATTACACCAAAAGTACTTCACAAATACCAGTGCATTTATTCTCCTATTTGCCATAAGCAGGAATTACTACCATTTTACAAGCAGTAACAGAACGGGATGATTACGATCTGTGTTACCTGGTAGTTTTGGGTGTCAGATGTGAAAAATCCAAGTTCTGCTTTTCACTGGTACTCGTTGGCACTTGATATTCTCACCCATAGCTCCTGGTTCCCTTCACGGTACCCATGACCAGCACATGGCAGTGGCAGTCTACACGAGGGATGCTGCCAAAGGGAGCACTCCACTGTCCAGTGCCAAAACCAGACTGCCAGCACCGGCACCGGGACAAGGTAAGGAGAAGCAGCGTGCAGATGCAGAGGGGAATGGGCCTGCCTGGTGCATCTCATCAGCTCGCCCCATCTCCTGGAGCCACAGCACTGATGTTGCAGCCCTGGGGCCAGACAGGAGCAGCCTTGGGAGAGGGAAAGCGGTGGAGGTGCTGGCTCAGAAGGTGGGACTGCCCTTCCTAGGGAAGCTGACAAAATACATCTACTTAGCTGTATTGGAAAACAAAGCTGTATTCTAGCTGCATGGCTCAAGAGCCCACGGTGTCTGAAAAAGGTCTGGCTCCTTTCTCTACCCGTTCCCTCCAGCACTTGTGGGTCTCTTCCATAACCTCATTCAACTTGCTAAACTAGAAGACGTTCCCAAAAAATAGTTAAATGGGTAGTTTTCTCCAATGGAAAGAAGTGGAATAGGACTTTCCCCTTTCAGGAGTCATGAAACCTCAAACCAGTTCAAGCCATCTCAAAATTTCACTCTGGACGTTCAGCTCAGTTGTGTCTCTAGTGATCACCTGTGCAGGCAAGGCACTACGATTAAGCCATCATGTTTGCTAGGACAGTGTTTAACTGCCCTAAGTTTTTCCTGCAGTCCCATGTCTCATCAGCCAAAACCTTCTGACATCTGAAACAGGATACACAACTTAGTCACTTCATACCAGACCTCTAATTTATCCAGGGCACAGTCCTGTGTACTAGACGAGGTAGGAATTCTGCGGGAAGGTAATGCATCAATACCACTGGAAGAACTACAGCTACCACCCAGCTACCCCAAAGAAACTGTAGGGATTAAGATTTTTTTCCCCACTAACAGATTTGTTTGAAATTGGACTCAGAAGTTAGCAACAACACAAAAACACGCAGAGTGACATCACCCAGGCCTCGCTGCCATAAGAAAACAGGTTCAAAGGAGCTTGCAATCAAGCAGCCATTGATGAAAATGCATTTATAATGAATACTTGTATTGCTCGAATCGATTAACCCTGCATTATCAGTTACATCATACATTAAGATACATGCAGTCTTACATTTCAAGAAATCAAACGAAAATAGACACACAACTTATCATCAACTCTCCATCACATATTTAGACTGGAAACTTGGAGGCAAAACCACAGAGATGTCACATAGGCACATCCCTTCTTTTGCACAGAAGTGAACATCACTCCCCTGCAGTTTGGATATCGGTGGCAAACATGCTAGTGGCAGATTTTCGTTTATGTGCCAACAGCAGAATGGAATGACTTGGGCTCTCCCAGCTCCACTGTAGGCTCTGGAAGTGTCCTGCAGGAACGAGACTCTCCTGCACACTCCTGTTCCTAGGATGATCTTCAGTCTCTTCCCTCAACCTCTTCCAGCCATGCTTTTGCTCACTGCTAGCTCACTTCACCCCATTCCCTTCTCTGGGAGACAGGAGGGATGACAACCAGCCGACCTCAGCCCTTGGCTGTCCCCTCAGAGCTCCTAATAATTCTTGCTCCCAGTCTTCTCTATCACTCCCCGTTAACCCCAGTCTGCTCTTCTCTCTTCCTAGGGCTTATCTTCCCAGCCTTCTCATGTCACCACCTTTAGTTCCCCCTCCAGCCAAGTCCCACATTGTTAACTGCCCAGCTGCTCATCTAGGGTAGCATCTCCCCACCGCAGGTGGCAGAGCCCATCATTATATACCTTAATCTAAATCCAGCACAGCTATGGGGACATGCAAGCTACAGTTTTGAAAAGACTAACAAGGTGTCTGCCTTAGAGCTGACCTCGAAAGCAAAAAAGCAAAGCCTAAGGCATCTGCCCCATCTGTGAGCAGAAGCACATCCTCATTCCCAGCAGGACACCGCCAGAGCTCCCTAAAAGGCCAAACCTTTCAAACAAATGAGTTTCCTAACCCCCAGCCCAAACCCTGGCCATCTGAGGCAGATACAAGCCATGGGAAAATTCAAGCCTGGTAAATGAAATATGGCACAGCCCTATGACTCCATTTCAACTGCTTAGAGAGGGGGAACATCAGGCAAATATCGCATTTCATATGCTTACTGACTCAGCAGCTCTGCAGCTGGAACATCCCAATGACTGTTTGAAGAATAAAAACTTAAATGCAAAACAGATTCCTAAAAGTCACAATTATCCTTTGGTTTGAAAAGCTCAGATTTTACAGGCCAAAACCTTTGCTTTAACAGCATGCAGAATAAAGTATACACCTCCAGCTGCTTTTATCTGGAGAAGCACAGCTGAAACATGACTGTAGATGGACATTAATCCTGCAAAAAGCCACATCAGTTGAAGGCAGCGCTGTCCCCACTGCCCTGCAGACACTACTCAATGCAGTATTCTCTGATCTGCTTCAGAGTAGTCAGCAGCTTAGGTCAGGCCACCACCAGCGAGAGTGAAATTATATGCTGTAGCCAAGCCAGACAAGAGGCTCTGTGGGCAACAAGGTAAAACGACTCCATTTCTCTTTAACCTGTTCTCTTTATACTGCTTCTGAGGATCATACAGTAAGCCAACTTTACAGCTAAGCCAGCAAAAAGTGATTTTTGTTTTTTTGCTAGGCTAAGCTTCTGCACAGAGGGTGGAGTTGCATGCTATAACTTGAGCTAATCTAATCAGTTAGCTGCCACTGAAAAAGGGAGGTTCTGCTCCCACCGCTTATCCTGGCCACGTGCTCTCCGTGCCCTCCCACCGCATTAGCTCTCATGCATCTCCATCCAGCACTAAGCCAGTGTGGAAAAAGAAATAAAAGAACCCCACAACTAAATAAATTGGTTCAAAAAAGTCCCAGAGGGCAATAAAAGAGATAGAGGGAGGTGATGTACCAGGGCCAGCAAAGCTGCGTCCGACAGCAGCGAGATGCCAGAGCAGCTGAGCCCGGAGCGTGGTCCCACCAGCAGGCACGGCTCTGCCCGAGGTGGGCAGGGACCACTGAGCCTCGCTTTTAGAGCAGGACCCTGACATCCTGCCTGCATATGGGCCACAGATACTGTACCAGGGCAAGTCATCCTGCACTTCTCGCTGCTCTCTCCTGTGGAGCAGCTGCAACTCTGGCCTCTGAGGGCAACTCATGGCACTTAACCGAACTAAAGCCAAAGTATTACTCCCTGCTAAATAGAACTTGATTTAAAAAAAATTAGCCATGCTTTAAATTAATACTGCCACAGATGATGCTCAAGGATCTTAAAGTATGCTGCTCAATATTGTCGAAGGAAATCTAGGCAAGAAGAATGTCCTCCACCATCTGAATCCAGTCTACCCCAGGCCATGATGATGGAGCGCATAAAGTGAGTAAGGAATCAGGATTTGTCCTCACCTACACTAAGCTGCAGAGATCAGGCCTGCCAAAGAGATACAACCTCTATTCTGTATTTCTGAAGGCGGAGGTGAAGTTAGGTGTTTTTTATGTAGGAATTTAAGAGTCTTTCGAGTTTTCTTTAACTGTCATGCCAGCTAAGAAAATGCTTAGCAGAGGTAACAACAAGGAGTGAGTGCTTCATTCTTTATGCAGATTGTTTAAATTCAAACGTTAAGCAATTAAGTATACAGAGCCTGCTTACATGCTGCCCAGGTTCTACAGGTGATGGGATAAGTAGGTCATCGGAGGGTTATCCTGATTTCTCACCTCTACACGCTTTCTGCGATATTACTTGTGTTACACAGGTAAGATCTTCCAGCACAGAACAGAGGCAGCAGCAGAGCTGTAGGTTACCTTCCCTGCATTTCCTTTATGCATTCCCCAGTTCTCAGCAATGCTGATTTTAAGCCCTCATTGCAAATTTTTCAATTGCACAGTCAGAACTGAAATGGGTCAGCAACATAGCTGAGCATTAAGCTAGAGAGAAGGAAGGTATCACCAGCTACAGACCATCAATCCTGTCCTCCTCCGGCACCAGACAGATGTGTGAGCTAGCAGATCACAACTGGACCTATTTAAAATGGAGGCAACAGAAAGAGAGAGTTTCTTCTCCCTCCCTCCCTCATTCCTCCCCCTAATGCTGATATTCTTGTCAAATATTAATAAAAACAAACCAAAAAGCATCTGCAATAAGATAACTCCGAGGATCACTTCCTGAATAGTGCCACAGGAGGTTTTTCTGCCAGTGCAAAAGTTAGAAATGTGTGATTTGGCTGAATAGTTTAAAAGACGACCCTTTCTAAACCCAGAAATTCCAGAGGCTGGAATAACAAAGCTTGAACTTTTTATGTTCCGTTATTCTTCCACTTGCCACTGCTCAAATGGCACATTCAAACTCCAGCAGGACCAGATTATGGAAAGCAGACCTGCAGGAAGAGTTAGAGTATCATTTACAGTTAGGGAGATGAAAAAATAGTGAAATAGGGAAAAGAATTTCTATTATTTTCTTGATCATAATGTCCACAAATAGCTCTTTATTCAGTTTGCAATATCCTGATGATTAGGCATGTATTACTCATTTTTCATGCAAAATTACATTAACTTGGAAATTGATCCTGGTTTAGAAAAAAACACAGGTAAATAATTTACCCAAGTTGTTTCATACATCAGAAATAATTAAACCTCTTCCAAGATGTATTTACCCGCAGTAAAGAAGACACTTTTATTACAGTCAGCACAATTTCCAACTTGTCATGTGTTCGAACGCGCAAAAGCGTCCGATTTCAAACTGCAGCATCGCATATCGCACTTCCACAAGGTGTGCACAACCTGTCGGGGTCTCCGCGCCCCGTTACAGTGTGAAATACCCAGGACGGGAGTTAAGCTCCCTGCCGCTCGGCTCCCACGGCAAGGGAAGCGCTCCCATCCGAGGAGCGTGTCCCACCTGCGTCCCGCTGCCTGCGGGAAGGCATCCTTTCTCGAGAGCACAGAACTCGTTCGTCCTGCGTTAATGACCTTAGATTAGCTGTAAGGATCCCGGCACCACCAAACGCGGCTGCAACTGCAAATATCAAATACCTGAGTCACTTTTAAACGCGGCACGGACGCACGCCGGCTTCAAGCCCCTTGCAGCCCTGCAGAAACCCCTGCCGCTGCCCACCCGCAGGGCTGCTTCACCCGCCGTGACAGCGCAGCGGCGCTTGGCAAGCGCTTGTGTAAATAACGTACAATGATAAATTCATTAATTTTAGCCAGGAGGTGTGCCGAGGCGCTGCTGAAAGTTTGCGAAGTGTCACGGTGCGAGGAACGCGCAACAACCTCCAACTTCCACCGGGCGCTTCGGACCCGTCCGCCCCCGGGCCACCTTCCACCGGCACGGCTGCGCCCCGAGGAGCCCACGGAGCACGAGTGGGGACCCAGCCCTGCCCAGCGGGTCCCCGGGGGTGCCCGCGGCACCTGCACACCCGCCACCGCGGACGCTGCGGGGGGGACCCCACGGCAGACGGGAACGGCGGGCGGGGGGCGGCCCAGGCTGCCCGGCGCGCCCACGCGGGGACGCACACACCGAAAACGCGCTAAACCCGCCCCCGCACGGTGCAAACCTGCGGAGCCCAGCGACCGGCCGCGCCCCCCGCCCCTCACCTTGCAGCCCTGGTAGCTCTCCAGCGCCCGCAGGGCGGTCTCGGTCAGCTTGACGTGCAGCACCGTGACGCTGGGCGCCTCTCTCCCGCAGGACACGCCGTACCGCTCCCCCTCCCGCAGCTCCGCCATCTTACGCGCCCCTCAGCCGCCGCCGCCGGCCGCTACGGCCATCCCGCCGCCGCCGGCCCCGCCGCGCGCAGCCGC
>JAYKAV010002330.1:996381-1016882 GCA_035582835.1 Phoebastria nigripes | reverse complement strand
CCCCCGCCGGCGCCCGCGGCGCCCCCGCCCGCGGGGCCTGAGGTGGAGGACGGGGAGCCCGGGGGCGGGCAGCGCCCGCCGTGCGCGGTGCCAGGCTGCCCGGCCTTCAGAAGAGGAGCAGGTGGGCGTGCAGCCGTCGGGAAGCGCACTGCCCTCCGCGTTTCGTACCCATCGCCCTGCGACGAGGCGTGTCGGTACCTCGGGGTCGGTGTGCCGGCTTCACCCGCGGCGCCGCTACCGCTAATTACTGCTTTTTTCCAAAAAGAAGAGTACACTGGCCATTCAAATTGTTGAAGCAGCCTTCTAGTGTGAATCAAGGATAATTGAGAGCTTCTGTAGAAAACCGCTCTGCTTCATGGTCTCATAGGTGAAGGAGCAGCTTCATACCACTAGCCAGAACAGCAACGTGTAGCCGCTCTAGCACAGGCCAGTCCTAGCTCGGGTAAGTCAGTCTGTGAGGATTAGTGCAGGTGCATGATCGTTCCACATTATACCTATTTGACGAAATCTTCCCGAGTCTTTTCTCGCCCCGTAGTTTCCTAAAAAGAGGCAAGCCAACAGCACCCAAAGGCTCCCACGTGCTCCGCAGGAGGAGCTGACGTGAAAGAGCAATTGGTTTAGCACTGACCAAAATTACAGGCTGATAGTTCTGCTGACTGCAGGTTGCCATTTAAGTTACTTACATCCATGGAAAATTTATAGACAGCCTAAAATAGTTTTACTTTCATTTTCCCTATCTTAGTCCTGCTGTACAATTCATCCCAGTCAGCTGGCACCAAACCAAACTTGTCCAGTCTTTACAGGGTTAGGGTTTAAAAGCATGCTGTTTAAAATGTGTTGACTTTTATCTTCCAAAGCACATTTTTCATGTCACAAATTAAAATTTTGTCTTCACCTTCAAGACCATGTCCATATCTGGCCCGGTCTGGTCTCCTGGCTGCCATGCTCAGATTATAATTCACTGTTTCGGTTTTCATCTCCACCAGTTTTGTTCTTTTCCTCCACTAGTAGTTGCGGTTTCTTCTATACTGCCCTAGACCAAAATATCTTTCTGATAGATATATACACGCACACATATTTATATATATACACCCTCATATATGTATACATATAGATATGTACATATACACACCCTCATACAACCCCCTGTCTTTAGGTAATTTCTCAATATATACCTGTTTAGCTTCACTTTTTTGTGATGATTATTTCCTGGCCAAACTAAGCAAATAAAATAGATAATAATTAGAAAGCTAATGGTAACAATCTCTTGACCATATAATACATAATTCTCTCCATACTGTGTCATTTCTTACTTAGGGAAGGCTTATAAGTAAGTCCCATATATGTTATACCTATAGGTGTGTCTATGCAGTGTTCTGTTGCAATCAAGGTTGCCTGTATACGTTTCTTTGCAAGACTGGTTCTCTGGAATGTGAATCTTTCTTAGCGTGACTACTTTATTATAGAAATCATAGTGTCTCGGGGACCAATAGGGTATGGAGAGCAGACATCAATGATCTCTTCAAAACGCCTCGATGTGTAGGTCTTGAAGTTTTCACAGGTCATAATCCGTGCAGCAAGTGGTAATGCAGAGTCTGTACAAAAATAAAGACAAGCAGAAGGAAAAATGTTTGTATGAGCGCCTTGAAGAGATTTCATGCTTTTAGTAAGCCAGTGCATTCATCCTCCTCCTCCTCTGAGCTCTCCGTTCCCTCAACACATTCTGCCATTGCTCAGCCCTTCAGAGAGTTTTTTGCTTTTTGCTTCCCTTCTGTTTGGGTTTTTTTGGGGGGTGTGGTGTATATAATAATTTTCTCTGTATTTTCAGATCTCAGGTGAAGGAAAAACTGAGAATAGAGCAGTCTGCTTCAGCTCCCGACTTTGAGGCTTTTCCATCCGTTTCCCCTTTAGTAAGCTCCCAAACCCATCACCACAGGAAGAAGGCGGCAGATCCTCTCCCCCGCCAACAGCCCCGGGAAAAGCAGAGAGAACCTCGCCAGTGAGACACACAGCTAGGAGCTTTAGTAAAACAAGCCAAAGGTTTGTAGTGGGAAAATAAACACTTTTGGCAATTGCAAAAGCAAAGCCTAATTTATGCTCATTTCACCCACTTGCAGATTTTCTTTCTGCTGTTAGTTTTCATACGTGAGAACATGCAGAGTGTAAATAATCGTTTGTAGGAAATGAAACATTTCTGGTCATTCAGTTAACTTAGGATCTGGTCCAGCTCCTGTTATTATCAGGATCAAAGTGAACAAGGATACAATATGAGAGTTGCAAAAAAATAATGGACAGCTTACCAGGTTGGTGACAGTATCGCAGCTTGCCCTTGGGTTTTACGGAGTTTGTAGGCCCCGATTCCTGAAAACAGCCCCCAGAAGAAAACCCTGCATGCGTCCCACGGGAGCCAACAACCTTGCGTGCTCCGTGCTGCGGATTTTTGGGTCTTTAGGGCTTGCCTATATAGGGAAGAACCTGTGGTCTTGTCAGTGTATGAAGTTGCACCTTTTTAATTAAAGGTGCGATTGCACGCTGAGCTACTTAAACCGCTGCAGCTTTGTAAGTGGACACCTTTAGGCTAATGACAGAGGTTTCTTTCACAGTAAATTGTTTAAGCTTATCTTGCAAAAGTGACTTAAGAAATGTTGTCCACAAACTGCTTTAGTGGCAAATGGTAAGTGAAATAATTTCTTCCACTGGCACAGGTAGATATGGAAGAAGGCTTTTTTTTTTCACTCGTTTAAAGTGCAAATTCCATGCTCGGATGAGCTTTAATATTTGTGCAGTTTCTAGATCTTCTGATAATTAGAGTTTTTTCAAACAGCGTTCTGCAAGTGTCAAGGTGAGAAATGTAATTTCATCTTAAAAAGCTTAAACTTTTGCTTCTTTCTATAGTTGCTTTCTATAAGGAGAGGCTGGTATCTATATGTAAGGTCTGGGAGGTTTTTTGTTGTTGTTTGAAGTGGAAAAGGAGAGCGTATGAAGGAAAGGAGCTGACTATATTGCTAATTTTGTATACTATTTCCTCTTCCATAGTCTACTTTGCCCTAGAAGAGCTGCTTGGAGAAGGGAGCTGTAAAATAAGAAGCTTGGTAGCTGGGCAACGGCGTCATTCATCCCTTGCCTATTGAGGTGTGACAGAGCAGCGTATGTGCCGAAAGGAGGCAGGGAGTGCATATGGAAAAAAACAGATGTGATTCAGAGGTGCTCAGTTATGCTCATAGAAAATACAACAACCAAAGGGAGATGGCAGATGAAAGCGGACTATTTTCATTCCCTCTACTGCTTTTCCTGTATTTCATTCCATACTGAAATGAGCAAAAATGCTTTGCAGTTTTTCAACACTGTAGCGCATTTATACGCACACACAAAATTAAAGAGCAAGCGTTAGCAACGATGTTAAGGCATATGGCGTGTTAGCTTGCACGCCGCTGTGGTACATGGTTTAGTTGACAGGTGGTAGGAATCGGGCTATCGTTCCTGTGATGCCGTTGCCGAAAATCAGCATTGCTTTGCTCTGTGTTCTGGAAGGGAAGAAGGAGATAGTGATGCTTTGGAAACCCTTCGTTTCTGGCAAGGGTTCCTCCAGAGCCCTGCGCTGGTGAGCAGACAGCGGCTCAGCACCCCTGAAGTGCCGCTGCCGCAAGAGAGCGGAGCACCGGGGACACGGGGCGGGCTGGTAGGTGCCTGATGAAGGTGGCTAATTGCAAAGGACTTCCACAGCTGTAAGTTTTTGGCGTGATCTTCCTCCCACTAATGTCAACGGCAGGAGGTAAACACGCTCCTGTTCAGCAGGATCAGATCTCACAGGTGGTTGCCACGACCCAGCTTGTGGGGTTTTGGGGTATTCTTTTTTTATGCTTGGTAATTGACGGTACTATAACCAAAGTTCAGGTGGTTTCAGTCCTGCATGCTGTTATTGTGGTGCAGAATCAAACCCACTGAAACACGTGGCCAGCGTGGATGAACAGGACCCCTCACGTTCTTATGGCTAGCACTTCCTCTAACTAACATGCTTTTAAAAAAAATAAAGTAGCCAGCGTTTGGGGAGAAACAGCCAATTACTGCTGCAAAGCAGCCAGTTGCATTATTTGTTCCTTCTTTAATGCACTGTGAGGTCTTTGTAGTTTATGGAGCAATGGAGGCTGCAGTGATAATTCATGCTGCTGGAGGAGTGGTGAATGATGCGGGCATATTTTGTGGTCTGCCAAGAAAAATCTCCATTTCCTCATTATACAGGTTAAAAATATACTCCCACAGATAGTGGAAACAAAATCTTTAAGTGTACATAAGAAACGGTTGTACTTAGTTTTCAGCAGTCTTCAACAGTAAATTAGTTACGAGAGTGTCGAAATGTTGCTTTAAAATACAGGGCAGTGTTGGCCTCTTAATCTACGTAACCACTTATGTGGTTCTTGCACTGCATTCATAAAATGTCAGTGTAAGTTAGTGAAATATTGTCTATCATACAAGCTATGCCAAATTGCATATTATACAGTCTGTGGTTTTATAGCTATCACTGTAATCCCTAATCCCTGTCTATACGGCGGTGTTCATCACTGTAGCAAGAAGTGGAACTTTCCGGCTCCTACTCATGAACCCCACAACAGGTATCATATAGGGTCCAGATGCATAATTCCTGTGCAATCCTAGTCCTTTGTACAGCTGCCTTCTACATCTGCATAGTGCCAAGGTTGAGCTTGCGTGATTTCTGGTTTGTAGATTATTTTTACTACTACTCACTGGCTGTGTGGGACTGAGAGGCATAACATTTTCAAATTGCCCAAACGGATTATTTAGGCATATTATTGGTCCATACGAGGCACAGGAAAGATCAAGAAGCATTTAGACAGTGGAATTATTTTATTTAACCTCTATGCAGTTTTAAGCTAATGGCTGTTTTCCATCAGTCCTAAAGCTGTGCTTGTGCCTATGTGTGTTTGTGTGTATGTATATATATATATATATGGTATTTATTTCTGTGGCATATATATCAAAGCATAGGCAAGATTTCTGTTTTCAAAAGGCTGTTGAAAGTAAAGAAGAACAGAAAAATGTTTTGTGATAACTTAAATCACTGTTACTTTTTCCCCTGAAATTCAGCAGAATTGTGAAACAGAAATATACCTGCACAATGTATGCTACAGTTATTCTTGACTCCTGCGATCTTTCCTGCCATTAAATACAATCCTTTCTTTATCCTGCTTAAATAAAAAAAAAATACTGTAGGCAAAGAATTAGTTGGATATACACTGTGTACCAGCGACATGCCGTGCAGGCGTGGCAACTGCTAGGAAGCACCCACCGCGTACAGCGTGGCATGCTGCCTTTGTTTTAGCAGAAGTTGCATGGCTGCGATGTGTTTTAGATTCCCCCGGATAATGCGAAGTTGCTAAGGTAACCGAGATTTGGACGAAGAAGTAGGAGAACCAATCAGTAATTCATTTGGCTGAAGGACATTATTCACTTCTGTAATCAATTATACACAGACATAATCATGTCATGACAATCTGATGTTTCTGAAGCAAGTGCTGTGCTTTTGTTAAGGACTAGCTTCAGATGCAAAAGGATGAATGTGTATGCTTCTCTGAAATTATCTAGTGATTTTTAACTAAATTATTGCTTATTATTAGATAGAAGGGATAACACTGGTGTAATTTATTCTGTATACAGCTGAGACAGGAAGAACGATGATTTGACTTTATGTTAATACTAATGTTTGAAAGAGGTGAACAGAATGACAGAGTAGTGCACAGAAAGATCTGTAAGATTTTTTTTGGTTTTGTTGCTGCTCTGTTTTATATAAGTTTGTGTATTTTAGGCCATGATCCCAAAAGACCATTTCTGCTGATAGTTCAGTACACACATAAGCGTTTGCAGGATGAAAGGTAAACTAAAATCACGGATGTCTAAAGCAGAAGTGTTATCAAGTACTTGCTCTCTGCCGTGAGAATTTAGTTTAATTAATGTGTGTGTTCTTAATGTTAACATGCTGTTTCTCTGCAAGTCTCATTCATTTTCTTGGTCACTCATGAAGGCGTGAAATTTGTTCCCCTGGCTGGAGCACAGAGGGTTAAGGTGTTTTTCTGGGTAAAATAGCCATGTTGTTTTCTTCATGGTCAAAGAAATGGTCCAAAGCCATGACGGATGCTTTGGACTCCATCACAGGAGCCCGTTGCTCTTCATGCTGTCGTCTGGGTGTCTCGTCCCCGTGCGGAGCCCACATGGGACCCCCTGCTTCAGCTCCCGGTCCTGAAGCAGGCAGGCATTGCGGAGGGACCAGCCCGTGGCACAAGGGGCTCTGCACAGCCGTAATGCTGGCATCAGTGGGTCGGTGCCTGAAACGAAAGCTGTTACCGGACAGGTTTCCCATGCCTGAATTCTGCCTTGCTCGTTAACCACGGGTTGCAAAGCACTGTGTTTTGTCCCTCCATTCTTCCCTAGAAAGCATGAAGTTTTGCCCAGAATTCAGTTTTCAAAACAGTCCTGCCTGGGCTGGGGTCATTTTCCCCTGTTTCTCAAAGAGGAGGAGGTCAGTCCTCTGTGTTCTTCCCTGCTTTCTGGGCACGGGGCTGTTCGCGGAGGACTGGAGCATCGCTTCAGAGCAGGCGGCTGCCTAAGAGATGGCTCTCGTTCTGCGCAGCTGCAATAGGAAGAAGAGCTCATATGCCCCACTCTGTGGTTTAGAAACCTTGTGCATTTGTAACGAAAATTCATCTTATTTAGTACATTAATTGCTGTTGAAATAAATATGATTTAAACTGGCGTATGCTGGTCCTGGAGGTTTGCACCAGTTCAGCCGAATTCATTCTTAGCCCGTGGCTCTGTGTAATACTATGTCCAACCCTAGGAAGCCTCGCACTGGACCAAAACCACTCTGCCTCCCTGCTGAAACGCACTAAAACTAAACATAAAATCGCTGTGATGATTTGAGGGTAATAAAATCTGGAAACCGTGTAAGAAAATTGTGTTTTCTTCCTGTAGGACAGCTGGCTCGGGTGTCCAGCAGCCAGCGCAGAGCCAGCGCCAGCCTGGTGCGGTGTCTGCTGGCCGTGTGTCCGTATGGTGCTGCCAGCACTTGCACAGGGAGAAAAAGCGAGCAATACAAATTGCTGAATACAAACTGGCCTGTGCTCTGAAATTATCTAGTGATTTTTAACTAAATTGTTGCTTAGTATTAGACAGAAGGGATAGCACTGGAATAGCACTGCTCCAGGCTGAGCAGTGAGAATGCTGCAAATACTGCTTTTGTGTTTTCTTGACTATACTTCTGCTTCACCCGAGCAAGTTTATAGGGTCGGCTTGTCCACGAGTGCACAGGCACGGCTACGAGTGAGTGCAGAGGCATGGGCCACGCTACCTGATGCAGATTTTCCCACTGAGCGGAGAAGAGCTCACCTTACAGCCTCTCTCCTGCAAACAGCTCTGATCACCTTCCCAGTGTCTCTGGATCCTGCCTAGTATTTCCAGACTTAAAAATAGGCATAAAATTCAATCAGAAGCAGTCTTGTTATTTCATGAAAAGCGGTAGAGAGGACAGACCTAAACTTTGGTTTCCATTCACTTCAAAAATATGAGTAATAATCTGCAATATTCTTGGTTTCTCTCATGAATGAACTCTTTGTGATTATACTTTTTGTAAATAGCCAAGTACAAGGCAAATGTTATTAGGAGAAAATAAACATGACTTTTGCTTTCTCTCCTTGCTTTTGGCTTTAGAGATGAAAAGAGACTATAACTGCGTAATTTTCCCAAAATGGGGAAAATAGGACTGTGATAGTGGACTGTAAGAATTAAAACATTTTCCTTATGAGAATGACACCTGATTTCCAAATTTTCCTCTTTATTTTGAGGTTATAGAACCAGTAAAAGCTTCCAGATTTCTTCAAGTTTCCTTTTATATCACTTTTTATCATACTCTATATCAAGTATCTTTTGTTTCATTGCTTGAATAAAATATAGACAATTACGAATATGAAGGATTTTTTATTCTGCACTACTTTTGCATAGTTTGAAACACACCAGTCTTGATGTGCTTTCTTGTGGAAGAGTTCAGCTGCTAAACTTGCTCCTCGTTAAAATAGATGGTTGAGTCCTTATTGTAGTTTTAGTCCTTATTGTAATTTTATTCTATAAATAGAAATACAGCCTCTTTGCAATATAATACGTCTTATACGCCTCTGTTTTGCTGGAGAATCATTAAACCAATTAGAGACACGTTTTTCCTGACTATAATTTCTTTGAGACTTGCAACCTGTAATTTATATGTAACTTAGTATGTAGCAAGACATTTGGGTTTTTTTCTTCTCTTTCCCTGCACCATTCTTAAAAATAAAATTGTCCCAGATGTTTAGATACAGCTCTTGAAATAGGGACCTGCAGCACTGGCCTTCTTTACAAAGTAGCACTGTTAACTGCTGTAGTAGTGAGATTTGTTTACCCTGTTTGCTAGAAATAGTCACAGTCACCATTCAGACGCCTTCAGCTCTGTCAAAATACCACAGTTACTGTAATTTTGACAATTAGAATTGTGCATCCCACTTTGCTATTGTTTATACTATCAGGTAATTGTTAGCTAGTCACCCCTTCCTATTTTACATTGCACTGTTTAAAATGTTTCTTTTTTTTTTCTTTCTTGTATTTTAAACTAACTTTTCTTTTTCCCTTTTTTTTTTGTCTTCTTTTAATTGTAAGCTTGGCATTTTTTCTACTTTGTTGAAGGGAAGTTTAAATTTAGACATAGGCTGGAACTGCCGAAACCAGCTTATTTATGTTCAGTTGGTTTTGGTTTACATTTGCTCTGTAAAGCTTATTCATTCATCCAGAACAGTTAAGTATGACTTGGAATGTTTGCCTTCCACATTAGTTTCCAGTCTTTAAATTTCTGTCATGCATTTGAAATGAAGACATGAGCTTTGGTGGAAAAATTAGGTATTCCATGTGATCCACTGCATCAGACAGTTGATTACACTGTATTGTATAAATAAAAAATAAATGAATAAACATCCACACTCAGAAACATGAAAGGAAGGAAAAAGTGCCATATACCGATACTGCTATCATTGCTGTTGGGGTGAAATTCTGATTCCACTTAAACTGTTGGAAAAGCTGCTGTTGACTGCAGAGGAACACAGGTTTCATCCTAGGGACCATGAGGACATGGCAAAAGGAACTAAAACCAGCTCTCTTCACTCTGATCCGTTCTCCTCCCACCCCTGACCCTCTGAAAAAACGCTTTCTGGCTCAGATTGAAGCAGAGGCAAAGGCGATTTAGTTTCATGATGAAAACAAACAAAATGAAAATGCCAAATTTGGGACTAGGGTTTCAGTGATGCTTAGCGTGAAGGAAAACTGGCTTATGTTAGGAGCTGGTAGATGCTGCAATTATACAAGTATATAACAGCAAAAAGAGTCGGGCTTTGTTCCTGCTCCTGGCAGTGACTTGCAAGGAACATAATTTCTTGGCACATAATACTGATTTACCTACCTTTGCAGTGTCTTGAATTGCTCTAATGGAAGTTATTCTGTAAATGCAAAAATACAATTGCTATAAAATGTCTGCCTTACGACGAAGCTAAACAGGAGAACAAGAGGTTGGGATTAACTGTGTTGTTGTGCCTTACAATAATTAATTTATCCTTAATCCTGAAAACCTTTTCACATATGATTTGTCATTTCTGGGAGTAGTCTCATTGCTGGAAAGCCATTGAATGTGAAGCCCACGTTGGGATTAATTAGTAATTAGTTCTCCAGATAATGTGAGATGATCATGAAGAAATGACCAGCCTTCAGAAGGGGACTTTCTGGCACTAACATTATTATTCCTGACAGACCTGCGTTGCTCAGGTGGTGTGTGTGCTGGGGCAGGGGCAGAGCTGGGGCTGTTTCACAGAGAAGGACCCTACCTTCACAAGTGGCCTGAGGTTTTATTCTGCAAATAATTCCAAGAAAGGAAAATGCACGTGCTCTTTTCTGTTAAGGTAGAAGACGTCCCTTTTAGGCCACTCTGCAGCTTACGCTGCTGGATGTCATTGCTGCAGCACGGTCGGAACTAAAAAGCAGCTTCTTGGGGAACTGCCAAAATGAACAGAGTAGAAAAATTAGTAAGCGGCTGCCACTGCGTCATCCTATCTGCTAGCCCTTCTTTAGTATCCTGAGGCGGGCTCTCCGCCAGACTATTAGACTGACATAGTCCCCAGAACTGTGTTGGACCACTTCCTTGGAAGGGCCTTGTATAGAAATGTCAAGCTCGCAGGCTCCTATTTAAGAGCCACCATATATATATATATATGCTTTCTGTTTCCAGGACGCCCATGGAATAAATCTTGCAGCTTTGGTTGCATAGTAGTCCCTGTGGCATCTCATTAGCATCTTTCTAAGTCACTTATTGTTATCAAAACCTTTAATGACTTTGCTCAGGTTTTTATTAAGTTAGGAGGAAATCTAATTAGCTTCTTGGTGTTAACCAGAAGGGCCCTGTAGCTCTTTCTCTGGACCAAAGACTTGACTGACAAGATAAAATTAATGTCCTCACCTTTCAAGGACACCTGGCATGCAGGGGACACAAATGCTGCCAGGCACTGTCCTGAAGGAATCCTTGCAGAGAGCCCCAATTCCTGGGGGGATCCTCCTGCCGCTCTCGGAGCCTCCGCCAGGCACGCACGGCCTGATTTCTCAGTTTGAAGCTTTTCTGTGTGGAACAGACAGACTCTTCATTCGGTTTTTGGGTTGCTCAACCATCCCTCCCGTGTGAGCAGACGTGCCACAAATCTCCTTCCAGCTCATTCTTCAGAGGAGGCAGAAACTGCTCTTTTTTTAAAGTTTGGGGGGTTTTTGGTGCAAGTTTTTTTCTCTCTGAGTAGCATTATATTGCTCCTAGCACTACATAATCTCCCTATAATAAAGTTTCCTTTCTGGATACCATTCAACTGCTCCTAGAAAGGCTGCCATGGGGCGAGCCCTGCCAGGATGCGCAGCTACGAGGCTTTGTCCAGCCTTGGGCTGCCCTGAAACGGTTCAGTGATGTCCACATTGCCAGAGAAAAGTCACCTGTTGCTAACTAAATGCTAACTGAAGCATGTGAAGCTGCAAAGTACAACCTGATGTTATTAACGCTGTATATGACAAGCAGATATATACACATACATACACCTAATTAAGTTTTACCTGAAAAATATGGTGGAAAGATGAATTATCAGTCACCAGCTGTTCTCTAGCCACTTACATCTGCTTCCTCCATGGGAAGCACAAACACATGTTCTCGTGGTTGGTTTAGCCACAGAAGCATTGATCCTCCCCTCCCTCGAACGACACCTTGCTTGTGCCTCAGTGGCGGTGTGACTGCGTGGTCATCCAGATCAGCTCACCAACCCTGCTGAAAACTTACCTTTCCAAAAGTGCTAGTTTTCACTTAGGTCAGGAAGCTGAGTTGGGTGATGTGTGGGTAAATGATTGCTAATGCAGTCACAAGCAGGAGGGGTGGAATTTACAGCTGGAGACTGGGCAGAAAAATGCTTCCAGCCCTTTTACTGAAAGCCCTTGCTTGGGTTGGGTTGAGGTAACAGACAAATCTCAGACACAGAAAGAAGCAGGTAAGAACAATAGCTACAACACTTGACATGAAAGCAGTATGGAATAAATGAGATTGAGCGTTTGTACTTTCTCCCGTGATGTCACTTCACTTTCTCTTCCTTGTGTTGTTACTCCATATCGCAAACATGAGCTTCCAGGCTTAATGCATTTGCAATCCAACATAAGAGCTTTTGCAGAGACCTCTGGATCTTTGTATATGAAAGAACTAACCTGAGTATCTGTGGGAACATAATAAGCCTAAAAATGTAGATTGGTGTGAATAGACACACAAACCTTGGACAGGTACACTTGCTTCAGGGAGCTGCACTTGCGTGAGGGTGTCATGGCAAGAGTCGTGGCAGAGACAGCAACATGCAAGTCCTACATTGCTTGTAGGGAGTGCCGAGCCTGGGTGCAATACACTCGCCAAGCCAGAGTAGCTTATGAGCCAAAGCCCTTTCTGATGCTCTGACAAGCTTACATCCAGTTAATCACTGACAATTGCATCAACAGGGACTAGGTTAACAGAAGAAACCCTCCCAAACTTTAGTATTGCTATCCAGAAGTATGCATTTGGCGCAGAGCTGGTAGACACTGGTTATCTTTTCAGCTGATCACTTGTGCAAGATCTCCTGTAAAACATCTGCTGCAACCAGTTTCAGAGGTKGTTTGAGATATTCTGGCAGATGGCTGACTGCAGCCAAAGAGTGACCATTGCTTTGGAATGCCATCCTTAAGGTTTTCATACGGTCTTTGCATAGGTTTGAGACCATGAGGCACATCATATGAGACACTCTGGGAACTCTGGGAGCAGCTCACAAGAAGGAGACAAAATTGGTTCCTACTCCATGCTGGCATGGGACGGTGCTGGCTGCAGCTGAGTCTCCTGGGTAAGCCGTTGATGTTGAAAGGAGCTTCTTCCCACAGCTGGGGTGTGCTTTACCCACCCTGATCTCATGGCATGACCCAGTCTGAACTACTAATGAGCTCCATAAAGCTCAGGAGCCTGCCAGTGCACCAAGGGCAGCAGTCTTTAGGTGGACGTCTAGGTTTCTAGGCAAACCCCTGGAAACACCTCTGCACCTCTTCCAGGAATAGCAACCTGAATGCAGTTATGGTGACAATAAAGTCTAGATTCTTGCTAGACCACGACCATTTGGTTGCCTGCAATAGTTTCAGATGGTTTCTATTGATATGGCACRGGTTTCACAGCTGTAGGAAATGTCTTTCTTTTGGCTTAGGCTTTGTAAGATTAATCACAGTGAAATTCTTTCAGGAGAGGGCTGAAGTGAAATGTGAGAGTGATTCAGCAAAACTTGGCAATATTTATAATGAGGACAATGGTCTTCCTCTAGAAAATTAAATCATCTGGATGCTCAGACTCTCAAAACCGCCAGCTATTTATTAGTATTTTTAACAACTAAATCCTTTTTGGAGTTATGAAGTCTTCCTTCCATTAGCAGTAGAGAGCATTCAGCACATTGTGATCTCATGATAATAATAAATATAAATATAGGTTTAATTAAAAAGATGGCCGTCACTTGCAAATACAGGAAATAATATAAGTACGATTATGAACCTTTCAACTGTAAAGTCTTCYTTTTGGGATCTGGTGCATAACTGTAACTGAGTGAAGTCAAAATAGCTGTTCCTTGGAAATCTGCAATAGCTTCCACACTCCTTTGTGGATGCTCCTCAGCGGAGCTTACAGTAGCTATATTACAACGAAATTCCTGCACAACTGTTTGTAGGCTGAGCTTTTGTTTGAGTGTGAAAACATCCGAGTGTTAGACCAAATCTTTCTTCTAATTTGGGCCTCTAGATTACAGGTTACTTTGATAGCAAATCATGGACCAGTTAGTGATGTTCCAGTTAGTAGGTTGAAAGTTAAGGCATTAATTTCTTGATATTTTAAATAAATTCAAATAACACATCAGGTAACAGAGGTGGAATTGAACAGCACAACGAGGCTGACAAATGAGACATCTCTGAATATACACGTCGCAGGGAATGTCACATCTCCTTGTATGAGTTAGAGCACAGCTCCTCRTCTCGTTTGCTCTGAGCGGGAGAAGAGGAACCTCTCCTGCCCCGCTAACCCACATGTACACAAACCCACCGCGTCCCACGATGCCCACACGTCTTGAATCCTGAATTCTCCAGTCTCTTTGCAGGGATGAGTAGCGAATGCCTCCATTTACAACCTTTTCATCTTTGTTTTCCCTATAACTTATACTAAAACCCATGGACACATATTTCTACCTTTCCAAATGAAAGGAGCATCATGATTTACCCAGGTGTGTCCAGCCCCAACAAACGCACACTAGTTCTGGAATGAAGTTGAGCTGTGAAACGGTTAACATTATTGGCAATTAAGCAGTCGTGATTAGACTTCAGAGCTTAAATCCCATGTATGGGAGAAATCCACACAATTTGCTGCTGTTGTTTCAATCTGCTGGATTGCCAGATGAAAAGAAAACAGTGCTTCAATCTGCATTGCTGTCAGGGACAGACTCGGGCACTGCAGGCGAAGGGCTTCCAGAGGAAAGTTGCCCAAATATCTGTGGTGGAGCTGGCGAAGGCCATTTTCGCAGCAGCCGGTCCAGTAACGTGTCACGTTATTATGGCTTGGTTTGATGTATGGGAGAATTTTTATGCCTTGCCACTGGGGATAGCTGAGGGCTATTGTATTAGCAGCTCTGGGCTGAGGGGTTATTGAACTAGCACTGTCCCAACAGGTAATGGACCACAGCCCACAGTTTTTGCACTCTAAATACAAGATACAATAAATTGATTTCAATTATTTTTTTTTTTAAAATAGGAAGGATGGTAGAGTATTTTGCAAATGTGCTGCTACCTCTCCCATGAAGTAAGCTCTGTTTAGACCATAAGTAAGTGCTTTACCACTTTAGCCCAGCCATGGGCTGATCCCCAGCCAGCTGCCCCCAGCCCTCCCAGCTCAGACCTGCTTTCTCACGCAGGATGGCGTTGTGGGACCCAGTCCAGGGGTGTAAGCTCACTCCATACGCACACCTCTTTCTTTCTGTGCTAGACAACAGAGATCGGTGTGACCGAGGGCTGTTCTGGTTATGCATAAAGGTGAGGCCTCGTGATCTAACCAGCAATTCAAAACTGTTACAGATTAGAAGTAAGCAAATCCGCTGTTTACACTAGGAAAAAGTAGTTACTTTTATCTGGGAGTATAAGCATATAGGAATAAATTCCTAAGCACCGTGACTGTCTCCCAGAGGATAATATTATACTGATATTGTATTATTACTCGTTATTAATCTTGGAAACCCACAGCTACAGCTGCAAATCTGCCACAGTGTCTGTTGCGGTCCCTTATTCTGGGATACGTGCAGCTCCGTTGTGAAAATTTTGCCTATGTCTAAAACTCCCCAGTCCAAGAGTGAAGGGTTTTTTGCAGCGGCAATGAAGCCATCGGCTCGGTTGTCTCCCTGGCCCTGGCGCCGCGGCTCTGGGGCACTTGGAGGCACAGGAGGGCTGGAGGGCTGCAGCGGACAGGCACAGGGTTGCCTGGCCACCCTACCTGGCTCGTGGGGCAGGGCAGATGCCGCAGGAGCATCTCCCTTGCTGAGGAGGGGCAGCAGGAGAGCGGCTCGGTAGGCGATGCAGCCGGGGCAGGTGGCTGTGAGCAGGGAGAGCCCTGGAGCGGGCGTACGGGCGTGCTGCTCTCGGCGGGTGGCTGGGATGCAGGGTAGAGCATCCCTGGCTCCCTGCTGCTCCCCTGCCCTCTGCCGCTGCCTCCTGCTCTGGTGCGGTGCCTCCTCACGTGCTCATAGCTTCAGTAGAAGTCTCTGCATTTTGCCTCCGCCATTCCCTCCCATCCCCTTGAAATGCCAAGGCAAACGTCTGTATGTACCGTAGGTATGTACCATATGTATGTATGTACATACGTCATGTACCATAACATACTCCGCTGATTTACAAGTCGGTTTCTAAGCTGCGTGTATGGGCTGTGTCTCCTTTGCACATCACGAGTTGTGTGAGCTGTGAATATGTGAACAACGGTTGGAAGGAGTGGGGTCTGCATTGGTACACGCGGGACAAATGAGCAACTTGAGAGTAGATGTAGCATTTAGAAGAGCAGATAGCATGGAAAAAAAAGGAAAGTTTAAGTGACATATTTTGGGGTATAGAAAAGTTACACATACAAGAAAACTGTATTTCACGGCTAAACAGAGCACATTAGAGCTTATCCATCAGCAGTGTTGGTTTAGAATGGATTTTAAAAATCAAAATTGAAAAAAAGAAAGGACATGTACACAAAAAGCTTGCTAAAACAACTTCATTGGATTAACCTAGAATGACAAAAGCCAGGAAATGGAGGGTTAAGATTAACTCGTTTTGTTTTGGCTAGAGATTTCAGTAGTCTCCAAACAGTGGGCGATCTCACATACCACATACTTCATGCTGCAATAATTAGAGACACAGAGCTAAGGATGGAATTTCAGCCTCTTACTGAAAAAGGAGAAAAAAGAACAAGAAAAAAGGATAAAGAAAAAACCTGACTTCTTGCCTGGTTATGCTTTTAATGGTGTACTATGGCTTTTGCAAATATTTCCGTTGAGCTAGTCTTATCCCTCATGATATGTGTGATTTATGCTTCATTTGGAAGAAGTGTAAAATATTAATTTGGATAGCCTCCTCGCTACATTAAGGTTTTGATTAGCTTTTTAAAGGCTTGTGTTGCTTTAAAGCATTTCGCACATCATCTTTTTAAAACATGCTGTGTATAGTAATTTATTCCAGCTGCTCATGAGGGTTGGGATTGCAGTATACATAGCGGCTCTTAAAACAAACGCTTCAGAAATCCTCATTCAGTTTGTGTCACGACATGCACAGGAGATAAGTAGCAGCTGTATTGCAGCCTGGTGAACAACTGGACAGCAGCTTGCTGGAAAAAATCATTGCTAAATATAAGCTTAAGAAGATTTATTTGTACTTTTATTACTTTCAGCAAGAAAAATGGTGACGGGTTAGCTGGGAGGATGTTTGTATTGATGTTAGTTTTTGCCAGGATCTTCAAACACCTAAGTACTAATTTGTGCCTGGGCCATTCATGGGCTGTGTGTGAGCAGGATGTCTGCAGCACAGGGAAGCGTGTCAGGATTGCTTGTCTGAAAATGCTTTCGTGGTGGAAACAGGGTGTAGGCATGGCCACGGTGGTCCTGCTCCCCCAGGCTGGGGAGAGCAAACAGGACGGGGCAGAGCAAAGCAGAGACTCGCAGAGAGCTGTGCCTGGTGCTGCCGTTCTTTACATCTCTTTTGAAAGCTTTTAAGAGTTGTAAGACTTTTCAGTTTGTGTTGGAAGAACACGTCCCACCCCGTCCGTCCATGGTCTTGTTTGTGAAGATGGAGGAGAAGCTCTGGCAGAAAGTGATGGAATGGGATCAGTAATTGGCAATAATGATGTGTACCTGAGAAGAGAAAGAACCCAGCAATCCAGAAAAAAAAAAAAAATTTGCTATGATTCACACTCTATGCAGATGAACTGATCTTCTGTTTATATTCATTTACATCCCATTTTTTCACAGTATTGCTGAAACTGGCAGAAGTTGCTAGAGGAACTTACGTTTGGTTTCCAACTACAACATAGGCTATTCAAAGTTAATTTTGATTTTTCAGACAAATTGTGCTGTTAGGCTGTATCCCATCGTCCAGCAGAACAACATACCGCAAAGACCAAAGCCAGGCTTCCTGCTGATCGCGTGAAGTGGAACGTGGGACTCGTCTTGAGATGGTGTCAGTTCACTGTGCTGGCTTGCCAGCTGAAAAAATATAACAGATAGATGCTATTTGATCACTTCTAAATACCAGCCTGAGAATTTACAGCAGCCAGGATCAAGGATTAACAACTTTCCATGCAGCACTCAGCCTGCTTACCTGTCTGCAGCATCTGCAACATCGATGCAGTGATGGAGGTGGAATCCCCCAGAAACGTCAGTGGACTACTAGTACATCACAGAGCATCTTAAACGAAGGATTTGGGTCAGTTTCTGTGCTAGAAGTAAATGCTAGAAAGCATTACAGTGCGTAGAACTTGACTTAGCACATTTTCATTTGGCTAATTGAAAGGTCATTCTTTTGGTTCATATTTAATTCATCCAGTTGTTGCTTCGCTGTTCTGTGGTCATTTGTCTTGTGGCAGCTTACGTGGATCACTGCGCAGTGGTGTTTCTGCCTTCATAATTCCCTGTATTCAGACAAGAAACCAAATAAAGGCATATTATTTTTCTTTTTGCTTTATACTGAAAAATACAAATACTTTTTTCAGTCTTTTTTTTCCTGACACTCTTAGGACTCTGGTTCACGGTTGGGGGCACCTTCCTTTAGGAGAACCAAAGTGGCTCCCGCTCGGTTGCTGGAGGCTTGGTTTAGCAGCATCAGAGAGCAGCAGCTGAGCTGCTGTAGTTTTCCGACTAATGTGTTAATTGGTTTTACAATGGGCTGTAATTTACATGGCTTCAGAAGCTGCAGGTGACTCATCCCCGCAGCAGGAGCAGAGACATGGAGATGTTGGGAAGGGGAGACACAGAAACGTGGACTGTAAGAGTGAAGCTGGGAGAGACTGTCCCCTCTCGCCATCCACCCAGCATGGGAGGGGAGAGCTGGGCAAGGCGAGACAGCTCCGTGGCTTAATCTAGAAGGCTTTAACTTGAAATGTTTGTTAATGTTTCGTGTCCTTTTTGCTTCTTAGCAGAACCCAAATGTAAACACTCATGCTGAATTTTTTGAAAGCTTTGCTTATTTATTTTATGTGTGACGGTGGTGGGAGAAGGACAGCCACTGCGAGTAGCACCTATGGGTCCAGAGCCTGGTGGGCATCCTGTGAGATTACAGTCTCATGCATACAAAAACATAACGAACAACATAACAAATGTTATCGCAATGTTTTTTGACAACAAAAGTGTGTGTTGTCAGCCACCATAAAGAAAAGCTTGAAAATGGGAGTGGAGCATAAATTGCTGGCTGCACAGAAAGGTTTGTCCTGTATTGCCAAGATTTGCATTTGAACCTCTCTACTTATCCTGGTGTCGTCTTCTATGGAAGTAAGACTACCTGCATCAGCTGAAGAGGGCTGAGGTTACACCAAAAGCTCACCACCCTCCCACCGACATAGTACCATCTTTGGGGGATGGCAAGGGGATGAAGCTTTTCCCATAACATCTTCTGGCTTTGCTTCTTACTGGGCTGCAGACCAGGCAGGCGGTGAGATTGGGTCTCCTCCTATGGTCACTGGCAGCCCCTCGCCATTGCCCTGCTCCACGCAGCCTCTTCTGACTCCTCTGCTGGGGGGGCTGAGGTTTTGGGCAATGGAGGAGGCTGTGGGAATCATCGCAGAGGAGACAACGGTAAAACCCTCTGTACGTGAAATGAGAGACGTAGGGTTTGCAAGCGTAGTACAGGGCGTCCTGGGATGGGCAGCAACCCTAACCCTGGTATCTTTGTGATGTTCCAGCAGGACTGAGGATGGCTCTGCTTAAAAGCACGTCGAGGAGTCCTCAGCCCCAGGGGATGCGAGAGTGAACRCTGAAGCCTCCTCGTTATCTCAGGGCTGAAAGCTGCCACTCTGGGAGGGTCACCAGCGTTGTCACCTTTTCCTTTGGGAGACCTGGGATGGCTCGTGGCGATGTGCTCTGTTGCCTGTGCCAGCACTTCAAACTGTGCGGCTTTCTCCCAGCAGGGACCAGATCTGAACATCCAGTCTGCCAAAATTCCCTTTTCCAGGCATTTTACTGCTGTACAAATTAGAATTTTGTCCTCCTAAGGCTGCTTGTGAGTGAAAGGGTTAAAAATACAGGGATTTATGGTCCTCTTTTCAGTGTTGCATACATTTTTGAAAGACTTCTTGTGGGCTTATTTTTCATCTAAAATCTCTGAAGAAAGATTGCTGGTGCTCGTCCTGCCTGCCGTTGCTGACGGACCTGGGGGTCGAGGGGAGAGAAATGTCACAGACCTGCCCGGCAGGCTTCCACACCCCCGCTGCAGAGACCGGGGGGTCTTTGAAGAAAAAATGATTATTATTAGCTTTTTTTCCTCATCTTTCTCTCATTTTTCTCCAAATAATTCATTAGGCACTGGGGTTTAATATGTGCTAGAAAGAAAGGGTGAGTTTAAAACAGCAACTGAAGGTCTAACTCTGAACTGACCAACTTCTGTGAACCATCTCTGGGGATGTTCTGCAGGTTCAACCCTGTCCTGTTGTTTCTGGGATGACTGACAGGTATACAGTTGGTGAGCAGAGTTTCTAAACGTGACGAAAAAGCTGATCGTCTTTTTAAGATCTTCTTTTTTCTTCCCAGCTAGCCCTTCCGCACTGTAAAACTGAAATGTTGCTTTATATGGTTGCATTTTTTTTTACTGATTATCAAGCATGCTTAGAGTCCGGGCTATGGTAAGCACATCATAGAATCATTAAGGTTGGAAAAGACCTCTAAGATCATCAAGTCCAACCGTCAACCCAACACCACCATGCCCCACTAAACCATGTCCCTAAGCGCCTCATCTACACGTCTTTTAAATACTTCCAGGGATGGTGACTCAACCACTTCCCTGGGCAGCCTGGTCCAATGTTTAACCACTCTTTCAGTAAAGAAATTTTTCCTAATGTCCAATCTAAACCTCCCCTGGCGCAACTTGAGGCTATTTCCTCTCGTCCTATCGCCAGTCGCTTGGCAGAAGAGACCAACACCCACCTCGCTGCAACCTCCTTTCAGGGACTTGTAGAGGGCAATAAGGTCTCCCCTGAGCCTCCTCTTCTCCAGACTGAACAGTCCCAGTTCCCTCAGCCGTTCCTCATAAGACTTGTTCTCCAGACCCTTCACCAGCTTCGTTGCCCTCCTCTGGACACGCTCCAGCACCTCAATGTCCTTCTTGTAGCGAGGGGCCCAAAACTGAACACA
>JAYKAV010002330.1:917237-996161 GCA_035582835.1 Phoebastria nigripes | reverse complement strand
TTGGCCTCAGCCCATCGATCCAGCCTGTCCAGGTCCCTCTGCAGAGCCTTCCTACCCTCGAGCAGATCGACACTGCCGGCCAGCTTGGTGTTGTCTGCAAACTTABTGAGGGAGCACTCAATCCCCTCATCCAGATCGTTAATAAAGATATTGAACAAGACCGGCCCCAGAAGATTAATAAATTAATAAAGATATTGAACAAGACCCGACATCCTTTGGTCTCAGCTTATACACCTGAAAAAATAAGTGACTGCCACAGCCTTGGAGGTAGTTTGTGCTTGCACACTCAGCCCTGCCAGCCAGCTTTTTATTTCTAAGGTTTAACAGGCAAAGTGGGGTCCAAAACACGTAATTTTTTAAATGCATGAGGTGTCYGCTGCCTTACTCAAATTCCTTACTCAAAAATGAGGCAGATGCTCACCCGTCTTCACTGCATCAGAAGCCCAGGCATCTTTGACTTAGAGTGCCCTTATTTATGGCAAAACTTTCCCACCATGAAGTCTGGCAGGGGGTTTCCAAGAGCTGTATGTCCTTCCTGTGCAAGCAGGCTGTGCTGAGCCTTGCAGACGGCTAGGTAGAAGAACGGGTTTATGTGTAAGGTAGCAAGACTTCAGCAGGAATTAACAAGGTTTTTTAGTAACAGAAACTCGTATCTGTCCATTTGAGCATTTTCATGTGCCTCGGTTATACAGTCTGCATGGGGGAAAAGTGATCTGGTCAAGCTGAGTCGTCACATCCAGCCAGGTTATACTCTTAGCTGTGTTGTACTTCTGTTACAGCTAAGTCATATGCTGTGTACAAATTGGGATTATTAGGTATTTGACTATTCTTTTACAATATTGGTTGGTCCTTGATATGACACAGCTGGATTAATTTTAATACTTTATTAAGCACTCAACTGAGGCACGTTTCCTGGAAGAAGGACATCTAGTATGGGTGTGGAGAGTTAAATCAAGCTTGAACACACTATTTCATTAATTGCTCTGTCATATGTTGCATATTTTTATGGTCTAATAAACCCAAAGATCTGTCAGCCAGGATGCTCTGGTGTTTTTTGCAGCTTTCTGAAAAACTTCCTGCTCTGCCTTGCCCCTCTTTTATTCCTTAGTGTTTTACTGTCAGGCCTAGCTGACTTCATAGGGAATTGGGAAATGGTTTCATCTCTGTCTGCAATTTTAGAGCCTGAAGTGTGTTACTGTGAAGTGTAATGCTGGCAAAAGCCTTCAAGCTGATGCTTTGACCTGTCCATCTTCCTCTGGGAGTGAAGGTGATGGAAGGATGAGAATGTGGTTCCTTGTGGACCTTCTGCAGACCAAGCTGGTCTTGGTCTTGTACAAGCACGCTACTAGAAAAGCCTGAAAAAAAAAAAAAAAAAAATTAAAAATAATTAAAAATCTATTTCCAAATAGTGTTTCGACTTATGAGGAAGGACCCTCAAGCAGCTTGAACATGTACTAGAGGAGAAAAATCATAACCACAAAAGCTGAAATTCTTGGAAGCCACCGCTTTCTAGTGCTTGGGAGATGTGTTCCTTCACCAACATTATTCCTGCTTTGGAGACGTGTTTTTCCTTGACATTTGTTTGCACAATACCCACTAAGATAGGATCAGGATTACTCTGTGTGCATGTGGATTACCATCTTCAGTAGTTTTGCATTTCCTCGGTGGGAAGGAGGCAGGAAAGTTTCTCTGAACCTGCTAGGGCTAAGCTAATACTCGTCCGCAGGGTTTTTCAGTGGTGAAAATTATTTTCTTCAGCTGGGACATTAGTTTTTTAGTTGGAATCTAGAATTAGATGTCTTAAGAGAAATTTTATCCTCAGAGGAGGTCTGATTGAAAGTTTTCCATCAAAACAGTTTTCTCCAGGGGAAGTATTGATTTTTCAACAAAGTTTGGAAAAAAGCACTGACAACACAGCACTCAAAATATCTTTATTTGGCAAATGCAACTAGATATGTCATGTCACCATGTTTCAGTAGAGCCAGCTGCCCTGATGTACCAAACCAAGGACTTCCAAATTTCCTGCAGTGAGGTCGCAGCCCGTTATGGGTGAGGTAGAGGCATTAGGGAGTCTGGCCCGGAGAGGGCGGGATCAAGAGACATGAGGCTGTACTTCTGGTGACTCGTGATGGCACTATTTCAAAATTAACCCCTTTGGTTTTAAATTGAAATATTTTGTTTTTCACCACAAAGGAAAGCTGTTACTGAAAAGCATCCTACTTTTCAAACGATTCTTTTGCCTTGGATCCATTTGTACGAATACTGCTGAAGAAATCAGACTTGCATAAGCATGTCCTAAGGTCAGGATTTGAACTGTATCAATGCCTGCTCTGTTAACCGATTTTGTTTAATTTTTCTGAATGTTGGTCAGTATGATGAACACTGACCTCTGTGTTAAGTAACAGCGTTCTTTTATGGTATACTTTTTGTAATGCCTATAATCATCATCTCACCCTACATTTGAAAAAACAATTTCTAGGAATATTGCCCAGCTCTCTGTGGTAGTTTAAAAAGCCATGAAAAATGTTGTCTGAACCTGAGATGACTCTAAGTTTGGGAATAGTCAGATATGAGATTTCTGTCTGGACCTGTTTCTAGACTTACAGTATTCAACTCCGCTTTTAACTATGCAAAGCCTTCCTCCCAAGTAAACTCTGCACAAAACATTGTTGCACAAAAAAGTGAGAGAAAAAAAAGGATGGAGGAGCCTCGTAATGCTACAGGAAAACCCAGCGACACGGTGGTGTCTCCGGTGGTGTCTCTGGTGATGTCTGCTGGTATCAGCGACGAAGTGCATCTCTACTTCAGCAGGGTCGGACACTGTCCAGTCTGTTCGGTTCCCACTGACTATGCAGATTCAGTAAAGGTGAAGGTGGTAAGAAAAGGAAAAGAAATGAAACAGCTAAAACCCATACTTTTCTGTTTTGCTAAGAAGATATGAAAATGTTTGTGAATTTAGCTCCTTTGTTTCAGTTCTTAGGCTAGAGACTAAAGCCTTGTCTGTCTATTTTGCATTAATATATATAAAAATAGTTGGAGAATGATAAGGTTTGCGACCTCATACATACCTAGAAAGTGCATAAAGATCTCCGTATCGAAGCTGGAAGTTAAACTCAAAGATTACAATACCTGCAAACCCTGGAGCCACACCGCTCTGCCTCACAGGACAGTGGAGGACTTCCAGCACGTGAAACTGCAGGACCAGTAACCCACAGTGCTGAGACAGATGTGAAATGAGGAGGGGTGCTGCTTTGTGGCTGGAAAAACAATCTGTCTGTCTGGTTATCCAAGCAACTGCAGGCACACAGTCCCGATAGTATGCTGGACCCTAGAACAAAAGTAGACCCTAGAACAAAAGCATGGAATTAAATGAAAAATTATGCAAGCAGCATGGTTTTACTCTAAGATAGATTGTGCCAGACTTACTTGACAGCCTTCCCTGATAGAAACATTCATGTTTTAGGCAAAAGATATGCAGTCAATCTAATCTGTTCTGGCTTAAATAAAATACTGGCTATCATAATACATTGAAAATCAGACATAATAAATGTGCAACAAACTGTTCAATACAGAGATTAGTAGAAAAAGCTGTAAAATGGGAAAGAAATAGGATAAAGAAGAGACGACAGTGCTTCCTGCTGAAGGCACTATTGAGTTGAAGATTTGCCACTGGCAAAGCTGCACAGACATTGGTTTTGGAAGCAGTGTTATTTAATACTTTCATTAATGATCTTGGCACAAAAAAAGGGAAGAGTGAAATAATGAAATTTGGTGATAGTGATACTGCAAAATTAGAAGCTGTTGTCGTTTTGGAGAGCATTACTGTAAATACCATGCAAGTGAAGTGAATGGCTTTGAAGACTGGAGCAACAGGTACAGGAAAATGCCCTGAACAAATCTGGTTGCCCATGATAAAAGGATAACAATGTCACATCAGGATAGATGCATGGAAAGGTTCCGTCTGGAATGATAATTACTTCTGTGAAGCAGAGTGGCAGCCCTGTGAATGAAATCACTTGCTTAGCTGAGCACAGTGCGAGGGGATCACACCCTATAAATTCATCAGTGTCAATGTCCAGGAGGAAAAAGAGCTGTTTAAGCTGATGGGCATTGTTGGCAAAAGAACAAATGGCTTTAAATTAGCTGTGATAAATTTCATCTGGAAACAGTGAGGAAGTGAAAAACCCATTTATATCTTCTTTAGGGTCAACTTGAACTGTAAACTTGCAGAAAAGGCTTTTCTAGTGACCTCAGATATTAAAAAGTAAAGTGGGGCTCAGCTGTTCATGCAGCATGTTGTATTCTTATTGCTCTTATGGCTCCCTAAAGTAGCTCCAATAATTGCAGGAGTGGAGTCCAGAGTCCCCAGTTTAAGCCATACGTGCACCACTAAAACCAATACCTATGTTAATTTTTATGTTTGGCTTTGGTCACTACATTTTGTAAAAGTTGTGAAACATACCTTGGCTAAAGTAAAAAGAAAAAAAAAAAAAAAACAAAGTCCCTCTGAGGAGCTCATGTATGTTTTGTGTTGGGTTGCCCAAGGAGCTTTGGCAGTAGCAGCTTCAGCCATTGGGTTTAACTGCATATCTTGTCGATGAGCCCTGCATTCAAAGCCGGCTGCGGTGGCATCAGCGAGCTCTACGGAGACCTCTGGGCAGTGAACACGGGGCCTTGTTGGTCATTCTTGGAAGTTCAGGAGATCATGCTGGGATTTTGTCCGTGTGGAGTGAACTGTCCCTGCCTGGAGAAGGTCCCTGATTTAGCTGGACCTGCTTGGGAGCAGCAGGTTGGACCATATGACCTCCAAGGGTCCCTTCCAACCTATATTATTCTCTGATTTTAAATATTGGATTGTTTTTTGCAGGTGGGAGCTTTATCTTTTTCCTGTGCTGGTGCCTTTTCCCCCGAGTACAGATATACACTGGTTTGAATACAAGTATTTGTTTATGCCAAACAAGGTGTTGTACTAATATAAGTGTTGCAATTTAAAAAAAAAAAAAAAAAATCATTCTGTTGTCCTAAATAATTGTGTTTGTACAAGTGCCATGTGCATGAGTTGTTCCATGCGCTCGTTGAGGGCTCTTGGCCTTAAGCTGCTCCTTTTCTCTCTCTGATCTCCATCAGACTTGCTGATACCACAAAGATGTTCCCCAGCAGCAGCATAGTTACTGAGTGAGCATTATTAGCAAAGACTGAGCAAAAAATAAAAGGTAATTTTAGTTGTGACTAGGGACAAATCTTTGCAATTAATTGCTTTGATTATGGAGAATTACGGTCAGTAAGTAGTTGTTTCTGAAGCCAAAGGCTTGTTACTCAGGCCCTTGTGAGTCTACTAGTACTTCTGATTTTCTGGTTCTGATTTTTGGTCGGCTGGTTCAAGATAACTCCCAAAGCCCGCCCAGTCAATGTTAAGTGATTTATCTTGAATCGTCCAGAAATGATTTATGGACTGCCACATGTTTTGCTTTTCAGTGCCGCCTCCATAGCGTCTCAGAATTGTATTTCATGACACAAGGACACAAGTAGATATGTGGTAAAAATCAGACGCTGTTGTGATAAGGTGAATATGCTTTGCAGGAGTAAACTAGAATTGTGGCCATGGTGCTTTTGCAGTTTTTTACTACCTGGCAGGCAATACCGAGCTGTGAAACTAAGGAGATGTACTTGGAGGCTACATGTTATATACAGGCTCAGAAAGCTTGGGAAGCAAAGAAATTGCTTACATGTTAACTAGGCAGCCTGCAGTATATTTATGCATTTTAAACTATCCTTCAAAATATGTTTTAACTTGGAGATTTTTATGACCATTTAGCCCTCTGAGTGCTTGAAAATGTCTCTGTTGACCACGGCTAAACTACTGATACTTTTGTAAAATTCAGCTAAAGAGACTAAACTTCAGTTCGAGTAGTGAGCCACGGTTTTTCTTCAGTGTAGAAGTCAAAACCCTTTATCCTAAGCTTAAATGATTATGGTTAACATTGGCAGAGAGACAGGCACACAATAAAATACTGACCGTGCAGCATCAGTTTTCCACTGTCGTGGCCCCAGTGCCTTCGCTGCAGCCAGACCCTGCGGCACGAGACCGGCTCCATTGGTTTGCGGCAGCTCTGAGCCTGTGCCTGCCTCTGCTCGGCAGGGAGCCGGGCTTCGTGCTCTGCCTGGCTGGGGCTGGGATGCCGGCTGTGTTTTGTTATCCACCTTTGGCCAGGCTGACCATGTCTGATCACAGGATGAAGAGCATGAGGCTATGGCAAGAAAGAACAGCCTTGAGGGCTTGCAAAGAGCTGGTCGATTGCTGTTGTCAGTTGCAACTGCAAATAGCAGTGCAATGCCAGAATTCAGAGATAGCAAAAAAAAACCCCAACCCAAAAAACGGGGAGTCTGGCTGCAGAGGTGGAGGAAAGTTACCTGCCCCATGGCTTCCCTGGAAGTGCCCACAATCACAGCATCACTGGTGGAGCACAACGCATCCCTGTGCGCATCCCTGTGCTGGTGTGCACCAGCATGTTTTTAGTGACTGCTACCCCACCGGTCTGCCCTGCCCCCCTTTTTAGGGGTCTGAGCCTGAGCTGAGCACCTGCATGTAAACTAGCATCTGCCCAAATCCACGAGGCACTGCTGTGGATCTGTGGCTACCAACGCTAAACCACCTTCACAGGCTGTTTTTTAAGCGAAATTGCTGCATTGCTTCATCTGTTAACTTGGTGAGGGTAGAGGTGCACCTTCTGTTTTGAGCATGCTGCGATGAGGATGGTGGCGATAGGGACTGTGAGCTGCTGGGTCTTAAACTCCAGTGGGTGTTTGCCAAATGCGCACGAAACAAATCTGTAAGGTGTGATGCTGTTTGAACTTGGTGCTAATTAATGTCCAAAGCCGTGACTCGGACCGAGTTAAATCCCTGGTTGAAGTCACAATGGCAGATAACGATCACAGACTTTACTAATTAGCAGGCTGTGAATAAACTTCTGCAGGTAGAGTTTAGCCAAGATCAACTAAGTAGTGATGAAATAACTTGTCCATTTCTCCTCTGAATGACAGGTTCACAATCAAAAGTGCATTAATTCCCAGCTCCTAAGGGAGGTATTTTTTCCGGAGAACCCGAGTCCCTACATGAAAAAAGATTAACTGACCACAGGAGTCTCGTTACTTATTGTCAGCATTTGCTCCGGCCTTACTTTAGTTTTTGATTTCAGCCTGTTTGGATCTATTAACACATCTGTGCTAATGTGGGCCATGTCTTGAGCAGTTGATATTGGAGGTTATAGAAAGAGCCACTCTTTAGCCCAAGAATCTAAGAAATTTAACAATCTATTCCCCAGATATCCGCAAAATAATTGCAGTGAGTTCTATTCCCATCACCTCTTAAATTGAAAGTGCAGCAGCACAGGACATGATGTTCTTAGCAGGGAAAAGCTATGCTAAAAATGCTGTCTTTCTATAATGGCAGGTTTCTTATCTGTGATTATGTCATTGTGAGGCTTGTGTTTAAACACTGACTTCTTGATGACTAATTGCTTTTAATCAGCACACAGTCTAGATATTAAAAATGTCTCTTCTACTTTCTACTTGGAAGCGATGTAATCGGTACTTGTGAACAAAACTTTGCACTGCTTCTCAGTGGAATTGGCAGATATGGCTGAACAGCAATTAAGCTGTTGATTTTAAGTATCTAAAAGGGAGAGAGTGTTTATTTAGCAGTCTGCTGAAATAAAGTTGAGATGAGAGCTGTGGTCACAGACAGACAACATGAAAACTGTCTTGAATTTCAAGTCTAACCACTGTTGCATCCATGTCTTTATGGCTTATGTCTGCCTCAACTCTCAGCTGTGAATTAACTTTTTCACTGCCTCGTTCAATCAGCTGATGTGAAATCAGGGAAGAGTACAGCTTTATGGAGCCAGATCAAGTCTCATTTTCCCTTTCTGCATATACTCCTGGACAGCTAGCGGGCAGATCCCATTCACCTGTCTGCTGCCCACCTTCTGAACGGTGGTATTGCAATGTGCTCACACATTTGGAGTGTTTGGAGAACCACGACACCTCCTGAAGCTTAGGTTATTTCACACATGCTAAAAGAATTTTGCATAGCAATTCAGAAAAATTACAGTTTTAGACTCCTGATTTGGGGAAAAAATGCCCTGCCTGAAATTGCCTTAATGCGTTTTTCAGTGAGCAGCACCAGTTGCTGTTTTGCAGGGACTGAGAGGGGACTGGGGCATCAATTTGATGCAGCTATGCTACTTTATTTCCATACACTGCCATATCCTGAGACAGCTTTCATGTGCAGAGATGTCCATAGGCTGTGCTGCCTGCTGCTCAGTGAGGATACTGGCACGTGGGTGGGTTACTATTACAAAAGTTAGCGTCTTGGGTTCTAGCAAACAAGCTGCTCCAAAAATTGCCTATGGCATTCTCCTACCTCTCATTATTTACGGGGTAGCTTATCCCCCTTTCAGGTAGGGAGTGTGTTACCGTGCACTGCCATGCAAGAGCATCTGCAGGGGAAGGTGCAGCAGCGCAGCTTTGGTCCAGAGCATCCCCAGTTCGCCTGAGGGTAACCCACGCTGTGCTCGCAGTCCCAGTGGTCGTGGTGCTGGGACCCTCTTCAGTCACAGCTCCACCCTTGCTAGAAAACAGTACATTACAGATCTGGCCATCCACTGCCGTGCAAAGTGCGAGGCACACACGGAAGCATCATTCAGAGCTGTCCAAAGGAGGGCAAATACGACCACATCAAAACGGCCGTGCTTTGTGTTCAGCCTGTATGGGGATGAACATTTCATTCTGTAGTGAAATGGGATTAAAGAGTCTCTCCCCCTTCATCATTCTCCTTTTCGTTGTTCCTGCCCCATGTCAATGGTTCAGTTTTGCTGGTACAGTTGTTTATGGGCTGCAGGTTGAAAAGATCAAGTAATTAAGCCTGTTCACTGGTAAAACCAGTTATTTTTAGCCCCAATCGGCTAATTGCATGACCATACAAATCGCTGAATAGCTGAGGCGGCAGCTCCATAAGAGAAGTGTCAAACTTCACTCTTGCTTTGTCCCGATCAAAGTATCCCCAGAAAGCACAAAACAGGAGAACCAGATCCTCCGTGGTGTGACCGAGCTACCGGCAGCGTCATGCACACCCCAACAACAGCGTGCAGACAGGTGGGAAGGTATTTTGTTCTGATAAATGTTTATTAAAACTCCTGCTGAGTTCTTCCCCTGACTGTAAGCCAGCCAGTTTAAAAATAGGTGAAAAAGGAAGCTGAAGGTCTGAAGAATTGGGGGGCTTCCAAAGGATGCCGGGAACATGCGATGCCTACTCGAGCTATCAACAACAAACGCTCTCAGGCAGGATAGAAGCTGGTAACAATGATTTTCCTGAGAAAATAACTAAAAAGCAGGGTATGCAAAAGCTTCTCTTATTTAAGGAAATGAAACCGCAGCTGTTAAAAATTGAATATGTACTAGCCTTTACTAGAGTGGATTCAAAAGACCTGCAGAGGAACGCAGTCCTGCTGCACTACCTTTGTTGCAGAAGCAGAAGATTTTTTTTTCCTGGCAGAGTTTTATATTTGAGGCCTTGCACCTGCGGCTTATTCCTGGGCTGGCCCCAAGCGGGAGGCAGAGGGGGAGCTGAAAATGAAGTACAGCAGGGAGAAATGGGAGAAAAAATGGGGGAAAAACAGTGGGGGGGGCACACAGCTGTACAGGCTTGCTACTACAGGAGCCCAGCTATGTGGTTGACTCTTTTTACATGTGCAATGCAAGATTCAAAAAACCATACTTTTAATAAATCACAAATCCTTTCTAGCCATCTACAGAGTACCAGGAGAAGCTCTGACATTGTCCAGTTTCCTTCTCACACCTCCCCAAAGGACCACCTGCCTGAGTGGTCTCTGACGGAGATTCCTCGCCGAGCCCAGGGTTTTGTGCCGTAGTGGCTCTGTCCAAGATAAGCTGTTATCACGCGTGCCCGGCTGGTCGCCCCTGCACCGTCTGACAGCAGATACCAGCCTGGCGGAGCCGTGACCGGCTTGTCAGGCGCAGGGTCCGTGCAAACACCGGCCCCTGTTCCTCAGCTGCTGCTGAACGGATGGGTACCGCTCCGCAACAAAGCCTCTGTCCTTGTTTCCCACTAATCATCCCAAAAAAACCCCAAATTTCAAGGCTGTTAACTTTTTTCTTCGACGTTTTGGTGTGGGGGCACAGGGGACTCCAGTCCTCACCCCCAGCACAGTGCACGCTGCAGCCATGGTGCACGGCCCCGTGCAAGCATTATCTGCCCCTTCCCAAAAGCACCACTGGCCACAGACGCAAGGGACGACCCTGGTGCTGGCTGGCTTTAATGTGGGTGACACAGGCTCAGTAAGATTATGCTTTCTTCTGAAAAAGTCTTTAAAACTTTCCACTGCATTCATCAATTACACTATTTCAAATGTTTCTTTTTTTTTCTTTTTTTTTTCTTTTTTTTTTCTTTTTATTTTTGTGGCTGAACCTGGATGACTGCACATTTCAGATTTATTTGTTTTGGACATGGAGCTGCATGAGGCATGACTCAGTGCAGCTGAAACTTACTATGTGAAAAACGCCTGCGAGCTGTTAGTGTCACACATGCATGCAGCAGATTTACAGATGGGATTTTGTCACTTGTTAGCTGGCGTGCAGGTGAAGCAAGAGCAAGGATCTGAAGGAAAATGTACAGCTGCAGCAAGTTAATTTGTGCTCAAAAAATTACCCATCTCTTCCAGGAGCTCTCATTCACTGCCAGCAAGAAGCGAAGCGTGTACGCTGTATATTCATAACTGCAAAACTTCCTTTCTTGCTGCAAGAGATACTTTGCCCGAAAAGGATTAGGTGTTCTTTCAGTACAGCAGCACTCAGAGATGCAAATCCACATCAGAGCCTTTTTGTGGCGGGAGCTGCCATAACCCCTGCGATGCCGTGTGTCAAGACACTGACAATAAACCTGTTCCATAAGTGCCATTCTGCAACTTTTTAGTGAACTGTATAGAAATGGTGTTAGCATCCCCCAAACAGTATTTTGACATTGGAAAACTGCTGATAGTGAAATAAGAAAAAAAAACCTCAAATATAAATTTAGGGCTACTTTTAACACCCTGGAAATAGGCTGGGTTGGCAGGGTATAAGACAAGGGCGGAAAGCATCCCGACATGAGAGGACACCTTATTTTTCATAAAGCAGCGGTATTTGCTAAGTGGATTGTGAGTCAGTCCCTGCATTTTTTATTCCAATTTTTGGCCTGGGATTTTATGCTTAGTTATGCAGTTTGTCTGGAAGCATGTCTCAAAAAGCCTTCTCCACTCCTGAGTGGCTTAGGAGCCCTTCTGGGGTTGCATGTCTGCTTCCAGCTCTTTGTCCTTTGTGAAGATTCTCATGGAAATCATCTTAAAATTGTTTGAGGGTGAAACTGTTGTAAGATGCACTCGGGAACGGTCATTCTTCCTTTGCTTATTTCCTTTTGCAGAGAACCCACAGATTTCCAGCTCTGTACTGCTGTAATACTTTGCAAAGTGCTGTAATATTTTGCAAACTGCAGGCCGAAGGAATTGCAGGGCATGCTGCAGTTTCTCTGCAGCTTTCCATTCCCACTGCAGTATGACAGCTTCATAATAACTTGCCCTTTATATATTTTTATATTTTGTTGTTACATAATTTATTTTATTTCAAAAAGTTTTATTTTTAAGACATCTTAGAAAGAAGTGCAATTCAAATTTGCTTGTGGGACTTCCACAGAAAGTCACAATGCATTAAAACAGAAAACAACGGCTCGTGTTCTCTCTTCCTGCCAAACTAGTGGATTCTGTTGCAATACATCTGTGCCTCAAGAAGGAAGAAGTAGTTAAAGAAGGAAGAAAAAGGAAGAAAAAGCTAAGGCAGAACTCATAAAAAATGTTTAAACAGTTTTGGAGGGAGGACAGGGCGTTGTCTATCAGGTATTACCTGTTCACATGCAGCTTTGAACCTTTTCTGATGTACACGTTTCAGAAATAATTATGCAATTATTTGGACAGCTTTTATGGCAGCAGAAACGTCTCCTCCTGCTGTTTAATGAGTTTTTTCCTTAACTCCTCCAGTTTCTCCTGGACTGCCGTTCACAACAGAGCTAACGTGGTGATAATAACGTGTTCTTCTTATCTCAAAACACTACTTACAACCTCCAATGTTTTCCTTTGCAAATATGCCGTAGTGGGACCTCCAGCTGCACCCTCACGCCAGCTAAAGCCCAGATGCAAAGGAGAGCGTGGAGGGCTTGATCACCACTTGTTACACTCCTTTAACTATCTGTAATCCTGGAGCTAGCAAGGCTTTTGTGCAGCAGGGCTACTGGAACGCAAGCGGGATAACGCGGCGCTGGCGACCAGCTCCCGTCTCTCTGCTCGGTTCCCATCAGGGCTGTCACCTTTCTGACTGTTAAACACCAGATGGTCCATCAAGTCCTCCCTCCTGCGCTGAGCTACTCTACTAGCTACCATGAGAGATGCCTGTTTTACACCTTGTTTTTCCTGCTAGTTGCTGTGGTTGAAAAAGAAATACCTATTTTCTTCTCTGTTCCTCTGCACCTGGGAGAGGGGAGAAATGCAATATTTGCTAGGACAGCTGTTTCTTTTGAAAATGTGGATGCAGCACAAGGATGATGGGTTCTTGCTGGCTGCCCTCACATGTGCTTTCGTGTCCTTCAGTTTCCTTTAACTGAGCATAGAATTAAGAGGAGAGCAGCTGAGTGGTGTGTTTATTCTCTGTCGTCTTCCAGAAATTCAGCTGTTGGCTTAGGGTTTTCTCCAAAAATGTAGCTCAGCTCCACTCTGTGCCACACTGTGCATTTTTTTTTCTGTAAGATTCCTGTATCATGTGTTTATCCCCTATTGCTCTCAGCCACTTTTCATCTCCAGACTGTTAAAAAAAAAATTTTAAAATTCCCATAAAAATGCCATTAAGATGGAAAGTGCATGCATACAGAAAATGTGGCAGAGAGGACAGTGTGTGTTTTAATATTTTGCAACTGGCCATGAACACTTACTTTGGCAAGACTGACAGGTTGGGTGATTTAGTGCCACCAAAGTAAAACTCTGATTTGGGCTGACTTCCACAGAGCAGAATAAACAAGCATGCAAAAAATTATTAGCACTCCACAAAAGCTCACTTGCTTCTAGAGGTTACTGATGTAAATACCTAGCCTCCAAACAATAACGCTTTTGAAATAATTATTCCGAACTTAATTACGGCACCTGCACCATCTTGGTCAGTCCTTGCTCAGGACAGCAAATGGCTCCAGCAAAGAAAGGTCCCCCAGATTAAACCCCTTACTCTGCCGACCTGTCAAATCTAGTAAAGCAGTCAACAAGTACCAGCACTTTCTCTGTTATTTCTTTGTCATGTCAGCTTAAATTTTTGAGGGTGGTAGCCTGCTTATAATATGGGCACAGAGTCTGCAAAACATTACTGAGAATAGTCCAAAGTTTGTGGCATTTTGCCACTCTTTTTTTAAGAGAATGCATTACTTCATGGCTCTTGACATTTCCCCCATTTAAAGATTGTTTAAAGCTGTGTGCATCCAAATGTTGTCCTTTCATTGAATTTTCAATGGGAAAGCTCTTATTCCTGACTTCTTGTGAAATGCTGCATCTGATTTAAAGCAGTGTGATCAGTAAACGTGTCCTCCAGAAAGCTGCATTGCAGTGAGCCGGTCCTGCTTTTGTGCTCGGACCATGAAGTAATGTGCATCTTGAGTCCAAAAATGATGTCTTGCCCCCTAAAGTAATGGCATGTCCTGGGTGCTCTGGAGCTTCTGGAGAAGATGGAGGACAGATCGCCTCTACATCCCGTCCAGCGAACTCCCAGAAGAGATACACCTCCGTTACCACACAGGGGATGTGCTCATGGATGCTCTGAAGGGAAGGCTGGAGCAGGCAGCCACGTGCGGGGCCAGGGGAAGAGGAGGCCTCCCCGACACATGTGGTGGCTTTTCTGAACTTCACAGCCTTTGCTTCTTGGCTTCTTCTCAGGAGCAGGTATTTCCCAACAGCTCCCCGCAGCCTTTGAAGATGTCCCAAAGATTGGCTGATTTGGCGGTTTTCCTCAACATAGTTATTTTTCAACATTATTATTTTTTAATTCACTTAAAAATGAACTTACTTATAAGCCTGAAGCCTTGCAAGGAGATAGCAGCGATCATCATTTCAAAGTCAGGTTCTCTAGTTGGTATATGTCAAAACATAGCTGACATTTAAATCTCGCAAATTTTGGGCTATTAATAGCTGATTCTGATAAAGCCTGGAGCTGGTGGAATGGCCCCACCTTGGTCTTGTAGAGCACTGGTAGTTTTCTCTGTCTAGTGAATAACAAAATAAAATCTTTCCATCTTTATACAAAGGGATACAAGCACCGATGATCATCTTTGTGTAGCGTAGCAGCATTTTCTAGAAGTACCCACTGTAGGGTGCTTGCTGGGAGGCATTGCTACTGCAAAATACTGCTGTATCGGTTGAGCATCATACAGCTTTGCGCAGGGTGGGAAGTTGCAGTGCCCTTTGATGCAGAGCCAGGAGATCGCCTGCTCCAAATGCCATAAAACGTCACAAATGCGTAAAGAACAGGAACCAGGGAAGATTCAGCCTAAATGCACAGCTTTAACAAGAGCTAGCCAAAAAGAGTCTCTTTGGTATCCTCACGAGTGGGGTTCTAGCTGGACACATAGCAGAACAAAAACCAACATGGTGTTTGGCACAAGGTTCATCTTTTCTCACTTCTTTCTGGCAAGTTAATATTTGCATACGGCTGCCACTTCTGCAAGAGTGGTCATCGAAGCGTAAAGGAAAAAAAAACATTTCAAACTTCTTGGTGCCACGCTTCATGCTCTGCTTGACAGCCGTGAAACGCTGGTGAGCTGGAAGTGACACACAGGGCAATCACACAGCTCTGCGGTTTTACAGCCGCTCAGAAAGAGCGAGGCACAAGGTGCAGACGTGCGAGCACAAAAGCTCTGCGGGGGGGTCCTGGTCGCTCTGGGTTCGGGATCGCTGGCGGTGCTGTGGCTGCAGGAGCCCTCTGGAAAGTGTGGGGCTTGTGCACGGCACATCTGAACCGTCCTACTTTTGGGGTGCCTGGGGCGGGAGAGCCTGCAAGGAGCCATGTCCCACGCATCTTACTGCTTCTGGAGGATCACCTGCAGCCTCGAGTGAGCATGTTCAACCATGTAGCACTGACCTTCATCTCCCTCCTACGAAGCCACCACTCAGGAGATGAGAGGAATAGGCAGATACTGGCTGTTGTAATAGCAGCCCTACGTCTGAGCTGCCGGAGACGTACTGCTATTGCCACGGCTCTCTGGGAAGCATCACTGACTTACGCCTAAAGCAGCACTTCTTGAAGAAATGTGTCTGTGCACCCTCGTGTTTACTTCTGGGCTTTCCTTGGTTATTTTTCTTGGCGTCCTATGCAGAAGAGCCATGAGGAGAGCAAGGACTGTCTAGCTGGTGGTACATCTGTAGGCAGCAGCAACACTCACAGAAAACAGAATGTACTTGCTAAATTGGGGAAAATACACAGATAAAAAATAAAGCTAAAGAAGATGGGCTGAGCTGCATACTAGCATTCACCTTGCAAGAGCAAACTGCTCAGAAATCACCATCCAGTCTGCTTTGTCCTTTGTTTATTTATCACTACAGTTATGCTGACTGTTGCATTTCTTGTTGTCGCTGTGACATAATGATCTGTGATTCTTGGATAATACCATTTCTGCCATTCTCAGAGAGCTTAAACCAGGGTTTAAATAATAGTCTCCTAACTCTTGCATGAGTATCGACTTGGTGTCTGGCAAGGACTGGAGTTGGACCCAAAAGCTTGGAAGCACTTTTTATCCAGTAATATAAACATAAGCAGTGAGTCTTCCCGGGAAGGACAGATACCACCAACTGCTCCTACTTTTCTTGGGTAAGTATTCTGCTCAAAATATTTTTTAATTAACTTTATGACCTGTTTTTTAAAATGATATCTGTGTTAGTAGTACGGCTGGCCCAATATCTTGTCTATAGCACCAGTTTTTTAAGCTGAGACAAATGAATAGACTGCTAATGCAGACTGATGTCCTGAAAATGTTACAGTGCTTAAAATAAAAATCCTTACATTCACTTTCCAGTTTGTTCTGTCGTCTTCTCCTGCATGTCTGCACGGGGCTGATAGCAGAAGAACAAGGGCTGTAGCCAAGTGTAACAAGAGCATGAAGGAGCTGTTTCTGTGCTTATCAGAACACATCTCGCACAGTGTGACAGTCCTGTCTTGGCATTGTTCCAGGTGTGATAAACTGGAAAACAACCAGGGGGCAGGGAGAGGTGATGAAGGGTGGCATCTCTGGGTCAGGACTCCTGTAACTATGCGGCAGCGTTTCAGGATCTTGTTCTCCGAACAAGGAACTGCAGGACATCTCCTCCTCCTCCTCCTTCCTCCCTTAGTTTAGAGAGCAGTAGACACACATACATATATATACATACTTCCCCTTGCGCAAGCCCACTGGCTCATTTTCTCTCCTCTCCACATAAGTCTGTTGGTGTTTTCTTTCTTGCCTTTTTAATGGCAAATGGCAGCAGCTGATGTTGAAGCCAAATGCTAATAAGGCTATATTGAGTACAGCTCCAGGCATCTGTTGTACTGGTAATAGCCAACACATACTTTATCAGCTGGAGCACCAGTGAGGTTGCTGAAATACCCTTGGAGATTGGAGTGGCGGTGGTCAGGCTCGTGCTGCTGGTTAATGAACTGCCTTGTGTGGCTGGTTACTTACAACAAACTGCAAACACTGAATTTTGTTTGAGATGTCTACAAACTGTCTGTGGAGGAGCAGAGGAACCACCAGGATGGATAAAACAATAATCTGTTAAATTCAGTCTCCCATCTCAGATTATGAGCTTGTGTCAGCTGCTTCTGAGGAAAGTGCAAGAAATGGCGTAGCAGGGGCTTGTAGGTTGTGAGAGGATGACCTGCTTGTGAGCTGGTGCTGGACTGAACTGGGGCTGGGTTGTCGGTAGGACCCGAGGGGCAGACACGTGCAGAATTTTCAGATAGAAATCTCAGGTTTGCTTGAAAGCCAGACAAGAACTTTCATTAACTTCTTATTTCTCTATGTTACAGAACAGAGCTGAGAAATTTCCCGAGAAGACAGATGAGCTGAGAAATGTTTCTACCTTCTTTCTTGAACAGTTTAAACATGAGATCTTTCTCTTCCTGCTTCTCTTTTAGTCCCATCCAACTCTCACTGAGGTCTCTGGAAAGGGTGGGAAGAGTCCTGCAGAGGTACCTGGTACCTGGATCAGCCTCTACCTCTGCTTCAGGCAGGGTGCACGCTTTGCTTCCAGTGGCAGAGAGGGGCATTTGGTGTTGTTCCTCTCCACTGCATACTTCTGAGTGTGTGTTTATAATTAGCAGCATTTCTAAAGGCTGCGATCTGCTACGATCAGCCGACAGAAGCTTTGCAGAGGTGCAGCCACCTGCATTGTGCTCCGTGGAAAGAGTCCTCCTGTCCTCAGGACAGAGCCAGGTCATGCACGGGAGGAGAGGCGAGAGCGGACCTGGTAGCTCAAGCACCGCTTTGCAGGCAGCACATTGGCACGCCGCTCCATGCTTGACTCCAACCCTGATCCTGAACAAACACCTTCATCTCCTATATTTTACCTGTCTGCGAAATATGGGTGTTGTTCTGCTGATTAAATTAATGAGCTGTTTGAGGCAAGGACACATATACACACAGGCAGGTACAGCTTCTAGCACAATGTGTTCCTGATCTCAGCTTTATGTGCTACAACACTATAAATACCAGCAGTTATGCAGAGCAAAAGCCGTCAGAGTACAGCTTAGCTGCAGCTGCACATTTTACCCACTTTTCTTGATGGATTTTTTACAGTAAAGTCTAGGTTTTTAACAGGTGATCTCTGATTGTATTGGTTATTCCTTCTTTGTAGACTTTTCTTTGCCATGGGGGAAACAAAACCACATTCTGCCTTAAATAGCTGTTTAATAACAGCAAGCTCAGGATCTCCTGTGGCGAGGGGAGCTGCCGTAGCCGCACACTCCTGTCTGCTTCACGCACTCGGTCCTTCCCCGCACTCCCCACGCCTGCACGAGCCGCTCTGCTCATCTCACCGGCGCCAGCGCTGGCTCACATCCCTGCGAAAGAGAAACATCTGTGCCTTGTCTTTCAGCAGGGCGATCTCTGGAAGGAGCATGCATGTTTCTGGCAAACTAATGCATAGGTTTTGTCTTTGCCCCGTGTGCATTTCTCCCTTTGACAGCGGTGAGGACAGGACCTGTCCATCAGAGGGTACCCTGGTCCCATCCACAGGGGATCCCTGCCAGCAGGCATGGTTGCTGCTCCTGGGCTTTATGGTTTTTTTCTCTGAGCTTCCTTATTTCGGAAAAGTCAAAGTCTCGAGGTAATGCCTGCATTTTGCTCATCTGTTTGGGAATAGCAACTGAACAGATTTTTTGGGGGAGTTCCCCCCAAGACTGCACCCCAACAATCATGTATGGCCATGGGGATACAGGAATCTGGTGATGTGCGTGGGCAGGCTGGTTCAGCACAGCTCTGGGCTGTGCATCCCATGGTCAGCCCCCCCCGATGAGGCTGTCCTGGGGGTCCGACCCTGCCAGACCTGAGCATCTCCAGCAGCATCTTCTTCATGTTCCTCAGTCAACACGTTAGAAGACGTGAGGGCAGGGCAGGTTTTGCCCCTGTCCATGCATTGCAAGTGAGCGAGCGGTGCTGCAACAGATTTAACCCAGTAGTTTTGAACACTGGCCCTGTCACTTGGCTGCTAAAATATGCTTTATTTCATGGGCATCTCAACTTGTCTGGAACTGGCAGCTGTTGGAAGTTTGCTGAAGAACTTGTTCTTACAAGAGTTCCTGCTGTTTTTTTGATCTAAGTGGTGTTGCTAAATTTGGACACGTTATTGATAAGCATCTGAGTTGGTAGATTTATCTGATCTGGACCTCTGAACCTGCTGAGTAGGTGGCACCTCTGCTGAGTTTTCATTGTAAAAACAAAATAGATCAGCAGATTTCCAGCCATAAAAAGAGACAGGGCATTGTGTTACTGCCAGTCTGCAGAGAAAGTTTTTGCTGTTCGTTTCAGAATGAAACGGTGAGGAGACATCACTTCATTCTTTTCCCTTAACCCTGTTACATGATTTGTATGTGCTATGGGTTTTTTTCCCATGAATTCTCACAGTCGATGCTATAGATATTGTATTTTAATGGAAATTAATGGCATCTGTATTAGGTAGTTGACCGGGACACCTAAACAGGAGGAGAGGCTAGGAGAGTTTAGAAGTTTAGCCTAGGAAAAGGCAGACTGGGAGGACGTGTACTTGCTTTCTGTAAATATACGGGGTTATACGCCAGGAGGGCAGAAGATGGGTGTGAGCTGAAGGGACATGTAGAGACAGTGGTGGCAGGAATACCTTTGGGCTGGGAGGCAGAAGCAGCTCCCAAGCATCTGCCCAGCGCAGCTCTGGGGCTGCGTTGCAGCCGGGATGCTGCGTAACGACGTGGGAGAGGACCCAGAGGGTTTATGGATGTGGACGGTCCGAGGTGGTGTCTGCAGGGGAGGGAAACAACCTCTGCCGTCTCCGGTGAAATGTTTGGGGATGTTACGCTTCTCTTCACCACCAGTGCCATTGCAGGTGGAAACAGCTGGGAGCTTGCTCAAAGAGATGTGAGATGGAGACAGGTAAAGCTGCCTCCGGGCTTTACTAGGAAATTAATGGAATAAATCTTATGCCAGAGTAGTGCACACCTTGGTAGCCAGTTCAAGTGAAATATAGGAAGGGCTTGGCAATTATTTGATATTTCTTCCCTCTCAGGCAGAAATCTGTACAAGTTCTTATTCTTTAATGAGTTGAACTGATCTCTCAGAGTAAATTATGCAGCTAATGCTTGATTATGCACCTCCTCAGCACTTCATTTGAGGAGGAAAAAAAAAAGAAAAAGTTTGTAAGTGGAGCTGCCTGATGTGAAAGTTACCTCCAGTACCTGCAAATACTGACACTGCAGCAGAGCTGCCTGACTCACTCAACCCACAAAATAAACAACCAAAGGCCGGATTAATGAAAAAAAAAAAAGTGTGTCATCATTCGGAAGAAATATCAAAGCATCTAATTTTAATTCTTATTCATAAAACAGTTTCTAAGGCTGTAAAGGATCCAAGTCATATTAGTCATCATTCATAACCCGAGCAGCCTCCTGAGGCATTAATAAAGTATATTTTGAGCACGGCTGAGTCTCTCCCCTCACCAGAAGAGCAGCAGCTCCGGTGGTGTGGGGCATCCCACCCAGCTGTCCTCCGCAGTGACCCTCTTGTCAAAAGGAGAAGTCGTGGGGCAGCAAGCAAGCGACCGGCCGAGGTGGAGGAGCCTCTGCCCAGGGAGCAGGCGGGCAAAAGGAGAGTCCCAAACTCCTATGTCTGCTGACAGTTTTCACGGAGGAGCCCTCCCGGCGCATAAGGGGCTTGAGCTGCACATATGTGGGCACCTCATACTCTGGATGTGCAGCTGAGCCTGTCTCAGAGGTATTTGTGGCTCCAGCCTATGCTGCACGGACACTCAGCTCCTGAACCCTGGCAGTTCAGCATCCCTGGGCTTCTGGTTAAATTTGGAGCTGCAAATTGCAGCTCATCGTTCTCAGAAGCTGGGGCTGGTCGTTCAGCCAGGCAGGTCTGGATCAAAACTGGCTATGCTCTAAGGGCTTGTTTCGTCTAGGCTCTGCCTGTCTGCCCCTTGTGAAACTGCTGCAGTTTGGCTCAAAGTTAGCATTTTTAAGACAGCTGTTCTCGCCGGCCAGCACGGGGCTGAAGGAGATGAGGTACAGCTGTATTCCTTCTCCGAAGACCTTGTGCAAAATCGCTTTTCCCACGCCCTGTGTGTGGTTTGTGAGCGTTCGTTTGACAATTTCTATTAAAAGCAAGAGAGGAAAGATGGTGCTGGTTGTTGTGAGCTGCAGACTGGGTGACCCATGCCCCTGCTCCACAGCAGACCTCTTCACAAGTACAGATAAGTTATTTAGACTGCAGGAGTATGCCTGTGCCATTTTTTTGACAGGGATGCAGAGTGCCCTTTGAGACCAGATTCCCTGTCTGTAAACAGTGAAATTAGGCTCTGGGTGTAGCTGGCAGGTACCTTCTGGAGTGATGAGACCTGAGGGCAGCAGGCGTTTTATCACACCTCCGCGCAGCCCTGGACAAGGTGTCCGTGATGCAGCCATGAGTGCCATGCCCGGCTGTCCCCACAATCACTTTTAGGACTGCTGTTAAACACAAAGTTTTTATTCTTCATCTTCAAAGTGCAGATATAAGGACATCCATTTTTAACAACATGCAGTGAGGAAAAATTGGAAGCACTTAACTACCAGGCTAAGGCGACTTTTGCAAGCACCATAAAGGCTCTGTGATGTGGAGCTCGTCATGCTGTATTGCATCTGTTCCCTGTCTAGGTAGTGGGTAGTTGTGCTAGTATGGATGTGTGAGTCTTTCAGGGTTGATAAACATGGTTATCCACCCAGCATTCAAAGAGAAATAACATAAACTCACAAATAGTACCTCATATCCATTATTTCTGTTTTTTCACTATTCTTCAGGTTGTTTCACGGATATGCTAGACTCCTCACCCAGATTACGCTCTGCAAATCCTGATCTTAAACAGTTTTAGCAACTGTGTGATGCTTGGTGTTGTTCCCACCTCTTGGCCATGGTACCAGCGAGAGGCGTGGAGGCTGCTGTGGCCTCTGCCACCTGCAGCAGTCCCTGCAGAGCTGGAAGGCAGCGGGGTGCATGCTGCACGCACCAGCTTTTCCTGCAAATGTCCTGGATGGATTCTCTCTGACCTACCACTAAATATTCATCCTTCCTCATCATTAAATCTGGGTGTACTGGTTTTTCACCACTGTAAGCAAGCGCAAAAGCAGTTAAGCAAAGCAGAAAATCCTTTCATCTGTGACACCTTAACATCTGTGTGGCTCCTTCTGATACTAAACTATATTTTAAATAACCATGGCTTTCATTTTGACTATTTCAGTGAAAATATTTGCAAGGCTATATTACAGCATGGACTGACTTTCTGTTGGCAGCAGTCTGTTGTCTGCCTCCAGGTGAACCATCTGTGTGTGCTTGAATAGCAAGTATGAAGGTGAGAAGAAGAGATAATCAGACAAAAACATTTGTCAGACTACAGTGATGAAATCTTGTTGTTTCACCCTATCCTTGGCCTATGATAGATCCAAGTGTCTAGCAAATCATTTCAGTCCCCTGAAGTTTTGCATCTGTTTGGTTTCAGAAAATTTGGTACTGGCAGTCTTTCATTTTTCTGTTTCCTATATGCAGAGAACTAGCATTGCAATAACATTTCCTTCTGAATGCAGCAAAGACTTTTCGTAAGAAGAAAAGATAATTTTGCTGCCTGACACAGACATTTAAAGGAATATTGATCAAATCTGCCTTGAACCTAATTCAGGTACCGGGAATTGCCCTCCCAGCATCCTTCCGTTTATCATAGGTTGAATCTGAAGTCCTCTAAATGCAATCCAAATGAGATGTGCTAAAGGAGCTGGAGAGAAGATCCTGTTGTAGGACCAAACCGTGCTCTCCTGTCACTTACGTGGGTAAACTCGTTTCACCCTTAGTACAGGAGAGCAGGGAAACAGCAATGAGAGAAGCTGCAATGCTTTGTTGTTCAGTGTCAATAAGGGTCTAAAGTTAAACTATAAGCATTGAGAAAGCCCATGTTTAAAAAAGTAACTGAATTAATTTTTGCGTTATTTCTGAAACACGAAAGGTCTCCTTTTCCTGCCTAAAATAAACTCAACAAGCACCACACAAGAATTTGAAGCTCTTTGGAAAAAGACACTAAAATTCTTCTGAAAGGACAGATTTTTTTCTCTTAGACTGATTTCAGACGATAATTAAAGAATGCATGAAACACAAACTGCTCCACTATTCTGTTTTGGAGGCTGATTGGGGGCTGGTTTTGACTTGTCTTTTATTGTCTTTGCTGTTCCTATTTTTAAGATCTCAAGATCATTCTCACAAGCATGAAATGAAGTCTGTCTCTTAAATTTATGATATGGAGAGCTGCAAGGAGGCAAATGGAATTAAGTATACACATTTGGAACTCAAGCAGTTCCAGTACAATGCATATCCACCCTACTCTAAAACTGAAAAATGAACGCAATTCTTAATTAATCACTTGACTGCTTGATGCAGGAGACATCCTGTTTGGAAAATAGCTCCTTGCTCTCGCTCTGCATTGGCACCGTGTTGTATTCCAGATCCACAGTTTATAACCTTTGGGAACGAGCAGTCTTTGCTGCTTGTGAAGGTCTGTGAGTCTGCGCGCAGAGGAGACAGAAGGCAGGAGAAATTGAATTAAATTTCCTCTCCAATCCAGACACAGCTGCAGAGGAGAGAGGGTGAGGGATGAAACGTCCAGGGATTCTGATCAAGGAAGACAAGGGTTACATCTTCGGTGATTGGACTAAACTGGGGCAAAACATTGTTTTATGAAGACAGAGGACACAAACCAGCCCTCCCTTGCTGGCGGTGGGGAGCAGTGTGTTTCGCACCTTGGAGCTGAACTCCTGCAACACACCTCTCCTTATATTTGGGGCTAGGAAAACAGAGGAGTCAGAGTTTTTTCAAATGTGAGATACAGCTTACGCTTTAAAGATGTGAAAACATTTGCTGATATTTCCTGTTGCCTACGTCGATCTTACAGGAGCCCACAGCAGCTGGAGCTGCTGATGGGATATTTTGCATTAGAGCTGCCCAGCAGGACACAGAAGGCTTCCCTCTGGACCGGGCAGGAGCGGGCTCCTTTCCAAGACACATTGGCTTGCCTGGCTTGGCCTTTGGGTGCATCTGCTTTTCTCAGCTGATGGTGCAGGGAATCACACATCTCCTCTGGCAGCAGAAAGCTTCCTCAAAACAGTTGCGCTTCACCTCCACGGCACGGTTGTGGCATCTCAGGGCAGGTGTGAACAAATGAAATTTCCTGGGGAAAACGAACTGCAGAGCTTGGTGAGCACAGGTCCATGCTTATGGGTTGCATGAAGCAACGTAAGATCCAGAAGACACCAAACACGAACAGGAGGACTGAGGTTGGCCTTGCAGTGCGGCAGCTGCCTTCAGTAGTGTCCTAGGACCCAAGGAGGAGAGCACAGGAAAAGGAATTGCAATAAGATGCTCCCATCTCACACCTGTGTTGGATCCTACATGTCTGGAAACAAATCTGAGTCTCTGCTTGCCTCTATCCTACTCTGCAGGTGGCCTCACCAAAGGCTGTGTATCACCTGAAGGACTGATGTGTGGGTTGGGAAGAAGTGGTGGAGAAGATGGTGCTTGGTTGTCCTGTCTCAGATACAGACCTGGACCACATGCATCTCTGGGAATCAGGAAGAAGCACATGAGAAAAGTCATTCATTACTTTCTGACCCAGCGACCATGTACTAAATGCTATTCTACAAGCATAATAAAACAGAGAATTTGCAGAAGTTAATCTTTTTTTCTAAAGCAGGACTGTTCAGTGCCCAGTCTGCAGACTCCTGGGACTGATGGACTCCTTTTAATGAATTTGTGAAATATGACTAAGTAAGAAAGGCTGTCGTCAGTAGGTTTAACTTGCTGTGCAAGGATCCATAGCACCAGCAGAAGATTTTTAGGGATCTTCAGACTGAAAAAGGCTGAAAACTGTGGTCCTAAGGCGGTACTGGCCAGAGCCCACAGGGGCTCGCTGTGAAACTTGCCACCCCGTCCGCACTGTGCAGGACGGCTGCTGGCAGACGGTGGCCAGCGTTTGCAAGCAACACTGACTGAGAGCCTTTGTGAATCTTTGCCAGAACAAAACCCGCAGCAGCAATCACTGAAGAAAGCATAGCATCATCTGAATAGGAACAAATTAATATCATTAACACAATATTGATTCATTGTAATAATACRTTCATGGTAGATAATAGAATATATATGCAAGGTATGTACTCATATAAACATCTATGTGTATGGGTATTACCTTCTTAATTTAAGCATAGCACTGGTTTTGTCTGTGAATATGTAGTAACCTGCAGAATGTATAGCTGACGTTCGCCAGGTGCACGTTGCAGGTAGCACAGCGCAGAGGTTTTGTGCCCGCAAGAGGGAATGCAGGGGTGCGCTGCGCAGCTGCTCGGCTGGAGAGGAGTCAGACGTGCCCAGAGATTTCCCTGTGCTGGGGAGTGCAGGAGGTCTGCAGTGCACGGGAGCTGGAAGTGGCAGTGGTTATCACAAGTTTACAGTGTATTTATCAGGATGTATGGGTCCTCTTCACATCATACTTCCCAACAAGCCCTTTGTTAATGTCCCTCTCAAATGCAAACCACACACACACACAMAAAAAAAAAAACCAACCAAGTGGTTGTGGCACTTCCAGGATATTCTATTGTAAATATTTTTAACTTCTTCCCTTGATCAAGGTTTTTTCTTCCACTTTCTCTGTCTTTTAGGGGATCCTCAGTTAAAGGCTCATTGTAAAATCATTTTTAGTAATGGCATGGGAGTAAATGTGCTGGAACACCCTTTACCATTGGGGAGTAATGTCACGTTCTTGATGGGAGGGCAAGGATCCACTAATACYTTTTATAGTTATAACATCATTACCATAGCCTTAATCCTGCAGTGATGGCAAACTACCAAGATCCTAACCTCTGCTCCGTGCCTACTTCTGATGCTGTGTTTTGTTTTTTTTATTTAGTACCCTGAGGTACAGTTATTTAATTAGACTCTAATGCCTAAGCCTCAAAAGACTGACCTTGCACCTGGAAACATTGCATTGTAATATTTTCAGCAAAATCATGCATAACTTCAGACTTTTCTAATATTCTGTAAGTAACCCGTAATTCCTCCTACTTATAAAAAGATACTTAGTAGTAAGGCTAATTATAGTCTTTTAAATTAATTCAGGCTATGCAAAAAAGGCAATATTAAAACAGGCTCAGAATGATGGGAAGCCACCACTGCTAACATGGAAAGCAGTACTTTCTGTGCTGTCCATAGAGCAGTGAAGTTTTTATAGCAAATAGCTTTTTACTGGGAATGGTGGGAGTGATAGCACTTCATATGGAGCAGAGCCTCAGTTAGTGTAGGTGGTCTTAACTGCCCCCCAGCCTTTGAGGAATGGCAATGGCTTACCTTAGCTGATAACAACTTTATTAGTGTCTTTAGCTGTGTGCTTTCCTGGAGCAGCGCTATGCAGAAGGCAAACCCAGAGAAGACAGGCAACCCTGGGAAACCTTGGCAGAGAATCAATATCTCAGATTTCTTTTCTCTCCATTCTTACCTACTGTTGCAAAGAATGAATGAATTTCCAATGGACGTTACAGAAGAACTTGGGTTTAGGAAGACAAAGCAATTTCATAATGAACTACAGTTGAGAAGATCCTCCAGACAGACTAAGATATCAGCAGTTTACTTTCAAGCTTAGCTTCAGTAGAATTATATCACCTTATGATTTATGATTTATCTCAGATTTGTATAATGTACATGCAGCAGTATCACGCACACTCCATCATCCCACAAAGGAATATTCAAAAGCTGTCGGTAAAACACAGTGCATCACTCAGGTATTTTGCTGTACATGCAGTTTGCCCATTACTCACTGACAATTATTTTATATGACATGCAAGCAATGTAAAATATTTTGCCTAAATGTGGTACGCGGTGGGTGGGGCTTACTTCAGACAGAAGACTTCCTTGGAGACAAGAATATCTTTATCACAGGAGGGAGGTACTTTCTRGCCCCTAGGCAGAAAATCAGACAAACAGAAGACCATTTGAAAATAGACCACTTCTCGACAGATGAACTTTACTAATTAGTGCCCCTCCTATCATCCTGCACACATATACCTATATACAAGCAAAATTACATGTCCTGTAGAAATGCCTTGCTTAACCATGATATAATCATATCTCAGGCACTTTGAAAGATGTCTAAAGAAAAATATTTGGCTATGTGAGTGAAAGGAGGAAACTTCTTTATTCTCTGTCATTCATATAAACACAAGCCAAGATTCCTTCTTCGTTTTTCAGTTGATGTAATTGACACACAAACGTAGGCGAAGGGAATCACTGCCTGATTCACTGGCTGGATGCAGGAGCAGATGAGTCAAGGCAGACTCACCTGGGCTGCACCCAATGGAATGAGCTTGACGGACGCGCAGGGTGGGTGATGAAGGGGATCGTCACTCAGCTGGCTGGAACGGCAGAGCCTCTGATCTCAGTGTCTGATTCACAGCTCAGGATGGGAGAGAAGAGCAAGGAAGGACAAAGGCAGAAATCCCTTCCTGCCTTCCAACATCTTCCACCTGCACTTCTGCAAATTCTATATGAACATGGAATATGGAAGTCAGCCTTGGGGAGCCCCAGGTCCATCACCTTGTCCAAACCCCTTGGTACCCATCTTCTTCAGAAACGGGGCAATGTTTGAACCAAGTTGGAAGGAGTCACAGGGACTAATACTATGTTAAATGTAACTCGTGCTCAGTATAGATAGGAGCGATGTGAACACTGGGAGAGGTGTGACATCTACATGTCCTACCTTTAGACACTTAGCTTCAGTTTGAGACATCTACTTTGCAGCTGGTAAGCGAGGAAAGGCAGCCTTTCAACTGAACTGCTTTGGATTGCTTTACAGAGAGTTCATGGTCTACAAGAGTCTAGCCTCCAAATTCAGACACCTCATCTAGATGGCTGAGGCAATGGTCACGCATCCCTGTTCATCATCTGATCGCCCTGTATTTTTATAGTACCTGTGTTTTGGGGTTTCTTTAGTGAGGGCTACCTTGAAGGATCTCTACACTGGCTCAGAATAAGTCAAATCAAGTAGACTGTTGAGAACAGTTGAGCCAGTGCATCAGAAATTCGCACATCAAGGACTCAGCAGCCATGTGAAGGACATGCAGGACCACCACACCAGCTCTCTGGACTAGACCAGGAGCTTCAGTGCTCAGCTGGGTGCTCCCAACATTCCCATTCACTGGGCTTCTGTAAGGAGGTATGTTATTTTTTCTTAGATGGCTGAACAACAGATCTCACTKTGGGAGCAGGAAAACTGCTTCACAGAAAGTCATGGACACACAGGCATGGGGTTATAGAGACTTGCCAAGTGTCTCTAACCAACCCTTCTTGCAGATGGCGTGACGTTACCCAAAGGCACAAGCACCTGGGGTCTGCAATATGATGTCTCGCTGTGAGCACTACCTGTCCAACCTGAGGTGCAGTTTTACTAATTCAGCTTTTTTAGAAAGTATTCGTCCTTCTGGAAGCAGGTAAGTTAAGGTCCCACAAGATAAAGTCTACCAGGAGAGACAAGTATTACAAGACTCCTCATGTACTTCTCCAGGATGACAAAAATTGCCACATGAAATAAGATTACGAGAAACAGAAGAAGTACAAGTTGATACCAGTTCTTGGTTAGTAGGATGCACTACATCCTGGTTTCCATACAAGGTTACAATGGTTGTCCCTACAATCAGCCTTGGAAAGATTAACAACTGGTGGCCTAAATGGGGCAATAATAACTCACTCATCATCGTTAAGTTGCTCAGGAGCAATGAGGGGATCCTGTAGGAACCTGTAATCCAACATCTTATACCATCTTTATTGTAAAGTGTATAGCTGCTGACAGAAACCCTTGACTGCCCACAAAAAGGAGGGTATTCACTTCACCAGTTCATAATTGTAGGGGTTTCAACAACAGGCAATCAACAGCACAATAAGAATTTTTTCGCTCTCCAGTGGAAAACTAAACGTCTCCATGGTTTGAAGTGCAGAACTGGAAACTGAGATTTTGTGGGGTTAGTCTCGGCACTGCCCTTGAATGGCTTAGTATGCTTTTTGCCTGATATATTAATCTCTCTGTGACTAAATAAGCTAATCTTTAAATAGTTTTGATACTGCAGGGCTGTGTTATTTCATATTTATAAAGCACTTGAAGGTTTTCACATGAAAGATCTGGTAAAATCTTCAGTGAGGACACCTTAGCTTATATCACTTGAGGAACCAGTTAATACATTAATTTCTATTTATCACCTATCCTCTGAAATGTCAGAGCTAATGATTCACCAACATCCAGAAGAGAAGGCTAAGGAGCAAACAAGGCATTTCCATCTGAGAAAGCACTGTCGCAACAAGGACAACACAGAGTGTGCATTTTCCAGATTCTCATTATCTCAGCTGACCAATGAGGGAGCCAGGAGACTTGTGCACCGTCATCTAACACTTTCATGCTGCTTTAAAGGAGATGCAAAGAGGTTAAAAGCCCTTTCATCAGCCTCACAATGTCATCCCAATTGTCTTTATCTAACTCTGTGTCTACTTCTACCTTCCTTTAATCTGTCCCCAAGATAGCTATTGCTCCACATGTATGAAAAGGTGTACCTCTGCTCATCAGGGTGGGACACTTTTTAGTAGGTTGACAGGATAGCCAGGGTACATGTAAACAAAACTAACGGATAACCCCCCCTGCAGTACTGCGTCCAGCTCTGGAGCCCTCAGCACAGGAAAGACATGGACCTGTTGGAGCGGGTCCAGAGGAGGGTCACAAAAATGATCCAGGGGATGGAACACCTCTGCTATGGAGAAAGGCTGAGAGAGTTGGGGTTGTTCAGCCTGGAGAAGAGAAGGCTCCGGGGAGACCTTATTGCAGCCTTTCAGTGCTTAAAGGGGGCTTATAAGAAAGATGGGGACAGGCATTTTAAGAAGGGCCTGTTGTGACAGGACAAGGGGGAATGGCTTTAAACTAAAAGAGGGTAGATTCAGACTAGATATAAGGAATAAGTTTTTTACGATGAGGGTGATGAAACCCTGGCACCAGTTGCCCAGAGAGGTGGTAGATGCCCCATCCCTGGAGACATTCCAGGTCAGGTTGGACGGGGCTCAGAGCAACCTGATCTGGTTGAAGATGTCCCTGCCCATGGCAGGGGGGTTGGACTGAATGACTTTTAAAGGTCCCTTCCAACCCAAACTATTCTATGATTCTATAATTTTAATTGGGTCAAGTGAAATAAATTGTTCAGTTGCTATGACAGCTCTGTTTTTGTTTGGTAAACATTAGAACAGCAAACTGTGCTCACAATGGGGAAAGGTTAAGACTGGTGGAAAATTAGCCAAGATTTCTTGCCATTTGCAAAAACAACAGTAAAAATCTGGTGAAGCCAACTTGTCCAGTGCAAGTCATGTTCTTTGGTGTGACACAGCCTTCTGTGTCCCCAGCCTGCGACAGGGACAGAGACCGAAGGGACATTCATCATCAGCAGGTCCAATCTCCCTTCACTGGCACCAGGGAGCAGGTGATGACTACTACCAAACAGCCCGGGTTGCTTTGTGAGACATGCTAACTGAGAGCATCACGACRCCTTCCCTTGGAGGAGAATCTCCTGCTCTTCAGAGGAAGACAAAGCAATCTTCAAGGAGAGGGAGAAATTAACTTACTTTCTGGCACCTGCAGAAGGCATGAAAATCTGTTGGGGAAAAAACCCAATGATCTTGTTTTCAGCACATCTCCAGCAAACTTGATGTGCTTGACACAAAATGCATTCAATGGATTCAGAGGCAGACTCAGGACCGCTCTGGAAATGCAGCGCAAATGGGTTCGGTGCGAAAAAGGTCCTCAGCTCTTGTCCCTTGACTGGTAACCTTCTACATGTACACAGTGTAGACGGGCTTTTGTTATCAAAAGATAGCTCCTCTCTGAATTCCCCTCCCTTCTGTCATTTTCTTTTTCTTTATTTTTTTTTACATTTTAAATCTGAACACTGCATTAAAATAGGGATTGCATTGCACAGTGTAGTTTCTGAAAAAAATTATGTTCAGCTAAAGARGCAAAATATAAGGAAACCTAATTGGCTTTTAGATACATACATACAGCATTTCTGGTTTGCCTGGTCTGTAACAGCAGAAAAAGTTTCCCATTTTTTCTGTTTAAATTGTTCCATATTGGGGGAATTCTTTCATCGAATGACTTTGAGCTTGTTTCTAAACGGTGTGTCCTTTACTTCAGCAGTAATTACTTTTCCTCATGAGAACCCCCAGTTTTCTTTTATATAGGGAGAATTCAGTGACCACAGTTAAGTTCATGTGTTGAACATAGCTAGTGCTCACATAAAAGACATGTTCTGTGTCACACATGCTCCTCATGGATGACAGGAAAGTTTTATAAAAGCAACAGAAGCTGATGGACAGTTTTGCAGATAGGACTTTGTATTTAGTTTAATATGCTGATATGTACCTGAATAGATATGATTTTAAGAATTTGCTTTAAAACACCAGTGTTTGAAAATGAGCTTGATACCATAAAACATTTGTGCAAAAAGAAGTATCTCCAGCGCTGTTAGTAATGCATATGGTACTACACACTCAGGCAGGTGTTTTTCTCCTGGGCAAGCCACTTAATTTTTATTATGCTATTAGGTAAATCCTATTTTCAGTCTTTTCAGGAACATGAGAAAGAGGCATTATATTATGATACAATCTTTCATTGTGTGTTTTTCCACCAGGTTGTTTTTACTTGACTTCTGTCTCTTGCTTAAGTTGTTGGAGGTCATCCTTCAGAGGGTGACACAAAAGCCTGGGAAAGATGCTTATTATTTATCTCAGTTTGGGCACCCAGAAGATGGCAGACACACACTTAATGATGTCTTGTAAAGTGTTTGGGGTCTCTGTCTTACCTGGAATCCCAAAGAAAATTTCCTCTTAACGAGGGAGAGCAGCCACTCAGACCTGGTCCCCATGCAGCACACGAGTGCCCTTCTAGCAAGTTACTGGTAACTTCAGGGAGCCCTTTCTCTCTCCCTGTCTCCCCMAAATGTTCTGCTTGTATTGAATAACTTCTCCCAGAATTAGGTCTTGCTGAAGTTGTTACATTTCTGCAATTTTTTTTAAAGAATCTGCACTTCCTTATGGGAAGGAAAATTCCCCACTAGCTTAATTCTCAAGTTTTTTAAGAAAATAAAGTAAAATTTTCAAAGGGTAAAGCGCATATATAGTATGAATTAATAGTCATTGTGATGCAGATGGGAAAGCAGCAGTATGCTCTTTTCTTACTTAAACTATGTCAGTTATTAAATAAGAGAGCAGAAGCAACACAGTATATTGAATAGCTTACACTGAAGAAGTAGAAAATGCTTAAAATAACAGCTTGTAAGTAAGCCAGAAATAGAAAATTTTTTGTCCAAATTATTTCATGAAGTCCTATGACCAATGAATGCAGGAAGTGAAATCACAGCACTTTTCCAAAGGACTTCAAAGTTTAAAAAAAAAAAATGACTAATGCTACTATATCTGTTTGTCTCTGGCTTTCATCTGTACTTCTTTCAAATTAAAAGCAAAGCAAACAGAAAATGCTTTGCACTCCTATATTTACATCTAGCAGAGAGAGAACATCATAAGAAAGTCAAGTGCCTGCTCTCCTGCTTTCCTCATTACTCTGCCTTCTCTCATCACAACCCTGGAAAGCCCAATCYGCAGCAAACTGTGCCCAAAGTCAATCCATGGGCAGCACAGATTTTGAGTTTCCAAATATATCCCACTGACATTTGTATTGATGAAATCAGCTCCTTTCAAGCCTGGAGACAGACCTGTGTCTACGGCACGACCGGGCAAGCGGAGCGATGCTCTTCAGGCGTTCAGGGTTTGCTGCTGAAAATACTCAGCCCTGCTGCATGACTCACTGAGAAACCTGTCTCTTCATTCAGCTGCAAAATGTAGGAGGCCTTCTCCTCAGCACAAATCTGATGATAAACATTTCATTTTAAATCCACTTAAAAAAGAACAACAACAAAAAAAAATTGGAATTGGGCTCAGCTGCTTGTTTGTCATACTGAAACATGGAACTTTCCACGTGGATTTCRGGCAGCAGCTGCCTGGCCCCGCCTTGTGATGTATTTAGACTTGATAAAATGCAGGTGCAAATCAGTAAATGCATCAATCTCCTAAACCAGCCATGAAACCTCCTCTGCACAGGACAATAYCTTCAACCTTGTCTTAATGGTTTGGGACATAACCCCTCTTGCATCGGCACACAAATGACCTGCTCCCCCACACTTCTCCTTGTCTCATTGAAGTTAATTTGCTTTGGAAAGGACATTACTCTGTTCAAAACAAGCTATGCCCTCTAAGTTCAGTATGGGCTTYGATGAACTGCACTGTTTCTGGTGGTCAATCCTATTGTCTTGGGTTGGCCTGTGTGGTTGCCTCAGGGCTTTCCCCTTGTGTGCAAAATCTCCTCTTGTTTGAAAGATGGAAGAGAACCAAGGCTTGGTGTCCCTGTGGCTGTGAAGGACCTGGCCCAGGCACCTTGCCCCTTGTCTTTTCAGTCCAGCATGGACACACCAGGAGAGCCAGGTTTCCCTGGCACTGGCAGGAGAGGTGCATGCTCAGTCTCCTCTTCCCAAAAGTCACTGGAATAGCTCTGTCCTTCAGTATAATTAAACGTGCGTAGCTACCAAGGAAGAGATTGACGTCCAACAGAAGCACTTCATGTAGAAGAGGCCTGACTTGATGCTACGTGCTTAGCTGCCCCATCAGAGGAGATGCTCTTTTTGGAAGCCTTCGTGGCACCTAGTTATTCCCTAGCCTCAAAAGGGATGTGAGGAAACTGAATGTGCTCCTTCCCSCAACGGAGCGAGGAGGTCTAGGATCTCCTGACGTGACCACACAAAAACATGGTTCAGTAACAGACTCGGTGTTTGTAACATGGGTACTCTGTTTCTCAAACAGTTGGATTCATTAAAAAATATCTTAAGCACTCTAATTTGGAATGACTAGGACCAGAAAGAAAGGCTGTATGTGTTATAAGAAAAGTTGATGTGTCTTAAAAGTGAAGTAAGTTGGTTAAAACAAGCAATGTTTTGGTTCCACATGCCTTAGCAGGATTCAGAATGAAATAAGAAATTATGAACAAGTATATTCGTACATTAATCTAATTGATATAAAATATTAAAGCCAGCAAGACAGAAATGACTTTCAGTGTCATGGCAACCTCTTACACCTCACTTAGCTAGCTACTTAAATTAACCTTGCCATGATCAAAATAACAATGTGTTTTCTCTGCTAGTATTTTAGACAGAAAAATAGTTTTGCTTTTCATTTCTTCTTGAGTGGAAGGATATCTTTTTGTCTTTACATCTACTAAATAACGAGATTTACAATTCTAGYACAGAGAAGGCTTCAACACGTGCAAAGATGGTCCAGCTTTGGCCTACAGAATGCTTTCCTAGATTCCCATGAAGTTTTAATGGGAGTGCTTTGGTAAGYGTCATAGGAAACAGCCTTATCTACAGTACTATGTGAAGCTGTGTTTGCATGGCAAATGGTGATGAAATTCCAGCAGTGAAATACAGAGGAACATTGTCATCAACATGGAGCAACAAGCAACATGTCTGTCTGGGACATGCATGTCAGCTACTTCTGCACTGGTTTCATTGCTACTATTTCCTATGCTGACAACATTACAATTGACTTGGATATGCTCACCTGTATGTCCATCACACCTACATTTTGCAGAGCTCCTGAAAAATGTACTCACATGTGTAAGATAATTTACACTTCAATCGTAAGTCAGGCAAAGTTATAGAAAGGTGGTTTTAAGATTTTTATTGTGAACCTGTACAAATTTTGGGGTATTTCTAAGAGATGCACAGAAGTTGACTAGGCAAAGTGAGTTAGAAAACATTATGAAGATAACAGATGCCATTTAGCAACTTAAATATGCAAAATTGCACACTAGCATTGTGTAAGATTCAGCAGTTCCCAAACTGGAAGAGGTTGATCCAGTCCCACATTCCAGTGAGAACACGCTTGGTAATGAAGRCAGCCCAAACTAAACACAAAATAGCAAGACCCTAACTCTACACCCGCCATCCAAGGGTAGCCCCTTGGCTCCTGTGGACACACTTATTGACAACTAAGAACCGCCTCACACTGCTCTAGTAAATCCGTATGACCAAGCAGCTTGTAGTTTTCTTAGGAATAATGACTGCAGTTTGTAGCATTACAGGATACATGTATTTTTTATCTTTTATAAAACATAGACTTAGATTTTATTTTACATCACAGAAACTATTTTCTTGTCTGAAAAATAGACATTCCTAAAGAGATCTTTCTCAGCCACAACACTGTAGTTGCATAATAGTAAATGCAGAACTTACTTCTGGAAAACAGAAAATTTCTGGAAAAAATTCTGGTGTCGTGCAGAAACAAGTATGTGATAGAAGAGGGTAGGTTATTATTAAGTGTGTGTGCACGATGGGAACTTCTTGTGCCAATAATCTGTTTTACCAACATACTTTCAAAGGATGCTTTGAAACAGATTTCAAAACAGATTATTCACTTGAATTCTTTCACAATGTCTGTATTTGTCAAACAAATTGTTCTGCTACTTACTCTGTTTCTGTTGCTGTTGCCACTAGGTGCACAGAGGATTTCAACGTCTCCTCTTCCTGGAAATGAGCCAGCTTCTCTGCCAAATGTCCCAACGGCAGCTTTGGGGTACAGGACAGCTGGTGGGAGGAGCAGGAGGAGAAAGGGGCCTTCAGTTCACCCAGTTCCAGCATTTCTTCTTAAATATCTACATGCTTTTCCTTTAGAGGGGACAAGTATCATCAGCTACTTCTTAGACGCCAAAACGCCTTTTCCCCAGCCAGGCAGGTGTAGAAGAGGTTTTACATGGGGATATGGATGTGCAGAGCTCCAGACCCATCTCCCACCCTACAACATGATTCCACTGACAACCCTTCACCCGCGTACTCATGAGAATGTCAGTTTATGTGACGTGAAGAAAATACCTTTTCCTTTAACAGTGGTTTGGGTGTCCACAGGCCACCCATTTTGCTTCAGTCCATTCAAACATTTTTCTGCAGTTTAGAGCCCCTCTTTAAAACAAAAGCTCCTGGCTTTGCCTTTTTGTAGCCAAATTAATCATTATGCAACCTGGGTATGATCCCTGAAGAACCATGTACGAGTAGCAGGGGGCCAGGAGAGCAGACCTCTTTCGTCCACATCTGACAGTTTTCTGGAAGACCACCTACACCTTGATGGCTTAAAGGCTCCTCAGAAGTCACTGCTAAAGGGCATCAAAGTCTACCACAACATCCACATGATGAGCAAAACACGGCGAGAGGAGAATATTGCGGGAACCGGCGTGCTCAGGAAAGCGTTGCTGAGTTGGAGTTACTCTGAGCTTGTGGAAAAAACACTTTTTGCATACGCCAGAAGTGTTTCCTAAGGATATACTAGACAGCTTTGAAATATTTAGGCTCTCCCTCCAATGAATGAATGTCTAGCTTCAGTTTTTACAGATTCAATAATCATAATTTAATTGTGTAATTTAACCACCCAAAGAGTTTGTTGAACACCTTTTAAGCTGGAAGTAATTGACAAACTGACAAACAAATACTAGGGGAAATACTGTTCAAAAAAACCCTTTCTCTGCAATCAGCTGCTTTGCACAGACTCTTCCATGTGCAAACCCGGTATAGGCATCATTTTTTTGTGGTTTTCAATTTGCAATTCTGGCAACATTTTTTGCAGATTTGGAGTAAAAGTCATTGAAAACAGTAATACTGAAAACTGAAAAATTCTAATTAAAATTGGGAAAAAAACCAGCGTTGATGGTAGCCAAGAATGCAGCTGTGGACATGCTCAGACTCCCAGTGAAACAGCTGGCTCAGGTCAGGACATCGGCTGCTGAGCCCACCCTCACCGCAAGCCCACCCCTCACCACGAGCCCACCCCTCACCACGAGCCCACCCCTCACCGCAAGCCCACCCCTCACCATGAGCCCACCCCTCACCACGAGCCTGCCCCTCACCACAAGGCCACTCCTCACCATGGGCTTGTGGAAACACCTGGGCAACCCGCGCATGGGGGATGCTCCCTGGCCCAAACCAGCTAGTTTGAAACCARTTTGGGTGCTTAGGTGAGCTGTAGGTATGCTTTGGATGCCACCAGAGGTCTGCTGACCCTGCCGACCCAAGTCCTCCTCTTCACTCCAAAAGGTCATAAACTCCAGCACGTATGTAAAATGAAGTTAGTCTATACAGTTTCCAACAAAATATTTCTCCCTCACCCATTTCCTAGAAGTAATTCTCTGCAGCAGAGGTGATGTGATAACACAACCCCTCAAGCAGCTCCAGGAAAAGAGAAGAACTTTATTTCTGAAAGCTCAGACGTGAAATGATTTTTTACTGTTTCACTCCTGGCATACATGAATCAAACCATTCAAAATGAAATATGCTCTTTACACTTCTTTTAGAAATAATGCTTGCATTAGTGTGGTTTTTTTGACTGTTAATTATTTGGGGCAAGGGTTTAATGGTATCGTGGTCCTCACTGGGAAAATCACTGTAAAGTTCCATGTATTTGGGCTACTGTAGCAGAAATAGTACTTAGAATCACATGCCATTAGTGAGCTAGATACGACAACACTCCTATTCAAATTCTGGTAGATTGCTTTCAAGACTACATGGCATGAGTGGCCATGTGTGTGTGAGTAAGTCCAGCCTACAGCTCATCTACAGAACTGTTCTGCCAAGTTCCAGGAAATTGCACGGACGTTGACAAGGCAACTCACCGACTTTAGCAGGCAGACTATGCCGAGCACTAAAAATTCCCCTTGACTTCGGTGAGATTTGAATGGGGCCATATCTCTGGCTTTTTTAGTCCTGTGATCTGAAACTGGCAGTGACTAGAGTAATTCTGCCCATGATTAAGTGAACTTGTTACTTTTAACCATGCTGAATGTCTGCACCGCTGCAAAAATTTGCAATTTCGGGGTATGTACGTGTCTCTCTCCGTTTGTGAAGTTTTGTGATCACATCCAGAATTCTGCTGCCTACAGATGGTATAAAAATCTGCTTGAGAGAGAAGATGACATTAAATATTTTTCCCCTAGATTTTTTCTCTTTTTTGTATATGCTGCCATGCTCCCAGTTTATTTTTCTGTGCCATCAGAATCCAACACATCGTTATGGTTAAGGAGGTTGTTGGCACCTGTGGTTTTTATTGGCACAATGTGTCTATGCAATGTTTGCAGTCTCTTTTAAATTCAATAAGGGGGTTAAAAGAATCCGCACTGTTTTAAAAAGCTGCTTGCCTAATGGTAAATGCATCATAATTTGATACTGCGAGGGATTAACAAAATCGAGTTGGGTATAGAAGACTGAAGGAGGGAAAGCCGCATCCCATGGGGAGAGTGTGGACGTCCTGGAGAGCTGAGCGGGACGGACGGGTGCTGCGTCCTGCACCCTGCACCTGCAACGGCACCCGCAAGTGCCCCAGAGACAGTGCAGGATTTGTGCAAAGACAGTTATGGAATAAATTGTCCCTTAAATGGAGCTTCATCCATATGCTGTTTAATGGCTGTTTCGTGACATGAGGCGTCATTTAATTTTGTGCATTGTAACTATGGATTGAGGATACTCCCTCTACAGAGTGCTTTACAGCACTTCACAGCATTACGTATTTTGACTGTACATATTAATACCGTACACATATACCAACATCACTGCTGATGCACTGGCAAACATCCATTTCCCTTTATCGCCCTGAGGCAAAAGCAAGGTGTCAGAGGGCTTTCTTTTCTGGAGAGAAAAGAGTTGTTCTCTGAGCCCTAACAGTCTGTAACATTGCTTTTTTCTTCCTTTTGAAGCCTCTGAATAGCAATAATCCCACTTCTCCCTAAAGAGGACTGGATGTTCCCTGGGGAGTCTGAAACAAGATTGCTGATGAATGATAGGGGGTGACCAGCCAAATGCACTTCATACCCATAGCTGGGCTGAGAATCAGAGAAAAAGTCTGGAATTGTTCCTGGGATGGATCAAGCTACTTGGACTCCATTGGAATAAATTCCTTCCCAAACAAGAGTACAAAATACTGATACTGTAGACGCAATTCAAAATGTCTTCTTCATAATTAGCATTTTAATAGCCACATTGCACGGTCAGAATTGTATAATGTCAGGCACCAGTGTACTTTTATGTACGGAAGTGTGCATCTTTGCACAAAATTTATGGAATGCAATGAAAAGTACTTGTACACCATTTTTCTGTGCAGATGAATTTTCACAAGTTAATTAAGTCAGGTGGATGCTCAAAAAATGGTTTACCAAACTCTAATACATGAGAATTTATATGTGTGAATTCAAGTGTGCAAAATTGAACCGCTGGTAGGCTTATAAGTTCCTTATGAATGTGCATTCACCTCAATATATTTTTAACTACCTGGGATGACAGCAATGAGCACATTATTTTTCACAATGTACTGATCTAAATTCCTTTTTCTTTTTTTTTTTCCTTTTTTTTTTTACATGTGCAACAGATGGCAGAAAATTCTTTGTCCTGATTTCTGAAGTACACCTGCACTCATTTACAATGGTACTCAAGCTGCATTAGAACATTTCCCTTCTCCTTCAGTATGCCTGCTTGGCATTTAGATTGTTGGCTGATAGAAAGGGAATACAATGGGTTTTCATTTTTTTGTTGCTTTTTGGTGGGGTTTTTTTAGGAGGACACTGCATATCTGTGAATAGACTTACATATAGATAATAAAAAGTGGAACCACATAGAAAACTGAAAAACAGTTTTGAGTTCTGAGTTACTGTATTTCATTGACTCTTCAGTAAAACGTGCAGAGAAAGAAGTTAATTTCTCATATGCTTTCTTCTACTCACTTTGCTTTACAGAGTGGTAATAGAACAGAAAGATCTTGAAAGAAACATTGATCATCCTCCTTACTTGCTTTTAATGTACACGACACTGCATTTGACAGATAATGCATTAGAGCAATAGTTCTCTAAAGAAGTCACCACGTGAGAAAATGCTAAAGCATCTTCTGCAACTGTTAAAACAGGTTAATCCCTAATTTGATGAAATTAATTCAGGACTATTCCCAATAAAAATGAAAATTATGCTGAGCAACAAAAAAATTAATTTCCTGTTTTAAACAAATTGAGCAAAATCAGAAAAGCCCCTCACCCTTCGCTGATTGCAATATTGATAGATTATGCAGGAAAAGGGGTTGGGGCCAAGGCTTTACTTGTCAGTGCCAGTGAAGATGCAGTTACTAGCAGGGTCTGGAGTGAGTTAAGGATGAGCCAGAGCTACGCTCCTGCCCGAGGAGCTGCTGTGACCCCAGGGGTGGCACACCGGGTTTGCCCTGGCAGCATGGGTCGGGACGGGACGGCTTTGCACAGCCCTCTGCCAGCAAGGTCGTCACCGTGCCAGGGAGCCGCATATCTTGTGGGTCCCTCCACGTGCCCTTATTAATGCAGTATTAGGCGTCCTGGGTGAAGAATGACTGGCCTGATTTCCTCCTGCAGCAGGGACCCTGCCCGTCTGGGGACATGGGAGAGTGGTCAGGCTGGAGGGGACCTGCGGGGTCGAGCTTTCCCCCAGCTGGTGGGAGCAGCAAAGCAAGTCGGTCCTGTCTGACCCGCTGTTGGAGAGGTTTCCAGCACGCCTTGCCCCTAGAAAGCTTTTCCTAATGTTTAACATGAATGTCCCTGCACCCTACATCCAATGTTTCTTACCCTGCCCACCACAGAGAGAGAAATCTCATTGCTGTCTTCTCCTTTGCAACAGTCTTGGAGGGTTTGGAAGCTTTTGACCATTTCTCCCTTCTCTTTCCTCCAGGCTAGACAGTCCCATTTCTTCCAGTCTTTCCTTCTAAGTCATGTTTTCTATGTTTCTGATTGTGCTTGTGGTTTTATTGTGGGACCTCTCCAACTGGCCCATGATTTGCTTGAGGTGCAGAACCTAGAACTGCAAAGGGTTCTCCAGGGGAGAAAGGATCACTCCAGGTACCTTGCAGACTATCTTTAGAGCTCGATGAGGACAGCCACGGTTTTTCATACCCAGTCAGGCAGCAGTCTCCAAATTGCCTGGTAGCTGCCGTATCCACCTCCAAATAACCATATGCCTGCCAGGACAAGGAACCCCTGCTGCCAGCTCTCCTGGGACTCGCTAGCAGTAAGAAAACCCTAAATATTTGTGGTAGGCATCACCCTGTCTCACCCAGTGCTCTGGTCACTGACAGCCTCAGGGTCAGCCCCAGGCAGGCTGGGGCATCTCCATCCTTGGAGACGTTCAAACCCTGATGGACACGGCCCTGAGCAGCCTGCTGGAGGTGACCCTGCCCTGAGCCAGGGGGTTGGGCTGGGCCATCTCCAGTGGTCCATGCCAAAATAAGCACTGCACAGTCCAGGATCTCAACAAGCAGCATCTCGTCCTGGCGAGTTGACAGGGAAAGGAGGGAGCTGTCTTGCTTGTGAAGCCACAATCCTTTTGCTCATCTCAAGATGCTGCAGAAGGCAAAAAAAAAAGAGTATCTTCACTCTGGCAACACCCAGCATGTGCCTCCACTTCACTGAACAACTGCAAAACGCATTCCTGCAGCTCCAGCATGATGCGGCAGGTTTAAGGAGATAAAGAGTAGGATTAGGGGAGGCAACACAAAGAAACRCTTGCTAAATTCTTTTTAATTTTCTTTTTTACTTGTGTGTGGAAAAACAGATGTACAGGCATGGAGGATCTGAGCCATTGCTGGCTACGTAAAAGTGTTGTCTTTATTTCTTCTGCTAGCAGACTAGTTAAGCTGTTAGATATGACACCTCTATACATTTCTATGCAGCATGAGCTTTTGTCTGACTTCCCTCATGCATGATGTTAAACTTGTGTGTTTTTGTAGATTCTGTACTTTAGGTTGTAAATTGCTCTGGCATATGCTGAACTGAAGGACACAAGATGAAAGTTGTAATGCATTATTCATCTAAGCAAAATAAACGGCATCCAGGGTTATGAAGATGAAACCCAAAAGATGTGAAAACTTTTCATTAGGGAGTTCAGTGGAAAAATATGGAATGATCCATGTAAGCTCTGTGGCAGCCTTCGTTGAGTGGGTGTTTTATCAACAAACCACTTAAACATCTAGTTCATATGACAGCTTTGAAAGTTAAAGTAACAACATTGGAAAAATAAATAATTAAATATTCAAAACCAGCATTTCTGTACACAGGAAGTTTCACTCTAAGAAGTTTTTGTAATATATTCTAAATAAAATACTTAATTTTCAAAGCTTTGCCTAACCAGTGGGTTGCTAACACCACTGCTTACTGTCATCTTGTGATCATATTTGAGTCAGATTTTTTTTAAAATTCTAACTTACAATTTTTTGGGGTACATTTTTTTCCTTTTATTTTCAGAATATGTAGAAGTGTCTAAGACTAATGTAACATCAAGGGGCTGCAGCTGAACATAACTGAAATGAAGATGCAGGCCACAATTTCTTGATCTACGCAAAATGACAAGGAAGATTTGCTAAAGTTGCTGTGCACTCACAGAAAATGTTTGTGAAACATTTGGCTGGATGGGAATATGTAAGGCCTGTTACAATTGCTTTGAAAGTCTTGTTTTCTGTTTCTTTTCTCTACTTTGCACTAAAAATTCTAAATGGGCCTAATTCTGACATCCCTGTTGCAGCCAAACTGTGCTAAAAAACTTTGTAAAAAAATTTGCCCATTGTCTCCCCCATAAAAGCAGACGTATAATGGCTGCAATTAGACAGGCTCACCCATTTGGTGAGGCATCTTTGTTTCTGATAGAGAACAGCAAATGATTTTAGCAGTGGAGTAGAAACCCAGCAGCAGAAGGATGTGCCTAGCCTTGGCCAAATCAGGTCTTCTGCCTTGAATCTTCAGGATTCATATCATCTCCATGTTTTTATCCTAATATAAATGCTAATGTAATATTACATATATAATATTTTCCTCCTCCTTGCAGGTTTTTTCTTGATTGATATCTTGTGGTAATAAGCTTCATAGTTTATTTGTTGATTGCTTTAAAAGGTGTTTACTTCTAGCACTGTAAATCATTTTTTTCTTTGCAATTTATTTGAAAACCTCTAGGTTTGGAAATACAGGAAAACACAAAGAGGATGACCTTATTTGCTTTTTCTTTGACATTCCTTACATTTTTCTATCTCCTATCCTTTCTGGTCAGTTTTTAACCAGCCATTTCTCAAAGAATACCTTTTGGAGTTATTTCCACACTGAAATATGTAGCACATTATGTGCTGAGTGTGTCCAAGGACAAAGACCAAAGACCATCCTGCTTCTGCACTTTCTGAGTAAAGATTTCTCTTCCCATCTAGCTTACTCCAGCTTCATGATTTGTTTCATTCTGAGTATATCTACCACTTTTTTCCAATTACTTACTATTAAAATGAAGATGGAGAAGCCCTGCAAGATCTGTCTTCTAGGAAACTTATACTCCATTTTGGAGAAATGCTTGTATTTCATTTTCTTCCTGTGTCTGCAACATTGTCAGATGTAAGTATTACACCAAATCAGAGCAGTCCAGGAAAAGGTTGGAAACATGTTTAGCATCATGCAAGAGAGTATTACTTTCACACTTCGGAATTAAACCTGATGAGCAGTTGTCCCTGTGAGAGCGGAGGGTTCATGCCCTTTGTGCACCGTGCACGTTATTATTTCCATAGGCAGCTTTTTTCACTATGTTTCCCATGGCTGAACCTCTAATCCTTCCAGAAATTCCCAGGTCCCTCCTGGCTGTTGGATCTCTCACAACACACTTCGCTGAAGTTGCCCTTGCTGTAGACGGTAGGATATGGTAACTGTACGGACAACGTGCATTGTCGACTCCTGAATAGATGACTTCAAATGATATTCAAACGCTATTGTTGCTGAGGCTTTCTTGATTCTTGATAGAATAAATAAGGTGATGTGAAATGTATGGGAATGACAGTCATGCCTTTATGGTGGAATGCATGAACAAATGCGTTTTCTGTAACATAAGAAGTGATTATTTGGTCTCATTGGGACCGAAGTGCCGTATTTTGGGCAGCAAATGCAAGAAGGATATGGACCATAAGAAGAGACTTTTCACAAAACCAATGAGCATGGTCAGAGGTTTGGAAAATACGTACCTTTCCTGTGCTTGACGTCAGAGCACCATGTCCACAGCAGACCCAGGAGAGGCATCCTGCTGGGAAGCCAAGTCTGGGAGACCTCTCAAGGTTCCCCCTAACCACGTTCTCTAGTATTTCTCTGATACGAGTGATATTTCAATGAAAAGATTAATTCACTCATTTAAATGTTCAGACACACATATCATTGTATAATTCATTACCTTTGCTGTTCATGTAAATAAAGCATGTTGAAGAGATACTCTGACATTGAATCTTAAGTTTGGATGTCATGAAGGATCAGGCCTTGTATTGCAGCAGCCCCCAGGAAATAATTGTTTTTGTTATGGTTGCTATAGAATTAAAATTGTACTAAAGCGCCCTTAGTCTGCTAAGTACTACTTCTATACAGAGCTTATAGAGTAAGAAAGAATAAAAATTCTAAAGTTTTCTTCAAAGAGCATTGGAAGGTGGCATAGATTTTTTAAAAAGTCTCATCATTCCCAAATAATTCATGCTTTTTCGCATGAAAAACTTTTTTCTCCCCATGTTACCTATTTCTTCCAATGTGGTTGTAGTTCTGGGCTAAATCCAAGCGAGACATGGAATTTCTGACCCAAAATACACAGAGAAATATCAGGCTAAAATAATTCACAATCCAAATCCCTTTTTGCCTTCTTTATCAGAAATTTCATGCTGGTTACAGACCGTAGACTTCAGGGAGTGATCCCAATATGTTGTTTTCACAATTAAGCAAGTAATTTTTTCCTGTGCAAAACGTGAGTTAATCTTTCAGGGGCAGGAGACGTTCTCTGCTGCGTGGAGGATTGTGTTCGCCTTTGCACACCTCCGACTTTGCAGACCCCCCGCACGTGGGTAACACGTCTGGCAGACACCTGTGCTACGGGTTACCTCCTGCATGACTGCAGGTAATGAAACAACCCCCCCAAAGAACCTAAGCCAGTCAATTACTGAAGAGGGAATAAAAATTAACTATTAAATCATTAAGACAGGTTGTCATTTTCATCCCTTGCTATTGACTTGAATTGCCTGAAACTGTATCCTAAATTCCAAATAGATCTTCTGGGTATTTATTGGCAAAAAACCAGATTATTAAACACCGTCTAAAATTAATACTTTAAAATGCCATCCAGTTCTCAGTTGCTAATGCCTCAGTAAATATAGTGCTAATAATAAATCAACAAGTCAATTGGAAAAGTAAATTTTGGCACAAATCATTATTAGATAGAAAATCCAAATTAGTTTAAATAAAGGTACATCAGTATTATTACAAACTTGCTTCTCAGGGACTTTTCATCAGTTTACAGACATTGATCTTTGAAAATTATCACGCAGATAATCTGCATCATCAGAAAACACAGACTTGGGGAGAGAACTGTATTTTATGTTGTGTCAGGAGAACAGTATTTAACATTTGGAGGGAACAATGGAGTGTTGCACTACTGGGTACCTGTACATTGCACTAGGATGCCTCGTACAGGTATATGTACCTGAGCATCTGCTCATCCTGCTGTGGAATTAAATGGTTTTTTAAATGAGTGAAGCACAGAATAGCTGTTTCCAAAAAACAACTGATTTTAGCTGTTTCCAAAAAGGAGAGCTGTCAGAAACTGGCAGGGGCCAAGACGAAACAGCAGAGTTTGCAACAAGGCGAAGCGGAGCAGCTCACACCATTTGCATTTTGTGGCTTTGTGGTTTACAGCTCCCTTCTAATATCTGTGTTGGCTTCAGGCCACATTAATTATGTTAAATACCATCATTTATTTACTCATTCCTGAGGCAAAAATGACCTCGAAGTTGCTTAAAATTCTTGTTGGTACTTAAAGAGATGCAAATTCTGCTGCAAACAGGCGGCTTGGGTAGCTGGGCTGGGAGAGAGGACGGAGGGGAGGAGGAGGAGGAGGTGTGCTCTCAGGAGTGATGGCTGCGGAGGCAGGTCGCAGGCTGCCCATCCCCTGGGAGATGTGCTGACTCGGAGCTCAAGCAGCAGCGCTGCAGCACGATGCCAGTGCAACCAGAGACCCTGTTTTGGCAGGTGAGTTGTAGAGTAYGGAGTACTGTCCCAGTCGTTTACAGAAATGCTTTCAGCATCAATTCCTCCTGGATTTTCACTAGATTCAGTGTGCAGGAATTGCCCTTCCTAAACCTGGGACTTATGAATTTTTCTCATTYGCTTTGCTTCATGCCTTTGCATTGAAATGCATCACCCCGACACTGCGGCGTGACGCAGTGCCAGAAGCCACAAGCAGTACTGACGCTTTTCTTCTTTTCCTCCCAGCTGCCCATTGTGAAGTGTCAGCTCAGGGGCAGCCCAGGGTGTCCCGATGGAGCAGGGGAAGGCAGACAGGCAGTGCCCATGCCATGGTGTCTGGGTGGCTCCTCAGAGCCAGCGTGGCCACCCTCACGCCGCTCCACGGTCTGCACGGCAGCGTGTCCTGGGGCACAATACCGTCACCGGAGCAGAGGACTCGCAGCACGCATAACAACCGTTTGTGCTGTCCCTCACAGGCTGACCAAGCCCGGGAACAGACAGTAATTTGCACAAAAGCACAGCCAAAACATTGTCTCCCTCCCACACCAGCACTAACTGAGAAAAGAACGACAGGTTCAGTGGCAGGCGTGTGCTTGCCAACATGGCTCTTGTAGAATGAGCCATGAGCAACACACTTTACAGGAAAAGCAGATTAATGCCCCAGCTTCAGCCCTGCCCAGGAAGGATGCGGCAGTGAGCCGCTGACGAGGTGTGTCCGGAGGGGATGGCAAGGGCTGCGGGTGGTACGGCTTGTCTCCCCACGCGCAGCCAGCCGAGCCTTCCCACACGAGCAGAGGGAGGCCACCCAGATACTTTCAGGAATATTGTCTAATATCACATTCGACCAGGCTGCTTTTGATTGAGCACATCAGTTACTGCTCGCCAAACACAAATAACTGTACCAAGGTCCAGCACAGGTTAATTCCAAAGAGCCTGTACGATCTGCTCACATCCTCCGGTGGGGTCTCCCAGCCCTTCCCATTGCCTATCACTAAACAAAAACTTCACCGTCCCACACTGACTATGAGGCTACCTGGCTCATGCTGAGATCTTTGAACAACAGGGTGATTCGTTTGTGCACTATAAAGTATTTGTCAATCTCTCTCTCTCTTTTTGGAGAATTTGGTCCAGAATAAGTATTGAAGATGACCAGAGGTACTAGAAATCTGACCAATGAGAGCTGAAGCTTCAAATAAATGTGAGGTAAAAAATCAGCTGTGAAACATGAGAAAGCCAGGCTGCAGACCCACCATCCTGTACAGGACTTCCTGATATACTGAATTTTCTATGTCTGGGAAAGATGCACTGCATCTACAGCTGGCTGGTGTGAAGCAGGAGAGGCTCTGGGAGTACTTGCACCCATCCAGAAGTTGCAGCACCCGCAGAAAGCAAAGCCTACCTTTCACAAAACTGAGTTTGTGGACTGGATGGGAAGGGGGGGCAAAGGGGATATCTCCTGGTGTGTCTATTAAAGGACTGGCCACTTACAGCTTAGTATGTTCTGCATATAAGTTGTAGATATTTCTGTTCAGCTGGGAGTTTGCTTCAAGGTTTCTCATGTTGCTGTTTTCATAGAATCACAGAATGGTTTGGGTTGGAAGGGACCTTAAAGATCATCTAGTTCCAACCCCCCTGCCGTGGGCAGGGACACCTTCCACTAGACCAGGTTGCTCAAAGCCCCATCCAACCTGGCCTTGAACACTTCCAGGGATGGGGCATCCACAACTTCTCTGGGCAACCTGTTCCAGTGCCTCACCACCCTCATAGTGAAGAACTTCTTCCTTATATCTAATCTCAATCTACCCTCTTTCAGTTTAAAGCCATTACCCCTTGTCCTATCACTACATGCCCTTGTAAAAAGTCCCTCTCCAGCTTTCTTGTAGCCCCCCCTTCAGGTACTGATGGGCTGCAATAAGGTCTCCCCGGAGCCTTCTCTTCTCCAGGCTGAACAACCCCAACTCTCTCAGCCTTTCTTCATAGGAGAGGTGTTCCATCTCCCTGATCATTTTTGTGGCCTCCTCTGGACCAGCTCCAACAGGTCCGTGTCTTTCCTGTGCTGAGGGCTCCAGAGCTGGACGCAGTACTGCAGGGGGGGTCTCACCAGAGCAGAGTAGAGGGGCAGAATCTCCTCCCTCGACCTGCTGGCCACGCTGCTGGTGATGCAGCCCAGGGTACGGTTGGCCTTCTGGGCTGCGAGCGCACATTGCCGGCTCATGTCGAGCTTCTCATCCACCAGTACCCTCAAGTCCTTCTCGGCAGGGCTGCTCTCAATCTCTTCATTGCCCAGCCTGTATTTGTGCTTAGGATTGCCCCAACCCATGTGCAGGACCTTGCACTTGGCCTTGTTGAACTTAATGAGGTTCACACAGGCCCACCTCTCAAGCCTGTCAAGGTACCTCTGGATGGCATCCTGTCCCTCGGGCGTGTCAACCGCACCACACAGCTTTATCTTCATTATGCCTATAATGACATTATGTCTATGTCATCTTAAGCTGGTATTTAAAAGATTACTTGTTTCCACTGCACTCCCTAACTTGGGGCATGCAGAGGAGAAATATAGCAGCTCAGGACTAACTCCTGGATCCGTAAGAGCAGTGTTTGTTCAGCACATAGGGAAGAAATTGTATGCGTTCTCAAAGATATCAACGTTTGCTTTACATATAATGGAAAAAGCAGGCAGCTAAAGAATGAGTGCTGCAACAGCTGATATTTCTTACCAGGAAGAGGATAAACCTCTTCATGCATGGCTCAGCTTGGGAGAGGTTAGCATGCTCGGTTTGGCTAATGAAAGTCCTAACAAAGGCAAAACCATGCAAAAATGTATCATTCTTGAACAAAAAACATGTGATGCTTAATACTGATTTGAATTTAGTGAAAGTTAATCTTGCTTAGGGACTGTAGCACTTAGCCTTAAGTGACGCAACTGCTTTAAAAACTCTTGACTGTGGAATGAATTGTTTTGGATTTAACGTAATGGCAATTTTTTTTCTGGTCCTTGTGGCTGAGGCATTCAGTAGAGAAGATGCTGCCTTTCAGAAGTGTATTGTCAGACTGCAGCATATGCTGCATAGCTTAGGAAGTTTTCATGTACAAATGCTCAATAACAGTAATCAGCTGGAGGCTACCTGCCATGTGTGGTTTATGAAAACAGACAGCAATGCACAAAACTAATGGAAAGAACAAATGGTGTTTGCTAACCTCAGCTGTTGGCAAACATACCTTGCTTTTAGCAGAGGAAAGCATATTCAAACAGAAAGATCTTAAGCAAACAGAGACCAAAGTTAAATCCTTGGCAGCTTTTACTTTAAGAATGTTTGCTTTAATAATCAAGCAATTAGTCTGATTTAACAGTGACCCGCTATCTATAGTAAAGCACCAAAGCTGTAGTTGTTAACAGAGAAGCCAAGGCACACGGAGCCACGTTAATGGTAGCTTTAATCGGCCAACAAAAAGTCCAGGGCTGGTACTGAAATGAAATACTGACTCCTTCAAACAGAAAATTTCCAGGTGTGTACAAATGTTATCCTGAATTTCACCGCTCAGGTGCCACTTCCCTGCTGTGAAGGACAGGGTTTGATCCCAAAAGGTTTTGAGTGTCCCTACCCCACAGTCACCAGRGGAAGCCTCAGGTGCAGAGCACCTAGGCAAGGACAAAGCTCCCGAAAAGGAGAAGTTGCGGCTCCATTTGCTAAAGGCAACTGCCTATTTTCCTTTGGAAAATAAATCTGCCTGTAAGCCTTTCTTTCTGGGACATACTCTATAAACATCATATAAGCAACTCCCTGCCAGGAATAGGATTGTCTAGCATCACCCGACACGTTTTTCTCTCCGTTGCCTATTGTTATTCCGACGTGCCAGAGTGATCTGACAGCCGCTGATGAAGCAGTTGGTGAATACCCGTTGTCTCAAGGAGATGGGAATGAAAACGCCACGCTGCAGAGGTGCACGCTATTGATAATGTGGGAAGCTGGAAAGAGGTCAAATGAGTATCTTTGTGGAGCCACTGTGCGAATTATGATTCTGGTTATATCAGGCTGGTTGTACTTTTAAAAGGAGAAAGCGCCTCTTATCTTGGGCCAGCTGTTCTACATTTGATAAAGATGTATTATGGGTGGGGGCTATGGTCTGCAGGTAGGAAAGTTTTGGTTACTGCTTTATTTTTTGAAGTTTTTACTGAAACTATCAGATCAGAGAAGTAGAGGATTTTAGATAACAATAGACAAAGAGATGATTTCCAAAGAGCTGGCATTACAAGTCAGTGTTTAAAAATACCTGCCTGGCAAGTAGTAGAAAAAAACCTAAAGTGGCAAATGAAGCAGACCTGGAGACAACATCCATACTTACACAGTAGAACCATGCAGGTCAGTTCCTAGACCATGACACTGGCTGGAGCAGAGCAGCTGCCCCTGTTGTTCTCAAAACGGGCTGACACCCCGTGCCGGGGATGGGCCGGCCGGGATGCTCTGGACCTGCCTGGGGGCAGCTGTTTGCCACGGGCAGTGGCAGCTCGAGCAGCTTCACGGTGTCGGCCACGGAGCTCCAGCACACGGAAATATTCCTCGACACTCTTCAGCTGGTGGGTGCAAGCACAGCTCGACTGTCAGAGATGTGGTGAGGGAGCATGCGGTGGGGTCCATGTCCCCATCCACGGGATGTCCGCCAGACGGGGCCGGCCCACAACATGCACCAGCCTAAAGGAGGCACGAGGAACACTCAGTCTCTCCCGTTTTTATCTATAGTCCAGGGATCTCCAGCTGCAGTTTCACATACACGTAATTTTGCATAAGCTAGCAGTGCTACCTAAAGAAATTTTAATGCCTGGTCCCCCATCCATGTACCTACCATGCTGATGCCAGCATTACTGTGGCCACTGAGCAAACCTCTCAAAGAACTGGTACGAGCTAAAATGAACCCTTTTGTTGGTTTGCTTTCTGCTTGATCAGTCCCTCTGCCTTGCTGACTGCGTGGCCAGAGGCTATACAGAGGGCAGGAGTACATCTTTTGATGGAAATGCTGGCACTTGTTGGTTTCAAGCACACAGATAACAACAGTCAGAGTGACCTGAGCCACAGACAAGGCTTTGCTGAGCTACCATGGAAGTGGAGGGAACCAGGAATTCTCAATTTACAGTTTTTTCTCATTTCCTGCCCAGTTCCAGCCCCAGCAGACACATCCAAGATCTCTCAGGGATGTTGCAGTAGACAGCATCCTGCAATTCAAAGGAGAGTTTGGCCCTACATTTCCCCTTCCCCCTCCTTTGCTATCCTGCTGTGTCAGTTTAATATGAACACACTTGGCAGAGGTGGAAAAGCGCTTCTTTCCCTCAGCTCTTCCAGCTGCAGCATTCCTCCATTTGCCACCAATTCATCTAACAGCTTTGAACTTGTTTTCTGGTGTTGGTTATGCACCTCCTACAAACCACTGCTGAAGAATTCCAGCACCATGGGATACCGAGCCAGCTCTTTTTAAAAAGACTTTTAAAAATGGACTAGGCTCATAAATATTGGTACGTGAGGGATCGGCACAGCTTCGATGCTCAGATAGGTTAGTCCAGGTGGGCTACAGGGACTGATGGTAAGATGCAGGCACCTTTCATGCATGGGTCACCCCCTCAGAAATGAATGCCTGCCTGCAAAACTGAATCAGATGACGCACATTTACTCACAAATATTAAGTAAATTTGACTGCTACAGCGATGCAGAGCCGCTGGAGCATCACTAAAAACATGAAACTCTTTTAAGTGCTGGACTACTAACTTTGTTTCAAAGCTTGCATAATTAAACTTCAGTTTGCCTGCTGTATTGAAACAGATGGGAACAGTCGGCTTCAGCTGCCTCCACGCATGGTCAGTAAGCACTCTTTATTAAGAGAAGGACCTCTGGGAATTAAAGGTCACTTTTCTGGATGGGTTATATGTTTTGCTGCAATGCTGCATTTGCTGACGTGAATCCGACCACCGACAACCCTCCCTGCCTCCAGCAGTGCCAGTGCCTAATGGAGACGCAGAAGGGTGCAACCCCCTTGGTGCAGCCTGGGCGCTTGCTTGGTGTTGCAGGGGAGGGCAGACCGCATCTGATTCTCTGATGCAGTAACTCTGATCAGGGATGGCCGATGCTAGAGAACTTGTTTGCTTTTGTGAAGCCTCAAGTTGGAGACCATTACTGTATTAAACAAATTCCCCTCTTTAAAGTCACCCTCACTAACGAAGAGGCATGATCCCCAGTGCATCTTCACTGACCTTGTGCTGTGGCGTACACAGTGTTCACTGAACATTTCAAATGCACAGCGTGACACAAGACCCAGTTCTTTCCTTTGGCAATTTTCTGCAGCTGATTCTTTAGTAAACAACCCACAGGAAAGATGCAGCGAGGCCGTGTGATGATGGTGCAATATTCAGTGTTTTGCTTCCGGAAGATTGCTAGACTTTGGAGCAAAAGTGGGAGGCGGGGGGAAAAAAGTGGAGGCAGAGCCCTGTGTAATTAAATTGCTGGGGCACAGCAGGAACAAGCGCTGCGTAAACCATGACTCAGCAAACCCTCCCACAGCGGAGCATGACTCAGCAACCCCCACCCAGGCGCAGCTGGGAGCAGACCCGCGGCGGGTTCGTCCCGCAGATAATGGCTCTCTGTCTCCAGTTTCCAACCCGGGTCTCAGCAGATGTCCTGAGTCCCGCTTGTGGTCACCAGCCTTTGTAGCTGATACGGTTTTGTCTGCCACAGGGGCAGACTTATTTCCCCCTTCCCCCCGTTTCAGCTCTCCTGTACAGAGATTTTTTGGTGCTGATGTCACCTACAGCACACAGGCTGCTTTCTGCCAACGCTTTCGTCCACCTCCACTTGATAACGGGAAAGCAGACACAAGCGCTCAGAAACCGTCACTGCATACGTACACCTTGCAAAGTCAAATAAATAATCTTTTTTCTCGTTGTTTGCTCATCCTTTTTTTAAAGGCAAGGAGAAGAGCTCCACCTGAGAACAGCATCTCGATACATCTTAGAGCGATTGCCCACCACTGCAACAAGAACTCCAGAAAYAGGAAGCTGGAGACGTTTATCACCCTGCGAGTTTGGGAAAAAAAMCCATAAGCAAACCTCAGGGAGACAGCTAGCCTGTTCTCTTTTCTAAATAAAAACCAAAGGTCTTTTTGATGAAGGGCAGTGTGGTGATCTGTTTGTGGTGCGGTGGGAAAGCAGAGGCCTGGGTGTCTGGATATTTGGCTTCTTTTTCCATCATCTTGTTAAGCTGCTGAGACACTTCAGCAAAGTCACTTTTCATCTTTCCTCTCTGTTATTTGCCTGCAAATAACATTTGGAACAGGGTCTCTCTTAATACATTATGGTTTGCTCTCTGTCAGGATGAAGGGACCGTTAATGGCAGGGACCTTATAAAACCAAGACTGTCATTAACCCTGTCAGTTTTATCTCTAAGCTCATAATATTCTTTATTTTCTGGAGGAATGTGATCAGATTAAAAAAAATTCCAACTTGAAATTTTTTTATTTGACCTCATAGTTACAAGCAAGCAGGCTGGAAAAAGTGACRTCAGGAGATGCATAAAAGAACTCTAACTTTCAAAGAAGGAAAGAAAAGCAGACGGGGGAAACACTAATTTTTCACACAGCATTTTGATGGTGGCATCTGGCTCATTGCTTCTGAGCTGGGTGCGCAGAGATTCCTTCTCCCCTGGGCTCCCCGGTGCTGCTGCAGAGCCATGGCTATTGCTGCCAGGCAGACCTGCCGGGGCCGTGAGCCTGGCCAGGGAGCTCACGGGAGGCTTCTCTTTCCAATCTGCAGGAGACCAAGCTCCAAACACCAGAGACAACAGCCTCCCATGGGGTGCTCCAGCTTCTGGCTGGGGCTCAGCATCTGTGACAATGGGCACCCCCTGCCCCTGACCTGACTTTTTCCCTAACCCTGCTCAAGCGATAATCACCTGTGGGGACGATGGTGAATGCATGTGATGGATACAGATAACAACACAATAGGCGATGCATTCACCTAACCATAGTGCTGGTCAATGTCCAACTCCAGCCAAATTTGAAAGAAACTAACGTCTGCAGTGGGGTTGTAAATATGACTATGAGTCAATCATCTTACCCCCATAAACAGTGGGCAGCCCAAGAGCCCTTTGAGCTCTCCTGCTCAGCAGCGGGCTGCACGCCGGGATCTCCCCTTGAGTAGGGAAGGTCCCTTCTCGAGGTTGAGAGGTTCCTTGCCGCAACAGATCCTCRGTAAGTGACTAATAGCATGCTAAACTTGGAAATCTTAGGTAAGTGATATAAAGGATTGATTGCACATATATAATCCTTTAGACATAAACCGTTGACCAAGTCTGGGACTAGGATTGGATCCAGCCGCACCTAGACTCCTCTCTGAGAAGGAGTTAGAAAGCAAGGGGATCCCTTCTGAACCTCATGACTCAACAGGAGGGTCTCCCTGACAGTTTTGTCTGACCCTGTCCTCCATGCAGTAAATAATCAAGCGTACCTTGCCATCAAATCTTGTTGAACCACTGCCGCATTTACCATTGGACTTTGTTAACTCACTGTCTTACATCAACAAACATATTGCTGCTTCTGTCTGACAAGTGAAGTGCATCTCTCTTTCTCACTCCATCTGCAACAGCATCACACACACATGTGAAGAAAAAAGGGGAAAAAAAGTTAACCAAATTATTCTAAGCCTTGCTCGAGCTTGGGTGTGAAGAAGGAAGGGGAATACTTATTTATCTGGAGCACTTTTCCCATCACTTTGTGACCAGGTATGCTTAGGCACACAGCTCAGCACTGCCCCATGCAATGCCTGGCTGCCAGGATCAGATAATCTCCCGTGGCGAGGATGGGGATGGGGATGGGGACCGGGAGCTGCGCAGCGCGAGGAGACCGGCAGGGAACGGCACGAGCCTGCACCAGCAATTGCGTCAGCCCGCGGGACCGCCTGGGCTGGAAACGCCTGGCTGCTGTCCCCTGGGTTTGTCTGCAGGCAGGGCAGCTCCAGGGGCTCCTGCAGCCCTTCCCGCAGCCGGGGTACCGCTACGGCACAGCCCGGGATGCTCCCGGAGCAATGGAGACCTTCCAGGTAAGGTGAGAGCTTTAGCTGTAGCTCAAGTCACAAACATAAACTCTTAATACACAAGTGTCTGTGCTTTTTGCTACAATCTTGCTTTTTAGAGTTAAAAAATACCACTCAATTACAACTTCATCCATGTCCGTTGAGCCTTGGTGAGGATGGCCAGCTATAACCTGATCTCCAGGTGATTGCTCAAGGGACGACCTTCCTACAAGAGTAACATCTTGATGCTGAATTCAGCGTATAGAAAGTCAAAGCTATAAGAAAAAAATTAAAAGTCCAAGTCTTGGCTGCGAGGCGGAAAAGCTTCACACTAAGACACACACAGAGAGTGGAGGAGGGAGACACACACCCCTCCGGTAAAATAGTTGGGAACAGCTCTCTCCCCACACTGAGAAGCTTGACAAACCCACCCTGACGAGGCAGAGCTCAGGACGACTCACACTCCGCACACTGCGCTGCATGTGTGCTGCTGCAGCCCCAAAATATTCCCGCACCGGTGGCCGCTTCATCTGTCCTTACAAACTGCTTTTGGCGTCTTCTCAGAGCACAAACCCTCCAGCTTGGGGCCTTGCGAGCTGCACGCATTTCTGACACAGGACCGGCGCCGAGTGCGGCTGTAGCATCACGCCAGGTCCCGATTCAGGGAAGCATCCATCCATGCACTTAAATCTCACCCTGTGCAGAGTAACGCTTCAGCATCACTTTAAGTGCAATCCCGAACTCGGATGTTTTCCTGACTCAGTGCCAAAAGATTATTAATATATTGCTGGATTGAAGAATCAGTTAAAGCATGGGGAAAGTACTTTTTTGAATCAGAGAGTCAAAATGTCAGTTTGATTTTCAATTTTATTATTCTTATTCTGTTATTATGATATCTTTGTGTGATTTTTTTCCTGGTTTTAGTGATCTCTTCTGGCAGTATATTTTTATTTCTATATTCAATATAGATTCACAGTGTTTTCATTTTGTACCTTCCATTTATAAATACCTTACACGTGGTAGTATGCAGGTGTTCTTTAAAAGGGTACTAAACAGTGCAATTTCAAAACCTTTAAAAGGATGGAGAAAGGCACACTGAATCTGCCTTAATAACTCTGATTTCAAAACGTTTCAAAGAATGGAGAAAGCTGCAGAGACTCTGCCTTAATAACTCATTGAATGTATTGGACTATCATTATACAATCATTTTGGGAACAGTTTGGCATGTACAGCTCTTGTGTGTCTCTGCTCAGGTACAGGCTGTTACTGCAGCAGAGAGCACTCCTCGCCTGCTTTAGTGGAAAGTCTCCAGGTTAGGGCACACTTGCCTGTTCCTGGTAGCAGGACAAAACTCAGCAAATACCGTCCTTTTATATCCCTCAGCTGCTTGTTTCTGCCTTGGTGTCTTCCCCTCTTTTCTGACAGCTCTAATATTTTAGGGGGCAGCTGGCCAAATAACAGCTTAGCCATAACAAAAATAATTTAAAAGGTTGTTTTTCAGATAAAGAAAACTCTGTGTGCAACCCTGTTCTTGGTTTAAATTGCTTTGGAAATAACCCCAGCTGAATTCATACGGAAGGAGATTATTGAAACTGTTCCCACAGTTGCGTGTGGCATCCTCCAAGCTTTCGAGCGATAGCTTTTTACTCCACTCCTGCTTCACGTGGGAGTATTGTGACTCGGGAAGTCAAAACAAAAGCTTATCTAGCAGGAGTACAACAAATAGAAGTGCCAGGAGGTTGTCTGCATGTGAAAAAACACAGTTTCTTCTGCAGATTTCATTCTGGCAAGCCAGGAAGAGCTAGAAATCAGTGGCAATTCTGCATTTTGGACGGTTAGAGCACAAGACTCACATTCACTCCATTTTCTGCTGCAGCAACTCAAAACTACTCGGGGGGGGCGGGGGGGGAGGATAACTGGGATAACTGGGTCAGTGCCCTTCTCTTTATAAAGGGAACCCATCTGTTTTCTTTTCTACATTAGAAATACAGGCTCTTCTAGGCTATAATTTCGTGTATTACCTCCAGCAGCATCGCAATGGTGATGGTGCAAGAGATAAGAGAGTCAAAAGGGAGCGACTTAGAAAAGAAAGGATTTTTAGTTACCAGTTCAGCTTTGTATCTGGTTTCCTTTCCTGAAATATCTGTTCAAAATGTACGCTGACAAGTGGTGTTGCATAAAGGATTTCTTTGTCAGAGACACAATTCTGCTCTCTCCTGCTGAAGTGTTAATAATAATTACCCCTTATTCTTCCCCAATGTTGCTGCAAGTAAGGGAGGACCAGGCTTTGAGTTTTTAGTGCTTCTATGTTGAAAAGGGAAAAACTAAACCATAAAACAAGTCCAGCCATATAATCAGTCTTTTTCTTTAATCAAATTATAAAAACAAAANAAAAAAAAAAAAAAAAAAAAAAAAGGAAAGAAAGGAGGAAAAACAATATTTTAAAATGTGCCCTAATCACATGTTTCCTTTAAAAGGCATAATCATATGAGATATCCAATTCCTCAGCAAGGAATCTTGCAAGGAAATGAATATGTTTCTATGCAGTTTCATTTCCTATGCTTGCAATACACGCACTGAAGCTGTACGTACAGGAACGACATCGTTAAGAGTCCAGAGCTTTTCAATTTGCATGAATGGTTTTAGTATTCTAGAAACAGTACATTTCCAGTTCATTTCCACCTGAAATGATTAAACCTGCCAACAGTGGCAGTGCAAGATAGTCATCTAGCCATAAGGCCAGGCCTGAATCAATTCTAAGATCTCACGTGTCCATTTATGTCCATCTCCCCTATAGACAACATACGTTCGTTTACAGGAAGAATAAGGGCAGAAGACAAAACAGATCTGTGTGAAAATGACACATACTGCACCAAAACATTTTCTGACATTTTGATTTCATAGGTTAAAGGCAGGTTATGCTAATCTACCACCTTTCTTAATCCCCTCCTAATCCTGTTGAGTCTACCTGGAAGAGCGTTGGCAGTCCCAGCGATAAGCAGCTCCCTGCGATAAGGCATGTTCCCACAAGCCGCCCACCAGTTCATTCCTGAAGCAGATGTTGCTGCCTGGAAAACATTCTCAGCTTTGTTTTTTAAGGAACCAGATCACTACACTTGCAAAGAAATTTGCAAGAGATAATTCATGGGATAATGGAGGTAATTGATGACTGTTCTGGAACCATTAAACCCTTTTCATTTACTACACTATAGGCAAGATTTTAACTCCTCTTCAGATGTACAAAGCCTATTCACCGACACACTGAGTTACTAATTGCCTTTAAAGTTTCATTAAAAACAGATGCCTTGCTAAAGAGCAAATATTAGTCACACTGATCAAGGTGCAGCTAGACATTTTGAGCATGAAGGATAGCACAGCTAATGATGTGGAAAACAGCTGCTAATGCCGGGATTGCATTCTCCTCTGTGCAGTTACAATTAGTATTGATAAACATAAAGTGCCTCGTGGAAATGCATCCTCTTGGCTGGGTAATCAGAATACTGATGGGGAGGAAAGGAAGGATGGATCCAAACATGAACCATTGCCATTGAGCTCATTTTCTTCTTTCCTGGTTCTAATACGCAGTGATGAGACGGGCATCTGCCAGAGACACATTCATGTGTGCATGCTATTTAAGAGTTGCGAAATATTTTAGGTTAAGCAATATTCTACACAAACTAATAATGATAAGTAGCAGGATGGAAGAGCTGGGATAATCAAGGCTTCTGTTGTGACACTATTGTGAGTTTCGCTTTATCTAACTGACTTTGTGCAATTAAGTACTTTAAGCAACACATTTCCAGTAGACTAATTGCTTCCACTGGACACAGGCTTTCTAGAATGATTTTATGCAAGAACGCTTATGGCTTTAACCTGTTTGTCACAGCCCTATTTCAGACAAGTATGTTCTGGTGCAGCTAGTTAATTCAGCTGGTTATCACAAGTTACATGAGGATGAGAAGAGCATTGCATCAGATAGAGGATGAGCAAGGTACCAGTCCTCCGGAGGTTGGGAACAGGGCCCAGGGAACACACCTTGGGGCAGGTGAGGTCTAAGTACGTGTCTGTACTTGAAAAAAGACACAACTGCTATTCCCAGATAATTTCTTCTTAATCTTCTGCCCTTTTCCCATTTTATTCAATCTGCTTTGCAACGGGTTTAAGCTAAACTGGAATAATCCAAAGTCAAGGCAAGCTAATTGCTGACGGGTAGCGTAAAGCATAACTTCCCAGGATATCAGCTACGCCGCAGTAACTACCCGTGCTCTTCACCTCAGGGAGACACCAGGAGCTTTCCTCATTACGTTCCATTTACTGAGTAGTAAAAGCATGTGCACAGCTGATTTTGGAGAAGGGGAGATTTGCTGGAAAGTGTCACTCCAGTTTATCTGAGGGCAACTTTTGTGCGGGCATATCTGAAGAAAACTTGTGACCAGAATAATTTGGGAGTGATTCGTGTATAGGCAGCATAGACAAGCTGCTAGAGAAAGACCATGCAAGTGTGAGCCTCTTCTCTGTCCCCTCAATCATTTAAATTTACTTTTTTCAGATAGTATAGAGAATAAACTGTTGTTTCTAAAGTTGCTTGGTGAACCATAGAGGCAGAATTTGTGAAGCATCACTGATGTCCACTTAGAGGAGTCTCTGTTTTATTTTTTTTGATCTGCCCAAAATGTAATGTTATGTCAAGTGTTGTGCGATGTGTGGCCCTGCRGACAAGCCCTAATTTGGTTTCAAAAGAAAAACTGTTTTAGCGTGAATTCTAGGTCGGTGGAAACACGCAGATTTCTCAGATGTTGTTCCTAACTCTTAGATTACTTTCTAGAAATAGGATTCAGGAGAACATATTTGGAGATGCTCTTACAGGAAAACTCTCCAATGGCAGCTCTCTAGATCTCAAAGGAATTACTGGTAGCCCACCAGCTTCTTCAGATCTCTTATACTTGCCTTTTCTTGATGGAAATACTCTACAGAAGGCTGTTGGTCAATGGCCCGTGCTGTGTTTGTCTTCACATTGCTTTCTATGCAGATATGAATTTCAGTGGAGCTCAGGAAGCCCAGGCCTTTCCACTTGTCCTTGTCTGCACCAGCCAGCACAGAGTCACCTGGCTGATGGGACTCTCATCTTTTTAATTCAATATATAGATGACAGGGAAGGAAAACAGAGACCTCAATAACACCATTTAAACAAAAATGACCATTATTTTCTCATACAGAAAAACCTCACATTCAGCTGACCTGTGAACATCTATGAACATACAAAGTCAGGGTAAATTACTTCCAATGCAAAAGTTATTATCAAAAATATCAACCTCTTTTAAGAAATGCTTTGACTAGTGAGAAGGCAAACTACAACACTGCCTTTTTCTGCAGCCATTGCTTGAACAGAACCAAGGGAGTCCTCATCCTCAGAGGCACAGGGGACACAACGCTACCTGTATCAGTTGTTTTCGTTGCTTGACTTAGGACGTGCAGCAGACAGGACCATTCATTTGATCCGTTACCAGCACTCCTAAGTGTGTCAATGAGAGTAATGAGCCCTTTGTGAAGGTCTCGGCTCCTGCAGCAGTGCTTCCCAGCAGTGGCCCTGGCCACCTATGTCCCTTGGTTTCGTGGCTCTCCATTTCAGACTCAGGGACCTGGATGGTACAAGAAACACCCCAGCTCATCCGAACCCCAAGCAGAGCTGGAGGTTCATCRCCAGCCTTCCCGTACCTTGGGCTGTGGGCTCTGGGAGTTATTGGTGGGGTGTTAGAGAGCGAGTGGTTCCCCATGGTCCAGCTGGCGGAGGGCATCCCCCTGTGCGGCACGAAGCTCTTCTCATTTCCACCTCTCCAGGGCTGTGTCTGGCTCTCTGCTCTCGTCTCGTGGTCGTTACTGAAATTTCCCCTGTTTTGTCAGTGTAAGCATAACCCCTTTAAACTTCATGGTGCAATACACATCATTTTTATATCTTGGTCTCAGAACATGAGCAGCAGCAGATAAGTTCTTTAATTGGTATTTGTTTTCTCTATATTAACTGACCATCTCTGTTGCTCCATGGAAACTCACAAAAAAACCTGCCTGATGGTAAATACTATTTATCATCATGAACATAAAAACCACCATATCCTCAAGAAGTCAACCTTCATTTGCATTTTTTAAAATACAAAACTAACACAATCTCTACAGCTACTGCCTCATGGCTCTGTACTTTGTTGCATTACTCCTTGTGCAAGTGGCTTGTACAAGAATGTGCACAGAAATTCAGTTACATCTGCAGTTAGAAATCAATGTATGAACTCATGGCTACAAGCATGATTTCTGGTGAATGGTGTAGGTCTGGGACAAAAGAATAGCAAGTTCTTAGTCTTGGGCATTCCTACTGAAGTGTACCTCAAAACCAGGAGAGAGCTGGAGGAGAAGTTTCTGCTCTGGGAGAAAACTGCTGTACACTGACTGTTTTGATGGAGAAATGTATCCAATTTTACACTTAGTTTTCTGTTTAAAAAATCTACATCTGTTTTGTTTTACACCACTGTTCTACACCTGTCCAGGTCAAAATTCTGCAATTCAGTGTGAAATTCAGTGCAATTCAGATTGAAAAATATCAAGGCATTTCAAAATCAGACTGCATCAACCCGTGATGCTATGGTGCTTCCCGAGAGGCACAACTGATGGAGTCTCTGCCTCACCTCTTCTTGCACTTTGACTAACAGGATTCCCACACCTCTTCTGGGTGCCGTGGGAGAATTAATTAACTTGGGAATTAGTTTGGTAGGAAGAAACGCAGGTGGTGCTGATACAAATACTGCAGCTCTCAAGAGGGAGGCAGAGGGAAAGGAAGTCTAACAGTGATTTGATAGAAATTAAAATCTCAGTGCAGTTGATTATCCTCTCAAATAATCTTTTCACTGAAGTCAACAGGAATGTAAAAGTTAAAATACAGAATCTTCATAGGGTGGTAATGCCAGTTGTCATTCAGCATCTTTCAAAACCCCATTACCTACATTTGGAAGAAAGATCAGATTGCAATTTTGATAGAATTAACATTAGGTAGGTGCAGGAGATCAACAAAAAGTACTTTAAGAAATAACACTTATGTTTTAGACCTGTATGACAAGGAATTATCTGAAATCAGTAAGTTTTTCTGTAAAAACAAAAATGTTTCATTATATGCCTAATTCATTGCCCATATCCTGAAGATCTCTTGGAGGCATCATGTTAAGCATTAATTTAAGAATTTGAGCCTTTTCATTTAACAGTTTTTTAAAGATATCCTTCCTTCATCGTGCTCAGTGATCACTGGAGCTAAATAGAGGCTGGAAACATTTCCCTACAAGAAATGGAGTTAAAAGATTTCTTATTTTGTTTGTTTCACAATTTCTCAGCTTTCAGTCTCTTAGTTCTTACTATTCTCATCACTCACTGCTCTTCAAGACAGAAAATCTGAACATCCAAATATACACGGGAAAAATAATCTCCATTTACTGCATATTTATACCTTAAGTCCCCCCAACTCAGCTTTAAAAAATATCGGAGTAGACTATTCTTAGGAGATGTCCTTGAAAGCCTCTTCCTGAAAAAAAACCCTTCTCAGATTTTCCATGCTTTTTCCTTACACCTTTAGGTAAGAACAATGTGGGAAGAAGAGAGAGAAGGAACAGATTATTCTATTGCCAAAACATTTACATAAAATGCCAGCAAAAGGAAACCACAAAGAAAAAATCCATCTCGTTTAATTATAAGCTATTTCCTAGTCTTGCTGGAGAGACAGTGAATGCCCACAAAAATAAAACTTATAAAATCTCTTTTTCTCATGCTGATTATTTAAGCTAGTGAATGGATACTATAGCTTGCAATCCTTAATAACTTTCTGAACAGTGTAATGAATCAAGCGGACCAAAAGGAAAGACTTGCCATTGACTAGCCCTATTTTAGGTGCTCTAGCTACAAGGATGCTGCTTTTCATCAAGACCTCACAGAATCATGCCAAGCTGAACTCCAGCTTTTCTGAAGGAAAATGTAGATGTCTCTTTCTCTGATTATAAAACAACAACAAAAAAACCCGCAAACCCGCAGGACTTGTCAGAATTCCTTGATGGAGGCACACCGGCTGGGCATTCACTTGGTGCCACAATTTTTTCTTCATAACAAGACCTCAGTGGAGGCTATGCTGAGCTGTGCTACCACTGTGTACCCTCCAGTTTTGGAAACGCACAACCCTACATTTGCAGGTGAGAGGAAAAAACTGCTCCATCAGTAAAGCTCCATGCCCAAATTTGCAACCCCAGAAAAAGCTTCTGGAAGAAGGACTGACTGTCCCACGGCCCTCACAGAGGTGGCTTCCACAGAGGTGACACCAGGGCTGAATGTCCCTTCCTCGGCAGGTCAAGGCTCAAGAGGACACGTGACTTTGTGATGCATGTAAGGGAAATGGAAGCTCTGCGGTCAGAACAGAGACACACATCACACGCTCAGGACCCTTACGTTATTTATTCTCTTGCTGACTCAGCTTCCCTGTCTACACATCAAGATATTTCTTACTGTCTCCTGTGTATTGCAGAACTGAGGTGACGTTCATTGGTGTTTCTCAAGAGTTCAGATACTTTGGTGAGACACATCATTTGGAAGATATATGGGTTGGGATGACCAAGTTCTGCATGGCTACCATCTGGCATCTTGCTGTTATTTGTCCCTGGTTTGATTTATATTCCAGTGAGAAGAGCTACAAGAAGGTTCCTCCATCATCGGACCCTTTAGGAGAAAGGGCCACTACAGCAGCCTGGCTCCTTTCCCTGGGATGTAGTCAGCATCCCTTTGTACCCTACAGTAGAAACAGCATGCACTTTTTTTTTTTTTTTTAATATGAAGGGGTGCAAGATGTTTCTTTGGGCTATTTGCATAGTAAACAATTTAATAATACTTGAAGGATTTATTACTACACAAAGGGAGAGCAAAAGTGAGACCCACCCAGAAGTGACGTGTCTAATTTAATGTGTTTCTGCTCAGTTCGTGTACCAGCCACAGGCACTGTATCAGCTAAACACAGCGCATCATCAAGGACCAAACCCAGAGCTGAAAACCCCTCTGCCKCTTTTAAAGGCACTTATTGTGTGCTGAAAGGTCTACAGACGCCTGTTGGAAAGCCCCACCAGAAGCATACAAAGCTGTTTTGTTAACCCCAAAAGAATTCCACCAAGTTGGATTTAAATGTACAGCGTGTACATTATTTCCATGGACTGTATAGGGAGGCATGAGCGACCAACAATAGCTGAGCTGTGCTTGGGTCTCTGCCTGGGCCATTCTCTGGTGCAGAGCCACCGCCGGGCACAGGCAGAGCCGAAGGGTGTTTGGGGAGGCGAGCAGATGCATCAGCCAGTGCTTTGCAGTTCCGACTCCCTGCAGACGCAGCATTGTCCTCTGCTCCCAAGCTCCTGCCTTTTCTTTCCTCCAGTGACGGATTTGACCCACCACCCAACTTTTTAATTGTGTCAAAGCATGCTGGCAGAAACCCCCCACGTCTGAAGCAATGAACCTCCACAGAGGGAACTGGTCTCTCCTTGCCCCCACCATCCCACTTCCAGCAGGACTTCACTCCAGAAATTAAAAAATCTGGGAAGATCATAATCAGATCACGCTGACTGACAGATACACAGGTAGGTCCCTCAGGCATAAGTAATACTGAAAAAAGCATTTTTGGTAGGGATAAGAGCAAGCCAGCACAAGCGCCTGACCTACAACCACGAGCAGCAGAACTACACTTGCATGAGTGCAGTCTTTCAGGATATCACTTTGCATGTTGGCAACAACCCCATTAAATCCTTTAGATACTCTTGCACATGGAAGGCCAATAGAGCTATAGGGTATGTCACAGGGACACAAGTATATGAAGACTCATTTGCAGAATTAAATATTTCCCCTTTTTGTTCTTCTGTGGAGCCTTTCATTATAAACAGTAATTATAGTAATGAATGTTTGCAAGCCAAGAAAGAGACAGTAATTATTCATCCACTTGGGGAAACTGAGGCATTGAGGGTCAGACAGGCTATTTATTTAATGGGACCGTATCATAAATAAGTTCAGCTTATGGTCACAATTAGGCCAGCGTTGTGAGCAAGTCATGGGGAAAGCAAGAAGTTGAAATTGGAGAGCCGCCTCCGTACCTTGCAGTTCAGTGCTAGCCTGGTCTCTGAAACAAGAACTGTCCTGGATTTGCAGAGGAAACCCCCTTCCCAAGGGCCTCTCAGGAAGAGCCTCGAAATCTTAGAGCTGGTCCTGCGTGACTCATCTTATACTCCGATGCAGTCAGTCAGACCCAAGAATGCACTATCTGAACAGAAAGTGGTACACAAACAATTTCACATTTACAGAGAGATGTTGACGAACCAATGACAACACTTGTTAGAAATACTTTACAAAAATTCAGTGGCAACAATAGCTGTTGTAAGATCTTGGCATAAGCAAAAAAATCCCCAATTACTCTGGGATGTGCCTTTCCTTTCTAAACTTCACCTAAAGCTTAAATGAACCCACAGTTTTAAGGTTTGGAAGATCAGCCGAAATTTTTAATTAATTTGTATGATTTTATCTTTACTCCATCTTTCTCTGTGCTGGAAAGAACATTAAAGTCAGCAAGATAGCTTCACCTGCTRCCAGTCTAGTGCAGCTGAGCCAAAATGTGCCCAGCATCTCCAGAAGATCAGGTTTCTACACCACAGAAAGAAATCTGGGTAAGCACGTGTGTTGATCATTACCAACTGCTATCTCCTCTCTTATAACAACAATAATTTACGATAATACAGAACAGAACACGTAGAGCAACTCACAGGAAAGATGAATGATGTATACATTATCCTATAGATCTAGGTGGATCAGTGCTTGCAAAACCCTGCCAGGTTAGATGCTACCTACAACAAGAAGAAACTGTCCCTTTTAGCACTACTCAGTGCCTTCGTCTCTGCACAGCGTCACGCTCACAATTTTCATCCCTTTATATGGCCCGGTACGTACCACATACACTGCGCTGGGCAGTGATGAGAATCATGGGCTGTCCTACTGTAATAGTTGTTGTTCCTTAAAAGCGCAGTCTGCCCTCTCTTACTTTGGGAAATTCTGGGTCTGTAATCTTGATATAGCGAGGTGACCGAGGCTGTTCCATGATTGCTGAGGAATTAATGCTGAAGAAGTTAGTTAATAACTATGATAACTTGTACTTTTTGTGCACGTTCTTTGATTTTACCTTTTTGCATTTCTATCCRGTTTGCTGGGTAAACCTACTGAAAAATTGGCAAATAACTTTTGTAATTATACACAACTAAAGGCAGAGCTTTGGGGTCATCCGCCACATAAATCTAAGGATGAATTACTATATGCAACAAGAAAGTGCTCTAATTGCCAGGAATTTGACATAAAGTTCCTGCTTGTTATTAGAAATCAAAGTTACAGAAGGAGAAAATGAGGCTCAAAGTTAAGCTTTCAACGAGCAACAGTACTCATTAGCTAACACACACACAAAAACATTTGTTACCTGGCCCTTACAAGACGTCTCTTCACTGAATTTCACCTCCTGTGACAGTCTATACATTCTGTAACGACCTACAAATATTGACGAACATGAGCTGAGTTTTAAAAGGTGGTCTCAATTTTTTAGGGGTGGTGAAAACTGGGGCACGGTGGTTCCCCATTTGCTAAAGACCATCAAGGAAATCTCTGTCTGAGATGGGAAGGGAATCCGCCCTTAGGCATCTGCTTGTGTCTCCGCCTGAAAGCCCTGAGCTTTACCCCTGTCTGGTGGGCACGACCTGTACCGGGCCATGCCAGGACAAGATGTCGTGGTTTGAGGAATACAAAGATTCGGGGCTTTTCAGACATTCTGGGACCATAGTGGTATCTGACGTTACAGCCAAGGGTCCAGCACCATTTCTGCTCCAGTCATGCATCTGGTTTTATTCCCCACTTCATGGTGAGTTATGGCTGAACTGAGGTTTTGGGTTTGTTCAATCTTTGCATTTATGACACTGAATTTTGAAACTGCAGCTGACTCCTCTGCAGTGGAAGAGATCTTGCCCTTTAAAGCTCATGCACAATAAGCATGTTTGTACATTGCTTTTCAACTGTTTCAGTAACAAACTTTGGATCCCACGAATTGCTATATATTACTGTTTCACAGACCACCTGGGTGGGGGAAAGCAATATAATTACTTTGTAGTTTTTAAATGACTGAAAATTACTTTGGAAAGAGCTATTCAAAGCTGCGTTGAATTTTCAATCCTCTGCCTGGGGATGTGAGAACATTTCTGTACTTTTTTTTTTTTTTTTTGACGACCTGTAACAAACTTTGTCTTTAAAGAGCCCAACGAGGCGCATTCGTGCTGACAGCTCTTTTTTTTTAAGTAGGCTTAATTTCCTGCCCTTCTCTCCTGTTGCTGCTGGTGCTTTATAGGAGTCACCAGTAACAAAGAGAGACATGAATGCTAATTTTGCCAGTTCTCAGAGTTGGTCAAAGAAGGTGTTTTAAATAGGCTGGATGTCACTCTCATGCTGCTACTCAAAGGAGCTAATGGTTGAATTAGGTTTGCGAATATAAATTACAGGATTTCTAGCTTCACTTCCCCACCATCCCTATCAAATTTCTTTAGGTGCGGACTCAATGCCAGATGGCTCCTCACATGTGTCAGATGTCCATGCAGAAAATTAATTTCAGGGTCACTTCTTTGTTTTGTTTCCCTGAAGACCCTATTGATTCCTGCTCCCCATGGAGAAGGATTTTATTGGGAAAGGGAGTGCTGTTTAAATGAGGCTAGTGAAAGATCAAATCCCTGAAGAGCAAGCAGCAAACTCGGCTAAACCAGACATGCAACATGCAAGAGGGGCAGGGGGGGAGTATTCCAGTTTACATTCCTTTAAATTGATTTAATGTTAATGAAACGCAATCAAGACTTAAGAACTTGATCCTAATTTGCACTGAAGTTCTTTCGCCATTGCCAGAAACATTTAGGAGGGTCACGAGGCTTTATCGTGGTGTTACAACAGAGATTGATTTAGTTAAACCAGGGTAAACTTCTGTGCGAATGTTTACATGTGCTGGCTGAAATCTGCCATGGGAGTTTGGCTTGTGCCTGTAAAAAGAAAGTAATGATGTAAGCTAAACTGATATAAGAGGTTTAAACTGCATAAAGGATGTTCACTCAGGGATTTCTATGGTTCAACTAAATAATTTAAAATGAACAAACTGTGTTTATAGGTCAAACGTTAGCATAAATGAAAACCTGGCTATAAAAATCATTATGTTGACCTCTTTGATGATGGGGCCACCCTCTAAGAGCAAACGGAAAAGGTAGCTTCCAAAATCATTTAATGCAGCGGTCCGCAAATATTGGCTGTCTAACTCTGAGCGACTAACACGAGCATGGAGGTGGCACTTCTCATCCCACGCTGTGGCAGCTTCAGCTCTTCATCGTCACAACAGCATCTTCCTCGCCTGCGAGCGAGCATCCACATGCAAGGGCCTGCCAAAACACACTCGTCATTGCAGGATCGTTAGATCAAGAACCCGGAATCTGGCAGTTGCCTGGAGCAGGCAGATTCAAATACAGCTGCAGAAGATTAAAGGATCCTGGAGTCATTCCCTGCAGTAAATCTTTTCTCTGCGCATCCCGTAGCAGGTTTGGTGTTGTCTGGAGCGCGCTGCAGGTCAATGCACCAGCTCCAGTGTTCACGTGCAGGATTAGAGTCGGGTGAAAGGCTGGAAACGATCCTTTAAAATTTGCTTTTGTACCAAATTGTACTTACACCTACTAAGTCCACTGAAATCAGAAGGATCTCCAGGTGATCAGCACTGCTGCCGATTTTGAAAGTCACCGTCAAATAAGTTCTAATTGCCTCCAGCTTTATTTTAAAATCTTTTTTTTTTTTTTTACAAAAGAAGATGCAGACTAACTTGTGAAAACAAATTGTATTTATATTTGCCATGGGATATGGTTATTATTAAAGAATGTGGCAYTAAAGAATATTTCAGAAAAAACATCTGTATCTATATAACTATATGCCTATATAGCTATATATCTATGTATCTATGTATCTATATATCTATCTATATCAATACCTACCTATATGTAGATATAGCTTTCTACATACAGATATATAGATATATTTAGATATACATATATGTATGTGAATAATAGAAAGAATATTACCAGTTTACTACTTGTATTACCCTACAATTAACTGTGTCAACAGCTGCGTTGGCTTTGCATTAATTTTACTTTTGGTTTAAGTATTAGAAGAATAAAGGGCTGCACTGAAATTTCTCCACCAATTGCTTATTTATCTGCTACTGTTTTTTAAAAACTAGAACTTTGGCTTAAATAAGAAATAAAAAAAAAAATTGTTAGTAACATAATTTCTAATAGGTAAAATGATTTATCCTGATGAGATGATGCAGTATGTATGCCGTATTGGGAATAATAGYGCATCAAGGATATAGGGGCAATGTCTACAGAAGGGATATTAAAAACTAAAATCCTGCCGTCAGCAACTTTAGGAGCCCTGATACAGGCAGGATGCTGTGACACCATTTTAAGCACTGTGTAATTAGGCTTGTCCTCAGCAGGATTCAATCAACTCGACGCTTCCAGTCTGCCTACTGTTGCTCTGCCTTCTAATATTAACACTAAAAGAGCCAAACTGGTTTGAGCCATGGGAGGCAGGCACGGGGATGAAGTCAGGTCCTCTCCCTCCCAAAGGGCCTTTGCTCTGACCAACGGATGCGTGAAAATACCCTGTGAAATAATGGAAATTCATTATAATTAGGAACTATTACACATACATATAGAGCTTTGTTGATACTTGTGCAATGGCTGCATTGTTCTTCATAGGCAGTATATAGTGTAATGCCTCTTCTGGGACCAGTGTTTTGTGCTGTGGAAGCAGACTAGCAATAATGCCGACTGTGCTACAGACCTATAAAACTGATTGCAAAGCAAAAATCCTCCAGAAAAGTAGGCAGAGAGCACACAGTTAATGCAATTAATCACAGCTGCTTGTCATACAGGCTTTTTAGTTATAAAAGCACAGTCTTTAAAAACAACAGTTGCAAGGCCACTAACTTTTAAATTTCTCTTTATTTTCTTCCTCTTTCTCCCTTAAATTCTTTTATATGATTTTAGCTGAAGACTGAGGTATGTGTGACCAAATGCTGGGCACCAATGAAGTCACCATGTATTTGGATTTCTATCTATAGATGGACAGGGGTGTTCTCCTTACACCAGAGCTCCTACAAGGGATACTGTCTGATTTGAACCAAATGGGACATGGCATGCTCTCAGGGCAGTGTTTGAAGCTGGTTAGAGTCCAGCTTCTTGAGGTTTTGGGGCTGGTTGTTTTTTTCATAGCTAGTTTCAGAAAAGCTGCTGGCATGGTCTGGAACTAAAGTAATCCAAGTTAGGTAAATTAAAGTGGAGTGGGAAACCTGAAATAAAAGATACAGCACACAGCGCAGAGGTTACAGCTCAGCAGCCTCATTTTGTCAGCACCCAGTCACCCCTGAACCGAACACCAAATTATTCCGAGAGCATGAGTGGGTCGGGCATCGGAAATCAGATGTGGTGAGAAGGGTGCGGGGTGACGCCGGGTGGGATGCAGGCAAGCGCAGCTGAAGGAGATCCTTCGGCAGACACACGCTTGACGGGCTGGCGTCACCCGGGATGTTGTGTGTAACGTTGCAGGGCGCAATCTGGCCGATTCTGCAAGCCCTGCGCGGAGACCTCCTCCTCCTCGCTGGGCATGGCTGCTCCTGCTCCCCTGCCCGTCCATCATCCCTGCTCCCCCCGCTCCCCTCGGGCAGCCCTGCGCAGCTGCCGGCCCAGGGAGCAGGAGGAGGAGTGGGGGTGTTAAGAGGTATGGAGACGGTCCTGCCCTGCCCCAGCCTCCGTCCCGCTGCAGGGGAGAGCAGTGGCAGCGGCAGATCCCTCCGGCACTTTGCCTCCAAGTCTTTTCCCATTAGAAGTTATTGCTCTGGTTTTAAAGACCCACTGAGATCAGACCACGTTAAGAAGTAAGGATTTGTGTTTCTCATGTGATAGGTTGTGAAGTGGCTGTAAAAACCTCAGAAATTCACAGAATACAAAACTATCACAATGCTCCACTGTGTTCTTCCCTTCTCAAGAAGCCAGTCATGCACTGCCTTGCCGTCTATAGCAAAGAAGCACTTAAGTGAAGGACTTTTCTCCTGAATCAATCCAGATAAGAGTAAGATGAGGCCATCTGAAAGCTCCTTAAGAGCAGAGAGGAGTACTGGCTGCTCTCTGAACCTGTCCTCCAGCGGCTGAGTGTTCGGCTCTCCACTGCCCACAGCCACCACTCCGTACAAATGTTCCCCGAAAGGCAAAGAAACGAGAAGCCTTTTTACTGCCCACAGCAAAGCAGCCTTTGCCCTGTGGAGAACAGTTGCTTCAAATCGAATGAAGGCAGGACAGGGGCCCCAGATGGTTCCCTGAAGAAAATCAAGGAGAAAGCTAGAAGGTCTGTGGCCAAATCTAGCTCTTGCCTAATTGTGTTCCTAGTTACCTTTACAGATAACCACAGTGAGGATAAATGAATAAACACTACCACCAAAGCTTGCAAAGCTTTGGCTGGAAAAGATGGTGTTCTGGAAAGCTTTTGGACAAGAAGATGACTTCTCGGAGAAAGGCACACACAAAAGCAGGTGTAATTCCAATGTAGGAGCCCAAAGACAGTGAATGAAGCTTTCTGTTGGTACTCACAGTCAAAAGAGGACATCCCCAAAGGAAAGGCATGAGATTCACACTGCACTGATGTTCCTGTGAACAGTTTGCTCTTGGACTGGTGATAAGGAGAGGATGGTCTCAGGCATCAGGCACAAGCATCAGAGCCAACAGACTAGATTCACACCGTGAACACCCATCTAACCTTGCTCGGGATGAACCAGACATCAGTTCTGCAGTTGTAAAATGAGGAAAATACGTTCCAAATTGGTTAATGACTCTGTAAGATGCAATGGTGGTGGACACGCTACTTTGAAATAGGAGAAAGTCAGACTCAGTTGTATACAACYGAATTCAGAGTCAAAAGAGTTATTGCTGGTAATAAGAGGGAGGTAGGAACTGAGACTGAGCATGAAAATGAACAGATAGAGATGATAGGCTGGACCACCCAAAAGCACCTAAATCACTTTTGAAAATATAACCTGAAGCTCCTGGAAATACTCACTTCAGGCTCTGACACGTCGAAGGTTTCCTTGTGCACAAAACCCTCAGAAACCACCTCTCAATCACTGTAAGTGCCCAGGCAGCCCTCTCAGCCTGGACTCTGGGTATGACCCACTGTCTTTACCAAACCCATTTGAATCCACGTCAATTCTGCACCCTGGTTTACTAATTTTACTCATGTGCTTCGAGATGCAGATGTACTTTGAGTACTTGCTGAGCCAAGACTTCTGATGGGCAGTTTTGTGTTAGGAAGAAGCATCTGCTCACAGACGGCTGTAGAGAACTGCTCGTGCAGCAGGATGGATCTACCAAAGCAGATCTCTCACACAAACCTGCCTGTGTTAAAACCCTAATTAAAAACTCAGTGGAAAGGCTCAGCTTAAATTATTTTTCCTTAGTGGATAAGGGTTTTGCTGTAAGGTACCCCTAAACACAGAATGCATTGCATAGTCCATTAAGTTGCTTCATTTAAAGAAAAAGAGTAGTTTCATGATCACCAGAACTAACAAGGCCGGGTTCCCTGCAGATCTGAATCTCTTGCATGATTGATTTTGATGGCAAAAGGAAGCAAGAGCTCCTTTTGAAATTTGCCCTGTCATTAGAGAATTTATAATGCTCTTTTTTGCATGAATTCTCCTGGATATTAGAAAATACCATTTGATGTTATATCTTCTGTAGTAACTGCAGTTCTGAAAGGCTTTTCTGCTTGTCTGTCTCTTTCATGCACCCTGTAGGAACTTTGCAACATCTGCACTTCTGTAATTGAAGCTGGCTAAGGGAGCTGAAGGTTGTGTTGGGATCTTGACATGTCTGATCACTCTGTGTCCATGCATAAGCTTTTGTTCCTGTTGGACGGTTCAGCACCTGCAACTTTCAGTATCAGCCTTTTCTGCATTCCTGTACAGATACGAGCAAGATCGCTATCTCCCAAAAGGTTCTTCATATACCTGCCTATTACCTGACCTATGGGGTGACTTTCCAGTAGAACAGGCTTAGCGCTTCTGTGTGTTGTTTGCCAGAGACTGGGAAAACAAAACCAAACTGCAGGTTAACTTCTCGAGTTCTGTCTTGCCAGGGTTAAGTTTTCCTTTCCTGGGGTTTCTGACTTTGTTTGGATTAATACTGGATTAATGCATTTGCCAAACTCAAAGCCAAAGGAGACCAAGCATATCTAGTCTAACTTCCAGGCTGATCCATTTCATGCAGTTACTCCTCTGCTGAGGGATGTAATTACATTTCTACTGAGTTACCTGTGTTCCAAAAAAGTGATCCCATCTTTACTTGAGGACTTCAGGGGAATACCCCATTTTCTGGATGTTTTACTTCAGTGATTCTTTGCCTCACTGTTTATCCATGTATGACATACAGCTTCCTGTTATGTTTCTGCTCATGGCATTAATGAATCCTTCAGGACGTCTGTTTTCCTCCCCCATCAGCACTTACTGATTATAGTCAAGTCACCTCTTAATCTTCTCTTTGACAGACCATCAATGCATTGAGCAGTACTCAGGCACACTATCAGCTGCCTGGGCAAACAAAGTATTTCTTCCTCTGAAGCTTCGGCCAGCGTTTGGGCAAGGTATGGGCACGTGCGCGGGATTCAGGCAGAGACGCTCGCCTGCCTGCGGCCGCCCAAAGAGGTTATCCCCTTCCAGCCACTGCTGGCTGCATCGCCACACTTTGCTGGTCACTGCCAGGGTTAACCATGTCAATGTCAGTGGTTTAAATGGTGCCTCTGCTCTAACCTGACATGGGTTAGGGAAGGTGCAGCCAGGGGAGCATCACCACAGTCCTCTGGAGGTTGCTGCTGATGAGCTCTCACCCTGCAGCAGCTCAGCCGATTCCCGCCTCATCCATCACCTACTTCTGCCAGCCCACAAAATGGTTTTGGTGACTTTCGTGTCTGCACACAGACCTGACAGCTGCTGAATCTGACATATGCCCCATATAGGAGAAAAAAMCACTTCTCTACTGTTTTTTGTCATTCCTCAGTCTGTAACTCCAACACTGTCCCTTTTCTCTACAGCACTGTGCTGCGGTACCTTCACCATAGCCCCTAAACTCTTCTCTGTCGCTGCTAGCAGGCTGCCGTCACCATCTCCCCAGCACTGTCTGTGCAGCACTGCCTGCCCGGGGGGTATGGTTGGCTCAGGATTTCATATTTCATGTTCTCTCTCTGTTGGGAAAATTTTTAATTATCAGTCATTGCTTAGCTTCTGTTCTGCTCTTCCAAGAAAACTTCGAAGTCACTGTTAAAGCTTTATCCTGTCCAGCAAATGATATGGATTAATCCCAGCAAATTGGTTTTAAAGACAACAGGATTATGGGCTCTAGCTCCACTGTATTCATAGGGAACGTTTAAATTTTAAGTGATAAGCTTTGAGATGAAACCTGTACTTCGTGGATACATGGTCAAACTCGCATTTGCCTCAGTTACTCATTTCACTTGGCTTTGTGACTAGACCTCATCTCGTTCAGACAGGCAACAAGGGCCAGCAAATGTCCAGCTGTCACTTAATTACGAGTAATAAAACCATCTCTTACACAAAGCTGATGGTACTCCACTGACCAGACTAAGCCAGAACGCCTCTCTGCCAGCCATGGAGCTATGGGATGGCCAAAACCAGTTTTCCTGCATTATTTCCCTTGGCATTGCCCATGCTTTCATAGGACTGAGGCCAAACACAGCAGTACCTGTGCAGGGCGGTCAGCACATCGCAGGGGAAGGAAACCTCATCCTGGGGCCAGACAGGGGACGGGCAGCCGGGTGGACGTCCTCCTGCCGGGAAGGGCTCCCTGCCAGACTGCAGACAACCCCGCCAGCCTTTGTTTCCCACCTTTGTAAAAAATCCTTCTTTGAAGGCCTAAGTTTAGCAAGTGTTTATTTGGACTGCAGTTACTAATGATGGTAGTTGGGCAATGGTGTGTGTTATGGCAACCCATTCAAATCTCTTGCACGCGGCGGTCCCCGGGCGCAGGCAGGTGCAGGGGGCTGGGCGAGGGCTGCAAGGGCCATCGCTGATGAGAGAGGAAGCATGCCCACAGCATGGGCTCCAGCTCTGCCCGGCTCGGGGCCAATGTCTGCCCAGAAACACCCACAGGTCCTGTACGGTGAGCGCGAGGTCCCTGCAGGACCGGTTGTTCTGCAAGGTGCTGTAGCACATGGACGGGAGTAGGGTTGGTGGAGGGTCATTTACTGCCTATGACATCCCTTCAGGAACTGCTTTTAAGAAAAGGATGTATTTTACCACAAATAAATTGTTATCACAAATACAAATCTTGCTATGACACATCACGGAGATGCACTGGCTTTTCTGGGATCTCTTCTTTCATTTCTCCTCGCTGCTGCTTCCCTTTCAAGCACTCCCATTCTCCCTAACCAGCTTTTCAATTCCCACTAGATGAGGAGAAAAAGAGATATTCAACTTGCATCTTTTGTCTACAAAACTTGGAAGCTTACCAGGATTTTCTGAGAGGTAAAACCTCCGCCCAAAGCTCCATTCCTCCTCCCGTACTAACAAGGTCTCACATGGGGCAGTCTACCACCACCTAAGACCCAGAGGGTTTCACCTGCCATTTGATTTACCTGGCACTATGTCTAACCAGCTAACCAATTAGCTTCCTGCTAATTATTGTTGTTTCAGATGCCGCCAGAGAAAGAAATAGATCTCTTCAGGGAATAAATGAGGGGAACTGAAGAGAAAATTCAGCCCAAGGTAACACCTCCAGCACTCTAGATTGCGTTGAAGCCAAGCAAAACAACTTTAACTGTGTCAGAACACAGCTATCATGAAAAAAGCACCTGCCGTTAGTGAATCAATTGAAAATCACAGCTCTTACAAGTCAATAGTTCAACTATGGGCCAAATGACAGAAAATGATGTGGACTCTAATAATGTCAGAGCAGTTTTCGTAACATGTTCTTTTTTTAACCCATAATTCCATCCCAAACAAACTTTCAAAGCAACCAGTTGACTTCAGACACTTGTCTAAATAAATCTGGTGGCAGCTGGAAACTTGCTTTACTGCCTGGACTTCCATCTCCTCTGAGATTTAGAAACAGAATCCCAGCGCTTTATCTGCTCATTGCCTTCTGCCAGCTACGGAGCGCAAAACTCACACCTGTATCACAGAGAAACAACACAGACTACTTTTAATGAAATTATTTGTCTTTTTTTTCTGTGCCAAAGTCAGGATTGGGGCTAGAAGCAGAGATATGGCATGAARGTGCTGTTTGAAGCCTTATTGATAGCGCTTCTCCCCAGCTAGAACTAGGAGGCAGCACTGGAGGGTGTGAACAGAGGAAGGTCTGTCAAAGAGCAGAAGCCAACATTTCATTTTCCATTGAACTTAGATAAACCCTGGTCAGGCAGAAGTCTCTTCTTTAAGGATATTCTAGAAGTAACTGCTAGTAGTTTGAATCGAGGGCCTGGCTACTTACATGTAAAGAAAACAAAAAAAAAGAGGAATGGTTCCCAAGATGCCTCCAGCAGATTCCAGTTCCAACTTTCTTTGGAGCTGGTCCTGCCTCCACCCAGCTCAAGAGGCACCTCCTCTTCTGCTGGCCAAGGCGTAGACCTCTGGCATGTGCTACGTGAGAGGCCACAGTGCACACACACGGAGATGGGAAGGTGTCCACCCCAAAGACCAGTCCTGCAGCTGATGGCTCTTCCTTCATTAGCACGCACCTGCACTAATGCAAAACAAGTTTTAGTGATAAAAGTCATAACTGCAAATATAGTTTTTGCTGTACTACACACCTTTTGACAAGGTTAGACGCCCATGGGGAGCTGAAGTCTTTCAGGAGGAAGGACTAACGCTGTCTCAGCCATCCCAAATGAAGAAGTGCAATTTTAAATGACAAGTTTCGCAGCCAAGGAGTCCTCTGCACAAATGGGGACAAACGTCGAGGTACTCTGGGAGCACGGTGCCCTCTAGAGCATTTGGGCTGGAATAGGTGTTTAGTTCAGATCAAGAGTTTATGTCTGGCACGCACCCCTCACTGACCACACAGAGCAAATGACTGAAATTAAAAAGTAATTTACCTGGTGGAAATGTACCTGGGGCTCCTGCACATCAATCACATCATGCTGCCACACCACTTCTTTTGGAGCTTGCGTATTGGCACTGGATTTTGTATCAGCAGAGTTGATGGTCTCTGCTAAAACAGCTGTTAGGTGCAGATGTTTGCACTCTCAGGTTGGCTCGATGGAGTTGAAGCAGGGATTGCATCCAGCCCATGAAAACCTGACAGATAGCAGCGAGGTGGCCTAGCTTGCCAGCTCCCTGCAAGGTCAGCCAACTCGCTCACCACCTTTTGTGGCTGAGAGAGTGGCTGTTAAGAATTTCCCCGTCCACAGAGGATTTTGCACATCAGTTCTGCTGTGTCAGCTGATCATTAAGAGCATCTTGGAAAGGGTCCAGCTGGCTGTTCAGCAAGGGCTTTATTTAGCACTTTGTCTGTAGCCATACACGTCTATATGACATGGCAAAATTAGAGGTTTGCTTTCATCAAGCACGTGGACTTTGGTGTGTGAACTTTGCTCCAGCATCTTCTCCAAACGCTGTGGTCTGGAGGGCCCTCGTACCCAGGGAACGGCAGCCAGACACTGCCAGCTAGATCTGTCCTATGCATTTGCCATGAATCCATTTTTTCGTTTAAAACCTTTAGCTTCTGCATCCCTGTCAGTGCTGTAGAGGGATGGCTTTTTTCCCTCTAAGTAGTTTAGTATGGATCTGTTTAAAGGTTCCAGAAAAGAACTACAACCATTTTGGCTTGACTGTGCTTTAACAATAGGTACTCACTGCGAGGTATTCTCTGTCCAGAGGATTAACTTACATTTTTCCTCCAGCACAGGGTTTCTTCACTGCGGCCATAAAGCCCCCAAGTCCTCATTTCTCACCACTAGTTTTGTGTTTCCATCTTGAGTATCAACTCAGCTATTTGTATCTCTTTTCATCAAAAGATTTCTTATTTCTACAGACTTCTGTTGTCATAGAATCATAGAATCATTAAGGTTGGAAAGGACCTCTAAGATGATCGAGTCCAACCGTCAACCCAACACCACCATGCCCACTAAATCATGTCCCTAAGCGCCTCATCTACATGTCTTTTAAGTACCTCCAGGGATGGTGACTCCACCACTTCCCTGGGCAGCCTGTTCCAATGCTTGACAACCCTTTTGGTGAAGACACTTTTCCTAATATCCAATCTAAACCTCCCCTGGAGCAACTTGAGGCCATTTCCTCTCATCCTATTGCTTGTTACTTGGGAGAAGAGACCGACCCCCACCTCGCTGCAACGTCCTTTCAGGTAGTTGTAGAGAGCGATAAGGTCTCCCCTGAGCCTCCTTTTCTCCAGGCTAAACAACCCCAGTTCCCTCAGTTGCTCCTCATAAGACTTGTGCCCTAGACCCTTCACCAGCTTCATTGCCCTTCTCTGGACACGCTCCAGCACCTCAATGTCCTTCTTGTAGTGAGGGGCCCAAAACTGAACACAGTCTTCGAGGTGCAGCCTCACCAGTGCCAAGTACAGGGGGACAATCACTTCCCTACTCCTGCTGGCCACACTATTTCTGATACAGGCCAGGATGCCGTTGGCCTTCTTGGCCACCTGGGCA
>JAYKAV010002330.1:868096-916807 GCA_035582835.1 Phoebastria nigripes | reverse complement strand
GGCCGCCCAGCCAGTTTTTTACCCAGCGCAGAGTACACCTGCCTAGGCCATGAGCCGCCAGCTTCTCTAGGAGAATGCTGTGGGAGACAGTGTCAAAGGCTTTACTAAAGTCCAGGTAGACCACATCCACAGCCTTTCCCTCATCCACTAGGCGGGTCACCTGGTCATAGAAGGAGATCAGGTTGGTCAAGCAGGACCTGCCTTTCATGAACCCGTTCTGGCATGGTCATGCTTACCACATTTCTTGGTGCAAACACAGCATGTAAGTATGCTCTCTTTGCAAGTGTTCTCCCCTCACCTTGAGGAGCCCCAACAACATGAACATCCTTATCTGGCTCCCCAGCCATTTGCAGAGGTGAATCTCCCCAGGAACCAGTGCTGCCTGTGTTGCCTGTTGGCGAGGATGTGGACAGGCTGTGCCAGGGTTGGCACTGCTTCCCAAGATGTACAGCAGAAGATGCACATTAAACAGTTCATTATATGCTGCGTTCATCTGACAGCCTACTACTGACTTCTTCCGCTATAGTTACTGATGCACATACCGGGCAGAGACTTTTTTACACTCTCCAATGACTTTGTCCTAGTTCTATCTGAAGCAAATGCTATAGATTGTATTAGCATATGTTACAACACTGTGACATATATGGTGGAGTGTATTTTGTAGCTGACATATGGTAACTGCACGTCTTTAAAAGATCATAGGCAGCCAAACATGCCTCTTGAAGGATGAGGGCAACATCTCAGTTAAAGATGACAAATGCTTGTACATTAACTATTTTAATTAGGCAAAGCAATCCCTTTTGGTCCAGCTGTTTAATGACAGAGCAGAAAGAATTAACAGACAAACCTTCAGGACATGGAGGTAGGTCTATCAGGAACTCCAGTGTGGACATTTAAGATCAATTTAATAGCACCTGCACTGCATTTATCAGCATTAAAAAATAATAGTAAAAAGACCACTAGAAAGTGTGCCCAGGTCTCTGACAGCCTGGTTCAGCTCCAGATGCGGAAGAGGCTTGACAAACCTCAGTATCCTTGGCCAGTGGCCGCTGTTTGGTGGCCAACATCCACGAGGTGGAGCTCCAAACGTTACGATCAGCCCTGTAAGGACGCTTTGTCTTGCACGTTACACTCCTGGTCTTCCTCTTCCCTCCCGCAGAACTGTAGAGCTGTGGCTGGGTAATCCATTTTCTTACTAGGTGTTTTTTTCAAAAGTAGGCTTGAGGGTTTTCTTTTCCATCTGTTTTTCTGACTTCACCTGATACCAGTTTGCACTCTTGTTCAATCACAGGACCTCTTAGATACGAAATACGAAACCAAGTATCTCATTAGAAAATGGGGCACAGTTGTGAACAAACAGTGACAGGCCAGCTTCACTTTCYTCTCACGCTGAAAGCTGCAGAAGCAGAGATTATCAGTAAATTCAGATGGTAGATAATGACAGTTAATGGTAATTGACACAGGCAGAAACATGTTCAAGAATTTCAAGTGTTCCGCTGAAAATGTTTAAGTAGTTTCACCTAGCCAATTTCTGTAATTGTGGCGGGAATGTAAATGTCTTTCCTGCAGCCCTGGCACAAACAGGTCATGGGAACTTTAGAGGATTGGAAACAAAATGAGTAATTAGAGTAATCTTACCCACCTTTACAAGGGACCATTTGTTCAGGAGATTTTTGCTTGTTTTTCTCATAAGGTTGAGGGTAGCAGTGCTGATGTCACCTGAGGCAAGCCAGAAAGTTATCTTTCTCACTGCAGATTACTGAAAAGTTCCAGTGTTTCCRTGAGCAATATTATGTGCGCTTTCTGTCCCTGTCTAACCTCTGAGACTCAGCCCCGTGAGCACGAGGCAGATGTCCTCAGTCTCTTTTACCAGCACCTGCCAGGCCTTGTGGGTGGGCTTTGAGCCCAGCGCCCCAGCCCTCCGGCATCAGTTCGGAGAGGGGACGCGGGTCTGCGTCAACACGCTGAGCCTGGACCCGGGTGGGTTTTGGGCCAGAAGGCGCCAACCCTGCTGGGCCCTGCCCCACATGTTGGCATTTTGGTAGCATTATATTGCTCGGTCAAACAGCACTGAGCCAAGATTCTCAACTCTTAGCACACTGCTTTTCCTGGCAACTATAATTAATATCCAACAAAATAAGAGCCAGTTTGATTAGAGGTCATTTGAAATCTGGTGGGTAACCACCATCCTGCTCAGCTCCAGCACCCCTCACACACCCATGCTAAAACCAGGTGATCTGAAGGCAGCCCCTTGCAGGCTGCTGGGCTGCGGATGTGGGGATGCTCAGTGCCAGCCCCTGAGCTGGCAGGGACCTGCTCACCCCAGGGACACGGCAGAAGCAAGACCCCTGCTTCTTGCAACAGCCCCATGCGCTGGTGTACGCCCCACCAGACGTATTGGTGCTGTTTGGACGGAGGTGATGATTTTCCTATCGCTTTTTGATGAGCGACTCCTTCAGCTGGAACAGCCGCTGTGTATCTGTCACCTGGCTTTGACCTCCCGTTGTGGGAGCAGTGACTCACCGAAGGAAAGCCATGCACTAACACGTGAGGCCGCAGCGTTACTGGCAGGGTAACCATCAGGCCTCATCAATTAGGGTGCTAATTTGCTTCCATTTTCAACTGCTGGAAAACATTACAATTTATTTCAGCCTGTGCAAGAGGGCCTGTTTTGCCCTCTGGACAAGACCTGCTGCTTCTCACGCCCTGGCTCCTCATCCTACCTAATGACCTCTGCTCCTCAGCTGGTGTTTCAGCTCTCAGCCCGAGCCTCACCGCGTGGTCCAGACTGCCTCGCTGGCGGCTATTTCGCCCTGACACCCATCATCGCTCACAGTAGACCTTTGGCAACTCTCGTGCCCGATCCCAGGTGCTTTGCTCTCAGGATTGGTTTCTGGSCAGGGAATGATGACTCACACCTTGACAGCTCCTGCTGAATCCCTCCGGTCCTCAGGGACCTGATTCACTCACTGCTGGAGCCTAGCTTTTGGTGCACCAAGGTCCTGCCGGACACTGGCTGGACGCGCTCGGCAGGAGGGGTTCAGGCATCTCTGCAGTGCAAGCTCACCCATACAGGTGTGGGATGAGGCGGAGCATTTTGGGAAGCGAAGCACCGGAGACTTGTGCCTCTGACCTCCCAGAGCTGCTCAGAGCAGGACTACAAAACTAAGCAAAGGGCTGAAAAAGCCTTCACCAAAACCCAAAATAACATCAGCTAGATGGGACATTGGAGAAGGCAGGCAAAAACCTAAAAGTGTGGGCATAAGAGATACTCACGTCTCTCACACCTGTACTTGTATCTTACATCTTAAGAGAGACATATCTCAAGATTGAGACAGATGAAATATTTTTTAAATAAGGAGCTACAATATGTGTTTACACCTGAAAAAATGTTCCTTGAATTTCAGTATTGGTCAGTGACGTTTAAGCAATGGTACTGAAAAGCTGCCTCTGGCTGCTGTGACAAAATCCGATGGCATCTTCCCTCCCGTACCCACACCCGTACCCATGACGTCCATGAGGGCAGGCTAGCAGGCAGGGCACGTTTTAGCAAGCAGAACAGCTCCTTTCCCCACGTGCACCAGCGAGACTGAAGTTGGAGTTAAATGCCCGTAAGACCTACAGCCACAACAGAGGTTTAATCCCCACGAGCACAATTGACGTGCACTGGACAAGCCGGGGGGGGCACGCTCCCTAAGCAGGGCAGGACAGAATTAGGGTTTTTTCCCCCATCCCAGGCACACACCTCTGCTTTGTCCCTCAGGCTGGACCGAGCAGATCCCTCCATGAGCCAAATCACCTGCAAAACAGCAATATTTGGGGCTGTCCCCTGCCCAAGCAAGGCTCTCAGAGGGGAGGGAGGGATGACAGGTCAGCAGGCTGAATGGTGACATCTTCCTTTCTAGCAGCTGAAGCCGTGCCACCTCGGAGGAGTCGCTTTTGGTGGTGTTTTTTAGTTCAAGTTTTGGTGTCTCAGCCCCAGGATTGAGAGGAGGACGGCAGCACTGACTCGACCCCTCGCTACTGGAGAGCTGAGCTGCCCCRAAGACATGTCTTTTACTCAAGGAGCATGTGCCTTAAATGCATTTATTTATTTCTGTGTGTTCTAATACAAACAGTTTTACAAATTGTGTTTTCCRTGCAGGTCAGGGTCCCTGTTCTCGAGCCAGAGGGAGCAGCTGAGCCCCCGTCGGCGCCAGATGGGGCTGGGCGAAGGACCTCGTCCCACCTGCAAGAGCCCTCGCCCCAGGGACAGGCAGCACCGCAGCGTCTTGCTCCCTGCCTGCCTGCAAAGAGACAGACAGCCTGCTCTCTCTCCAAAGCACTAACCTGTGCCCCTCGCCGTGGCTCTCAGCAGCAGCTCACTGAGCTGCTCTTTCGGGCCGGGCTCATCCCACTCACCACATGCAACAGCGTCGGTCTGTGCGTGGGAGCCGTCGCTGGTGCAGCTCTTCCCACTCCCAGACTTTTGCTCAGGTGACATTAAAAGCACAGCGGGAACAGCAGCAGTTCCTGGATTTGAGCACAAATACAGAGCAGGGGGTTGTCAGCTCTTTGGGGAATATTTGCTTATTGCTTTGAGTTAACTTGTGTTTTGCAAGGAGGATTTGTGCTCTGGTCTGGGAACTTCTCTGTGCCAAGTCCCAGAGTTTCTGACCAGCGTCAGGACCTCCCTCTAGACCAGGATTAAGTGGCTTTGCTCCCCAGCAGCAGGATTTAAGGCTATGCCCTCTCCATGACCTTCTGCTCAGTGTAACGACACCGAGACGTCCGACCTCTCTGCCCAGATCCTCCTCCCATCTCTAATTTGACGCTGTGGTTTTTGCCTCAGGAGCCGGCTGATGGAGAGTAAGCTGCTGAGCATTTCAATGTGCAGATTCCTAGGATCCAGCCCTAATTTGTCCAATTTAGAACTACCTTGTTTTCATGAGGATTTCTCCTCCTGCCAGCTAATTAACTAAGAACAAAACAAATCATTATTTTTCCTACAGAATTCAGAGCGGCCCAGCCCTCTGGAAGAAGATGGTTTTTTCTGGCATGGTTTTTTTGAAGGATGTATTCAGTGTGATAGTCAGGGCATGTCATTGCTGAGCTCCAGCATAAAGGTGAGCTGTCCCAACAGAACTATTAACTTTCAAATTCTCAATAACGGGTCTTGCTATGGAAACAAAATCTCATGCATTTTGTATGCAACGGTGGCTATCAATTTTCTGTTTGTTTTGTTCCTGGTTGTTTGCGGTTGTGCTTAATAGCAGCGTTTTTTACCTAACTCCACATATAGAAAACTTCCACAAACTTCTAATTCTCCTTACTTGTGAACCTGTTTTTGATATACCAAGATGAATTTTTGAGAAGATAATCTAATAATAGTTGAAGAGATCACCTGTTTAGGAAGAACAGGTTACAGGGCAGAGATAAAAAGTTATTAGTACCGTGTTCATACCTGCCRTACTAGTCAGTAAAACAGAAGTTTTGATCCAGTAAAAGTATGTTAATATATGCAAGGACAAAACTTTTTGCACTCAGAAAATCCTGCTCTAAGGATGAGCACACTTTGTATGTAACCTATACATACAGTAGTTCCTTCATCCCCCATTATCCAGCCAAAATTCTCCTCTCTCTCATGCAAACAGGGTTTTATTTTAACTGCGGTCTGATTAGTTAAAGCATTTGAAAGTTTAGCACAAACACAACCAAATAATTGCAAATAAATATGGACTTACGGTATTGATTCAAATGTACTTGCACACTTTCTTTCACAGTAATGCTTATAAAAAAAAGCCCCCAAGTCCCTATCCTGGAAGTTTTATATCAATTTTACTATTATGTGACAAGGGAGCTTTAAATAGCATGTTCTTAGGAATGGGGCACCACAGCCCAAGGTAAAGGGAAAAACGTTTCACCTGGCGGAAGACTTGTTGGCTATAGAGAAATATGGAAGGATTGAATAAATCATGGTATTTATGCACCTAAGGAAGTCAGGAGGAGCACTTCATGCAGCTAATGACAAGTCATCCTCATTGCCAGGTCATGCTTTCATTAGAAACAAAACATATGGTCTCAAAGAGCTGAAGGAAAACGTGCAATGCTACAGAGCAATTCTTTCCAGAGGTCACAAGGCAATATGAAAATTAAAAAATAATTTTGCAATTGTTCACAGTAATATTGTTTTTTCCTCCATTTAACTGACGGCAAAATCAAGACTACTGTTGAACTTGTATGCTGTAATTATTACATCAATAGATAAGATGATTTGGTAAATAAAAAGAGCAAGAGGTTTTCATGTTATTAGTACTTTATCATTGACTATTTCAAGCTTTTATCAAGTAGTGGTAATCAACCTTTATTTGCTTAATAAATTCTTATCCCAAAGTGTTGATTTTATCAAAATTACCTTCTCAGTAAAGGGTGTAATTTTCCGGTGGTAAAATGAAGGATGTTCTCAATACTGGTAATTGTCCAATTATTTTGTACAATTTTTATGTTTTAACAAGCTCAGTGAGTTTCAAGGCAGCCTGAGCACTCTGCATGGTTTGTAAGCATGCTAAATAGGAAGGCACCTGGCAGCATTTTAATTATACACGGTCTTCTTGCTAACTAGGAAAATAAGACCTGAGCACGTTTTTTCTTGCTGAGTGTGAAAAAGACATCACAGTTTCACACACCAGAACACAAAACAGACATTATTCAATTCACTTTCCACTCCAAAAACCATGTTATTTATTAGCGCCTACCAGAGCACAAAGCGAAGCCCAGCAAAAAGAGCTCTGCGTAGTTCAGTGGGGACAGCTACCACCAAAAATAGGATGATTCTGGGTGCAATGTCAAAACTGGATGTGTGGTTCCACTGATATACTGCATACGCGTGTATCCACAAATATGTGCTCTGCTGATGGAGACACCTACCCCTGGGAAGGCTGGCGTTCCCCTGGAGCAGGAGGAAGAAGACTTGTACCTTGCTTACAGCATGGTCCCTCCCATCAGATTAGCTGCCAGTGAGTACAGCAGCAAAAGGAGGAGAAGGGAAAGGGCTGGTTACAGTGAGCAGCGATGCACAAGGCAAAGCATAACACCAGTAGCACCAGCAAACGCTTCACAAAACCTGAGCTGTGTGTACTGGGATGTCCACGTGAATGGACAAAACCTTCCTGCATTTATCTGCTCCTCCACAGTCACATTTCTACCCTTTCTCCACTCCTGCCCCAGCTTTTCTTGCGCCATTACCTGGAATGGCAAGGAACACGTGTAAGGCTTTGCAGCTGAACGTGCTGAAAAATGAACAGCCATCCAAAAACCATGTTGTCCTCTACTCCTGTGCTTCTGTGAAAATATTACATCTGCAATAGGTTGTGCTTAAGAAACAATACACTGTACCAGATAATCGTACCAGATGATCTTTGCCACTGGAAAGACTAGCTGAATCTTAGCACAGAAGTAAAACACAGATTACGCACGGTGATTTGTACCACCAGTAATTAGATGGCCAAAAACCCCCGAGCAGCAAGAAACAAGTGTTGCCTGACAATATTATTGATTTTCTTATTTTGAAAGAATCACCAAATAAGCACTAGAGGGCAACATTGAAGGAGAGCAAAAAACAACCAGATTTGGACTGCAGTGAAACACTAGACACACTAATGAAATTTCCTTCTGATATATTAATGTAAATCGGGCTTGGAAGGAACACTCTCATTTTAAAGTTGGCTGAAAGACTGTAAACAAAGTGATAAGTGACAATATAGCAAACTGGGGAGGGTTTGCTTAATACGATGGTAAAGGGATAGGTGTCAGGGCTCGTTCTATTTGACATCCTCATTAATGATCCAGAAGAAGAAACAAGCAGTGTGTAATGAGATTTGATACTTGGAAGGATTAGTTAGCACTGGTGAGAGCTGCAAATTAATGCAAAGCAACAGACACCAGAATCATGGGCAGAGAACAACAAAAGGCACAAAGCACATGGGTGGAAAACAAATTTAATAAAGAGAAACCTGAGGAAATTGCAGCCAGAGGAAACATCACTTCAGTAAGAGTAAACCTAGGAAGCAGTAACATGGGAAGCAATTTCAGCAGGAGAGCAGATGAGTTATCATGCACCAGGCTGTGCTGCGAAGGTGCTGCAGCAAAAGCTGGGGACATGTAAGGCTGCATCACCCGGCGGGGAGCTCAGCCGCCTCCACGTCTCGGCACCATTTTGGAGAGCACCATCGTGCTCAGCTGCTCTGTCCCACGCATCTCTGCCACTGCCAGACTTCAGAAAAGAGCAATGAAAGTGGCGGTGAAGGACCCGGGTGGCTCGATCTCTGGGACAAGCCTGGAAGTGCTGCAGCTTCGCTGCTGTAGCACAGCTTGGCAAAGCCACGGCTTGGGAAGGACGGAGGGGTATGGCTGCCGCCTACATCTGAGGAGGCATAGAAAGGCAAAATGCAGCTCAGAGCACTGAAACCACAGCTTTGCCTCTCAAGCAAGGAAGATACAGCACTTTCCAAAGTATTTGGGCCATAGCATATATGGAAATTCCCACATTTGAGAATATAAGAGCAATCTGAGTAAATTCTAATGAAGGCGAAAACCTATAAAATCTTATATCGTTAGCAAGATGGCAATGATGCAACATTAATACCTGCATGAAAAAAATCAGCCTGACACAAATAAGGCTTCTGATTTATCTGAGCTCAGAAAGGCAGAGCAACAGCACGGAAGGAGTATTTCTAAGCAGTTATAGGTGGTTACAGACTCTGATCATATAGCTCAAGTAATGCAAGAGGCATAGTAAATGCCTTCAGATGACTTGGAGGCAGACTGCAGCCCCCCGCCACACCAGATGAGCAGCTTTCTGTTAGCCAGCACTTGCTGAATCCCCTGGAAAACCTGAATCCTCTAGAAAACCTACAAAGGGAGCAGCCCCCTGTAACACGGGTGCCGTTCTTCAGCTTGTCTGCCACAATCTTTTGCAGGGTCAGACCTTACTTATTTGCGGACGATGGCATCCCACAACGCAGTCTCGAGCATTGCACGTGTTTTCACAGGCACATGGCTACAACAGACAGCTGCAGGGCTTTAACAAGCAGTAAAAGGAAGGGCATTTGGGATCCAAAACCTCATGGGCAATTTGCCGGTTCATGATTTCAGCTGCAGCAGGAATTAGGTGTTGTTTTCCCATTAAAGACTTTAAAAAAATTCCTGGAAAAATTCAGTAACTTCAGTGGCAGCACTGTCAGATAATTCAGGTGTATCACAAATTCATTTCCAGTACACCCACCTCACCTTACCCTGCTCTGAATTTCAGCAGGGCCATAGCAGTACAGCAGCACGAAGGGAGCGTCTCTCCAGGTACCCGCCGTGTCCACGCAGCTGCAACAAGACTTTTAAAATTCTTAGAAAATCAGAAAAGAAGGCAGAAAGCCCACAGGGCATTTTTTATCTCAGCAGAGCCACGTAGAATGGAAATTGAAGCCCATAAAGAGTAATGCATTCAAGTTCACAGGAAAAAATTAGGTACTGCAAAGAGTTAATTCCTCCACATAATACGGGCAAGGAGGAATCCTCTGGTGCTGTTGGTTACTTATATATTTATATATTTATATATTTATATATTTATACATGTCTGACAGTCGCCTGTCCCGAGGCTCAGCTCCCACCAGGACCAACTGGGAAGCTCGGGAGTGATACCGGAGTGGAGCCCGACCCTCTCCCGGGCTGGATTGGGCTGAGCCCTACCAGCAGGCAGAGCTGCCGCGGCAGAAGCCCGTGAAGCTCAGCAGACCCAATGGCTGCTCACCCATCCCTCCGCTCCTTGGCCAAAACTCCCCACCTTGCTTTCCAGAAGGGAGCAGGAGGCTTGCTGCCTGGGACAATGGACGTTGACCCTGCAGCCACTGCAGGAGGTGAGCTGTTGCCTGTCTAGCGACAGTCATAGGGAGGCTCCTGGGTCTTCTCCAGCTTTGCCGCAAGGTCTAGGACTCTATGCAAGCCAGGTCCTCATGGTCACCCAGCCATGGGCAAAACCACTGCTCCAGTGGCCTCTGGGGAAGCGAACACCATGCTACCGTCTTCTTCCCCAGTTTACTCTCTCTGCGGGATAGGCTGGAATCCCTTTGTCCACAGTAGGTGCTGCACAGTGTTGGCAAGAAGGGCTTCCTACAGGTCGTTGGAAACCTTTAGCTGTTCTCTTGTGTCCTTTTTCAGATGACGCCTGGATTGCAAGAAGGGACTCAGGCAGACCTACCGGCGGAGGGAGCTGCCCGTCCAAAGCAGCCGACCCTGCAAGGCGGATCCTGCCCTAGCAGAGGAGCAGCAAACGCAGTGAGGATCTCTCTGTGTCTGGACATGGTGGGATATGTGTTTCTCTGCCTGTCTGGAGCAGAAAGCAGAGCTGTGTCGAGGAAGGTGCTGAGCAGCATCCAGGGAGCAGGAGCTCTGGAAGCTGGCAGCTCTCTGCAAAGCTCGCAGTCTTTCTGTTCACAGCAGAGTTCTTGCCAAGAACATTCCCAAGGCTGATTGTGATTCTTCAGAAAACAAAAACATTTCCTTTGCATGTGAAGGATCATGACAAGAGCACCAAACGTGAATGGCATAATCACAGGCATGGTCTTTGCCACTCCAAATCGTAAAGACCAGCTGTTTGGTAACGGGACAGAGACAAGGAGTTGTGATTATTGCGATTACTGCCAGACTGGTTGGATCTATATGCACAGAGAAGTCTCTGCAAAAGCATCCCACTGTTGTCTGACACCCATATCCTGCCTTCACCCTTCATCTCACTGCGTCCTGCTCTGACTCCAACCTGCTCAGAGTAGGGACTGTCCGACACTGCCTATCTGCTAGCTGTCTCATGCAGCACAGCTTCATCTTGGTCCGGCTGTGTTTATCTTGATGAAGCCGGAGTATTACTAAGCATAGAAAAGCACTGCTGTGGATTCACATATTACCTAAACCTCAAAATACCATAAATAACATTTTAATCTGGCTGAGGGGCTTCCAAGGAACCTATTTGTCAGCAGTAGTAGTTAGGGCATGCCAAGAATAACCCCGAATCAGAAGGTTTTTGAACAGCTGTCACACAGATGGCACAGCAAGCTACTAAACATGAGGTGTGTCTGAAGATGACTCATGCCTTCCCCTCTTTCAGGGTAAACAAAAGGTGATCTTGCCTCTCCCGCGTTACTTTTCCGGTTAGTTGAAGTACTAGTGCTCATCTTTCTCCTGGCCATCTGCAGGCTGGAAAAAATTAAAACCTAGGACAGCTGGTAGAACAAGGGAGCTGTGGCTCTCTGCTCTCCAGTTGCTGCCTACAAATGAGCATGAAACATCATCACTGAAGGAAAACTAATGCTACCCAAGAGAGGAGTTAGTGATGCTTATCTTTGTAAGGTTTATATTGTTTTATATAGAGATACATGCATCCTTGTATGTGTATGTTATCAATAATTCTAGAGGAGAATGGCCATTATCTTCAAGCTGGGTAGTTTTGTTTCACATCTCACAGCTCTTGGCTAATTTACAGCTTTCTAGTCCTGAGGATGCCCTTATTTCAGGTTGGTTACAATCTGGAGTCTGCTTTGGGACTCCCCACCTACAAGGGAACCAATGAATTCCCATGGTATGGGACCTGCAAAGCTTGCACACAACGTGTAGATCCTATTGATGGTAACGAGAATTAAATGCATGAGATACTGTGTTTTGTCTTAATTTCACTGCACCAAAAATGCACTGGAACCCAAAACACAATGTTTCTATTTAAATGTAAAAGAGAGGAGAAATGTTTGGACTGCTAGAATGTCTTGGTGAAAACATATACCAGTAAAACAAGTGCTTTTCTGGTATAGTTTGTTCTGTTTGGAGACTCAATATAAACTATACTGGCAGCATCACTGTTTCATTGGTAAAAAGTACACCTAGACAAGCCATACCAGAAAACACTGCCCAGCACAGATGAAATCTCAGCTGTTTTGTGGTCGTAGGTAGGGGTGGAGATCAGCAGAAAGAAATTACTTTTTATTTGGGCATTTTGGCAGGAGACTTTAGGCTGGGCAGGGCTGGGCTGGACCCAGGTGGACTACCAGCCTGATTCTGTCAACACTGCAAGAATTACTCCGGGTTTCATTAAGTTAATCAAGCTTTCCCAGGTTAGGGAAAAAGATGCATTTTTGCTAAGTTCTTGTATGTCGTGTGATCAGTTCCACGCAGGTAGCCTCTAATGGGAAATCACCTTCAACCATTCTCTGAGGGTTGAGGGCAAGGAGGATGCCTCCCTGAAGTAAGAAGATCGCGGGGTTTTTAAATGTGTAAAGCCTATGAGGTTGTCAACTCTTTTTTGTGATTCCGTTCTTTGATCAGCGTGACAGCAGCACTGCCTGATGAAAACAGAGAGCATGAGCAGATCAGCTCCATTYGTGACTCGGGAAAGGATGAGCTGATCGGGCCCTGTAAGGAGACAGGGTGAGCTAGACATCAGCCTTTTTTATGTGCAAGGTGCAGTGCAGGAAATTAAATCTCTTCTTCTTCCACTGTTACTTCCACCCACACAAAGAAACTAATTGTATGRCTCTGCACACTGCAGATGCAGGCAAACAGAAGACATTTGCAGGCTGAGCCTCGGCTTTGTGCTAACAGAAGATGATTACGCTCAGTTTAGTGCATAATCCCCTAGCCACACTTCGCAATGCATGCAGGAATATTTTGTTCCAGAGAGAGGCAATATGGGCTGGGGTTTAAAAAAAATCCATAGAGATTTAGGTCCTCAGATGCCACTGAAAGGTGAAGGAAGTTGGGCCCCTACGTCCTTCTGTTTCCTTTTAAAGTTTCAGCAATGACACACTCCTTCATCAACACACCTTTGCAAGAATAATGTGTTGTGGCCATGCTTCAGATAGGTGTGTGTAKGGTTTTTGAATAGTGCAACAAGCTGAGCTGACACAACTGCCAGTAACTTTGCTGAGAAAAGTAAACACTGAGCATGTCTAAAGGTAAGCACCCGTTGATGAATGTTCCTAAAAATGGGTGACGGCTTAGACTCTCAGTTAGTATAAAATTACAGGGGCGAAGTCAAGGAACTGAGCTGATTAACACAAACTGCAGAGCTGATGAACCTTGAATATCTGGAAATGCTGGGCTTTGGATTTTATAATTAGAATTCTGGTAGGAAATGGAGACATGAGAGATCAAGAAAGCAATGAATTTTGTTACAAAACAAACCATATCTGACTCATCAGCATGAGCTGAAAGATCTTTAAAATTTGTCCTTTGAAGCCAGGGTAATGCAACTGAGAAATGCTTGAATAAAGAGAATGGAAAAGCACAAAATTCACTTTTTCTTGTCTGGGTCTGTTTCAAATCTGTCATCTCTTTCTTTTCTCTTCCTTTCCACTGCTATGGAATAACACCCGACTCAAGTTATTTTCAGCTAGTTTCATTTCTCAGGTACATGAGAACATTTGGAGTGAGCCTGTAAGGACAGCGGAGTTATTAAAAATGTATGTCAAAGTAAGTAACAGCGCATCTGTCTTCAGACTGTTCTTCAATCCCAATGCATTTGTACAGCACCGTAATATGAAACTAAATTAATTATTATAATATGCTAGCTTCTTATTAAATGGATAGCATTCTCTGAACTTCGTAAGAAGACTAAGGTCACACAGGTTCGAAATGTCTGAACATCTGAAATGTTTAGTAGGAACGTGAAGTTAACCTGTATGGGAGTAAGGTCTCCAAATGTCCAGGGCTTGCTTGGGGCTTCGCAAGCGTTGTTTCCCTGATAAAGAAGGGCTTGTATGCACTTCCCCGAGGGAAAGTGATTGACCGTACTAGGTTGAGACCCAGTATACTGCCATGCAAGCAACTCATGGAACTCAGTTGCACACTGTACGGAAATCCAGGCATGACTCACGACACTTAATATAGAATTGCAAGCAGACATTTGCAGTAACCGAGCAGAACTTTAACATCACATCCCCTGACTCTGTGCAGAGGTACCCTGGAGAAGCAGTCCTTTCCATTCAGCCAAGCGCTCAGTCAGGTACTTGATCCCATACGTACACTTAAACAGGACAGGAGAGTGATTTAAGCAAGTGGATAAGATTAAGCACACGTTTAATAGTTTTACATCACCTGCAGTATGTGCTTAAATGACTTGCTAAACTGAAGAACTCCCATTGTTTCCTGAGTTCATTTTCCTCAAGCCTGGGGGGTCACACACAGTCTTTATAGAGAACAATCTTGGACTGAAATGGGAGATCCTTGTAAATTTTCTGTAGCGACCACTGGACTGGAGAGCCCCATTGTCTGAATGGATGCTTAACAGCTTCAGCCTAGCTTTCCAAAGGCACTGAGCAGCTGCACCCAGGTGTGCTCAGCACGGCTCAGCACCAGGCTGGAAGCAAGACGGGGAGAGAGATGAGGACAGCATTCACACTGCCTAACTTTAGACATGTAAATTCAGCACCTGAATTAGGCGTGTGATTCAGCAGTGAGCTGCTACGTACCCCGTGAGACAGTCTCCTCTGTAGTGTGATTCAGAACAACCTCTGAATCCTATAGATGCTCTAAAGGAGACTATTTCTACTAATTTCTACTAATTTTAAAGGAAATCTAAATAAATATTCAGAGTACTATGAATACCCTTCCGTAAAGAATTTCAAATTCAATGCTCAAAGCCGTGAAGGAATTTTCACTGCAGTGTTTTCACAAGAGACCCAAGATCCAGCATTTACAGTGCCTGATACAATACTTACCTGTTGTCTTAAAAAGCCAGCACTACTTAACTGTCTAAACTGTTCAAAACTCCCTACAGAGTTATGGATAATTTTTGCATAATAAGAGTTATTTTTCCATTAGTGCAACTGCAGAAATACAGAATTCTTTGGCAAAATGTACCTCAGCTGTTAAAAGGATTATCAAATGAACAAATCTCCCTTCCTCCTCTGCCGCCCTCCAAAACAACCTGCATTATCAGTACTACTTTGATGCAAAATCTGAGCTGAAATTTAGCTTTAAACTCTGTTATAGCAAATTAGTGCTTCTTTCTTCTTGCTGTTCCTGCAAAGAGTTGCTATGTTCTGCCATCAAAGGGAGCTCACCTGGAGTCACGTAAACATGTATGCACATTTTTTTCATGTAAAGGTATAAGCAATGAATTGCATTGACTTCAGACAGCCTGATGCAAGTCACTGGTTAAACAGTGTTTTTAACATCTACAGGTATTTTCAAAAAACTTTCTTTCAAGTAAGGTGCACCACTCTAAAGCGGGGTACCTGAAACACAGTGTAAAAGAGGAGAAACCAATAGCTACAAGTTTTTTCTAAATCCTCAGTTTTTAATATGTCCCTCACAGTCTGTGAATTAGCATAAAGGTAACGAAGTTCCCTGTTGAACTGTGGTACCAAACATTGCCTTGACTTCCTGGATGTTTGCGATGCTCTGCCTCACACCATCGCTATTCTGAAGCGCAGGACTAATTCGCTAGGTCTAATGGAGCTGGCATATGGCTCTCCTCTTTGTCTAACCTTTATAGGTCTGTTTCACATGAGCACTCTGTGGATCAGTGTATGCAAAGCTGCACGTCCTTAGTTCTAAGTGCATTTTGTTATCAGAATATATGGCACTGCATTATGCTGCATGTTTATGATGACTGAAACACCGACTGATAACGTGGGCATAGTCAAACAAAATGGTACGTGTAACAGCAAGCAATTCATTTGTTTTAGGGAAAGAATATGACATCAGAAAGAAAGAGATATATGCTCAGCTACATTTGATTGGAGGTAGTCAAATAGCTGAAATGATATAACCATTAAGATATATTTTCCTGATAACTACCCATATTCACATATTATCTATTTATTTTTCTCTGGTATCTTAGTGGAACTTCGAACATATTTGACCTATTGTTTTCCACTGGGCATTTACTGTGTTGCTGGAAGCAAAATTTCTCATTCTTTCTGGTTACATTATCCTCATAAACTGCAGTAAGAGAAGTGATATTTTTAATGAGTACTTGTGTCATTAAATAGAAAAATGTTTACTGAAATGATCTCTATTAGTGCCTAGTAGGGTTGGAGTTTGAGCCTTTTCAGTCTCCAGTCAGAAATATTAGCTAGACGAGCAATTGATTCAGAGCAAAATACACATTTCTAGAGTTGTCCCTTTCTAAAATGCTGTTGTGAATGCCATGGCTCCTAGGAGCTCTGGAAAAGAACTTCCTGAAAGGAAAGACTGGATCAAACAGAAAGGTTTTAGGCTGTGCAGATATTTTGTGTCCGCGTAAACACAAAAGTGGTGTTGCATAATAATGACCAGGTTTTTTCCTGTAATTCTTAAACCATAATTATTTCCAGAGCTGAACTAACTTGGGAGCCAACTTTCCTTAGGTTTGTAATGTTTGGAAAATTGCAGTGGCAGAGGTTGGTTTGCTGTGGGACAGTGCTGCTCCTCCTGTTGCTCTGATGCATGTGGAGTTAAGCGTGGCTGTCACCTCCATGGTGTGATCTGCACGTAAGGTATGTAAAAGCTCGTAAGTAACCTTCAGATGTTTCCCCTTCCCGTGAATGTGCTCTTTTCATAAACAGACTACATCCACTCCTAATTTCTGACACTAAGATCAAAGATTCTAGTATTGTATTTGTAAAGTCCCCTTTTCTCTCTTAAAATAATCTTCTTTTTACTGAAAATGCTTACGATTGTTTTCACATGAAGTGACTTTGGGAGAGGTAAGAAAGAGGACACTTCTTTTGAAAACTAAATTTCTGAGTTTGGAGCTACAAGATACGACTGATCAGAAACTCTGCTTGGATAACTGAAAACAGCTAAAGCTAGAAAGTTCAAATGCAGCCTGACATTTAAAAAGCAAGCCAACTTGAGAGAAAACCCATTGTTTAGTGTGGAAGCTAGTTAATATTGCTTGAATGTAGACTTAGATTTCTTTTTTTATGCTACTTCAGAAATCTATTTTCTATGCACATTTACTAAAAGTATTTCTGCTATGGATGTGTGGCTTACTGAAAGCACAAAAGAAGTTTTAATTATCCTTACAGCATTTGACAAAGCAGGTTTTGTTAATTGAGCAGTAGTTAGTTGAGACTTGAGAAGCAAACTCAATCTGAGTATAAGTATGATCCATAAGTCCTCAAGAAGTTAAAGCTTTGGAAAGCAGACTCGTTTACCTCCACAGCGTTTGCTCAAACATGATGTCCCTTCAGCCTAACAGTGGGAGAAGGGGGGTTCACAGAGACAGCTGCATCTTTCTGGTCACCTCTGGGCATCAGCGTAGGTTAGAGCAGCCCAGGGAACACCCCAAATCCTGCGCATGGCTACATGGTCCCCACAGAGCCCGCTCCTCCGTACGGACCAGCCACCGCTAGAAAGCAGTTCTCCACAACTATTTCCAGTATATAAGGGAATATAAGGGCTTGTTTCTTTACTGGCTTGAAATGTGGAAAAAACCAACAAATATTTTAAATGCTGCTGCTCTGATGCAAGTAAACAAAGACCTGCATATTTCATTTGACCCCCTGACTCATTCTGCTGCATTATTTCATTCTGACACACACGTCTGTATGTGAAATAGGCAGAATTTTGTAATTCAGAGCCACCGGGTCTGAATTACAGACAGTGCTGCTGTCACTGATGTCCGCAGCAAATCTTACTTCATCTGCAGTTGTGAAAAGTAAGCGCTCCAGCGTTCCTGGTGAAGAAATCCTCTGCAAGTCTTCACTTTCAATAAATCACACATTTTCTCCACCCAACCCCCTGTTACTTCCTCAAGCCACTATTTTTAATTCTAAACTATATTTCCCAGTCCTTTTAAGTCAATGGCTTGACTTCATCTTACTGTTTTCTTTACAAATGTTAAGACCACACACTCTGAGCTCTGCTAACACACTGTATTATGCTACTAGTAGACAAATTTTAACATCACATCACATACATGTTGCGGTTGCTGTTGGAACATGCCTTTTAAAAAATACCTTTATTGGATGAAATTGTCTCTTTCCCAAGAAAAATCTGGTTCTTTAATATAATTTATTATGCCTTTTAAAATTCTGTCTGTTCAATAAAATCTTTGCTATATTATAAATACCTGTAACGAAAATATAATTTAAAATTCTGAGAGAAAACATCGTTTTTTCCTTTTACATTTTTCACAAAACCCACACAGGCGCCAAGGAAAGACTAACAATAAAAATAATTTACTCCTGTACAATCTACTCTGGGTTGGAAACATTCAAAAGAGAGATTTTAAACTTGTCCTCTGATGAAACTTTGGCTACAACATGGGAATTGATCTTAAAACAAAGGAGGGTCCTATGTTTTCCACCTGTTTAATCTGAAGACTTCTTTCAAGGGCTGACTGAGTGTTGCTAGTATTTTCCTCGCTGTAACATACCTGAATGAGGACTGGCTAAAATCGCTGTCATCTGAGGGAACCAGCCTCTGAGCTTCGTTGCACAGGACTAAAAGTAGTCCTACCTCACCAGATGGGAATATTTATTGTGGAGATTAACTCCTAGTTCTGAAAATTAAACATTAGTGGAAATAAGTTAGTGCTCTCACTCTGCAATAGTAGCAATTAGAAATTTCTAAGTTTTGCTTGTTCAGTGGTTATGTATTGCCAGAAAGTTTGTGTGTTGAAGGGACAGCATAAGAAAGCTTTCTGATTTGGACCACTTGCAGGAATTTCTTTAATCAGTTCTCATTCTAAGCAAATTTCTTAGTAGAGAGGGAGCGACTCAGTATAAGAGACATTCAATGGTGGAGTTGTTATCTTTGAAGTATGGACTAGAGATATAGAAGAATTCTTCAAATCAACTAAGCTCAATCTATTTAAAGCTGGCAAAAAAGCAGACTAAGCCCAAAATAGGCATGAAACCATCACAAAGAATGAATAAGCAGAGATTTTTAAATCTTAAGTTTGGTAAGACAATTTTCAAAGTTGTCTTTAAGCAGTCCCTTTTTCCATCAAAGAAGGCTTAAGTACTGTTACAGCAAACAGATTTACCTTTAAATTACAGAATTTAATGTGACATTTGAAAAATCTCTATCCGAACTGATGACTTATGAGCAAAATGCTGAATTCCTGTCTTAGAGACACTTGCATCATTTTAAGGAATAGACAGTGAAGGAGAATTAAATATTTCTGGAACGTCTGGAAAACACATTTCTATACTAGATGAGAGAGAAAGAAAAGTAAAAACCAGTCAGTACTCGTTTGGATTACCTTTAGCACTGCAATGAGATAACTATCCCCTGGGAATCTTCATTTCCTTGTTCTAGATCCCCTCCAATTTCTGAGCATCCAACACTGCACTATTTTTTTTAAATTATGAAAAGCAAAATAATATGTCAATCTTGACTCTGACTTTAAAGAGGTATGTGTGGAAAACTGTTCGTCTAGTATCCTCCTATTGTTAGGGAGCTGCCCGCCCTTGCTGCTTTGTGACAGCCACCTCCATTTCCTCCTCTTCCACCTTCTCCTTCCTTCTATTCCTCTCCCTCCTCCACATCCCATCTGCTCTTTCCCTCCATTTCTGAGTGCCTTCTCAGGGCATTTTTTTTATCTCACACCTCTTCCCATCCATTTTGCCTTAACTTCCTAGATATTTGGGAAATGTTACAATCTACCACAGATAGTCCAAGATCCAGTCTTTAAGTGGACTTTGCTGGTACACTTATCCTTTCTATTCCACTTTGGTCACAGTTCAAGGAAAGGACAAAGTGATCTCAGCTTTGTTGTCCTGACCACTGCAGACGTAGGCATCTCAGAAGGCATTTGTATTATTTAACTTTAGAAATGTAACTGAGGTTCCATAGGTAGGAGGTTGGTCCCCCAAAGCTCATTTAGTCAATACAAACAGATCAGTAGTCCATCAGGTAACTCAGAACCAGTGTAAAGACTAGCCGAGTGTTCTGAAGTGCTATCTATAGGAGCCTCTGCCTTCATTAACTACATACAGCCTAGAAAGACTAGGCTCATAATTCAGGCACTTCACTTAGGTAGTTAAAGTTAAGTGGCGAGAATGCCATCCCATGCTCTGGGATGCCTCATTTGGGGCTCTTTTATGTTAGTGTATCTCTGTCTGTAGTCTAAATCGTGAATAACTTCATCAGTGTTCACTGATGTTCCAATCCAACTCCAGCCTCCCAGCTGCTCCCTTATGGGAGAACAGAAGGGTAAGGGAGCATTGTTGTTTGGAGAAGAAACAAAAAACCTATGACGGAAGCAGTACTGGCTGCAAGTGTTAAATCTGGAATAAATGCCAAATATAAGAAAGACTGCAATATTCATTATAAATCCAGGTATGAGAGTATCTCCCCATAGCTTTGGCAGTTCGGTTCAAAACTGCTTGGTAATTCAGGTTTTGAATCCTACTGCATGCTAAGTGAATAGGGTGGAAGAATAAGTAATGTGAAAATTGTTTAAAATAGAGCATTGGGGTTTTCAGGGGAATACTGTTGCATTTCATGCCTGAGGGGACAAATCTACTCTGATGGTAATGAAGAAAGGCTTTGAAAAAAGCTATTACTAAAAAGCATCAGTTTACTGCCTTATCCTCCCACACCTGTTTTTTCCCTTCCTTGATATTTGTATTAAATATGAAGCAATCAAAGCAGCAATCACATAACTAGAGCATACAACAGACTTCTGAAAAAAAACTACAGGTGGGGTGGGGAGAATGAATATTTCCAACTCAGTGCCATACCCTATAGTTTAGTTTCCTTCATTTATAATATCAACCAAGGCTTGCAGCAGTCTATCATCTCTATGCTTGTATGGTTTGGCATTGTAAAAAAGATCAACGTAGTCACTGTACAGACTTTCTTCTGAGTCTCTCAACTGGGAGGGCTTGTTTAATTTTTCGAGGGCTTGATAGAAGTGTTCATATGGAATATTTAACTTCTCACTTGCAGTCTTCTTTGGTAGTCGCTTCTGAGCCATCTGTCTGCTAAAAGCACTTTGCAGTAAATGTAGCATAGCCTCTGATGGGATTTTATCTTCTGCTTTGTCACTGCTACTACTGGTATCTTCTGTGACTTTGGGTTTTTCACTCAGGTTCTCCTGTGTGGTATGGTCCTAGAACACAGATTAGCATAAAAAAGGTTAGATGTCAATGAAAAACTGACTGGATTAAGATTTGCTCTGATTAGTGATTTCCATCTATGTGTGGGTAGATGCTATTTTTTCATTCAGGAGCCACTTAGCATCTAGAAAAGAACTACCCCATTATACACCAAAACAGAGTATCAAAAGGACTATATTGTATAAAATACCAAATCCCTCCACAACATAGGAAGTTACAAATTCAGATTCCACATTGGCAGGACACAACATGTCATTTTATAGAGGGATTTGTCCCAGTCTTAAGAGAGATTTCTGGTTGTACTACGGGAGACAGCTCCTCAGCAGTCTAACTGAAGGAAGTATATGCAGTGGTGATGGCAGCTCTGATTGTGCCACATGCCCTTGTGAAAAGGACTGAACCAGTGCTTCCATATAACCTTATCTGTAAATTATCTCACCTGAGAAAAGACAGTGAAGTATGGCTCATGGGTGGCCATGACATGTATCTTGGAAACCTTGGAAGACTAATGCCAGATACAGATGTACGGAGAAGTCGGTGAGAGGCATGATCTCATTTCAACAGTGTCTATTATGCCTCATAGTGACACAGTAGTATGTGGCTGCATAGCTTCCTCATTTACACTAGGATTGTCTTTCTAACATAACACTCATATTATCTTCACCTGGTTTTTCCTATGTCCACCAATCTTCTCCTACAGTACCTCCTGAATCCACTTTTACTTTCTTCCAGTTTATTTTCTTGCACATGGCTGCCACACCTGTGGACACTTATTTCATGTATTTAAAGACCATAATCATATCTCCCTCAATCCTCTCCTTCATAACTGGCTGAGGAAGGTTAATCTCTCTATACTTTATGGACATCCTAATTACTTAATGAGGAGACAAATTGGTGTGATGTAATTAATAAAGTATTACAAAGATGTTGACATAATCAAGTATTGTGGAAATGTACAATACTACCACCCCGTGCATCCAGAAACCCACTGTCACTCTCAGAAGCCTGGAGTATGTTTAAAGCACTCTACCTGAAAGGTAAAGAAGAGGTGACAAAGGACCTAGCACCAACAGATCCACTTAACCAAACCTTCTGAATCAGTGAGTCCCTGACTTTTGTCATGTCTTTTGTTACTAACTTCCTTCCAAAGTGCCTGGAAGCACTCCAGCAGGCAAAGCTCCTTTTGGATGTGACACTTGTTCTCACTAGAATTACATAAATTTAGTGTGTCTGTCAGAGGTGTATTCCTCCCTCTTGTACCACTCAACTGCATTAGCTATGGAGTTCACTACTTTAGCAGCAATATCCTCTTACCATCCTAAAACCCTTACATGTTGGCATATGAAAACAGGGACTAATAAAAATATCAGTTGTTGACATGGACAAAATTACAATACACAACTCAGAAGTGGCCAGGGGCTAGACGAAATGAATACAGAATGAATATGTCTTCTTACTAGGAAAAAATATCATTTTCTTATAAATTGAAAAATACGTAAGGAAAAAAATTAATGTAACACTACCTCTATGAAGTCCGTCATCTTCTCCACTCCTCTTCTGTCATTTTGCACAGCATTGTAGGAAGTGTACACACGTGGCTGCTTCATATGTTCAGGCTGGGTAGCAGTGCCATGCAAAATCAATTTCCAATTTACAATCCTTCCTTCATTTTGTATTCTTCTGGACTAAAGGACAAGCACKGCATTAGCATAGGTTCTCAGGCCATAAGAAAAGGAAACAGGACACTTGATCGTAAAGTAGACAGAGGTGACTAAAATAAATTATAAGGCTTTCAATATCTAAATTCAGACAATRATTTATAAGCACCAAGAGACAGGATATATCAGAAAGTGGGATTTAATACAATAGCTTAACTACTCCAATTATTCACATTTTGATGCAACATAATTATTAATTTATCATGTAAGCATCAATGGAATTTTGTCATAACACAGAATGCTACAAATTACCAAAACTAGTATTTCGTGTTATTAATATTTGTTCACTAAGCCATTCCTTGGCAATTTCCTCACAAAAGTTACCACTGGAATAGTAATTTGGAATAATATTCTGTAGTGGTGTACAACAGCAATCTGAAACACAGCTTGTGGAAGTGAGCAACAAATGCTTTGTCCATTAGTTTTGGCAGCAGTATTTAAATAGTAGAAAGTGGAAGAGACAAGTCCAGAGAACACTGAAACTTTATTTTACCAAAGGTTCTTTCAGCATTTTTGCTCAGTCATTTAGTGACTGAAGATAGCTGCTGAAGCTCTTCTTTTCTAATAGAAGTCTATACCAAAGTTTACATACACAACTTACTTACATGACAACTAAATTATGAGTAACTCTGCATGGGAATATGTGATTTCAGTTAGGATCATTAATGTGAAAACTTATTTCAGGAATCACAAAACCCTACAAGCTGAGGAAAGAGTGCATTCCCTCTTGAGGACAAAAAGCTTGGTTTATTGTAAGTTTCAGGAACCTCTCACTTGAAAACGGAAAATGAGAGATAATTACAAACAAAATGCTCTTCTTAACTTTGTTCCAAAAAATGCAATACATGAATTACAAAGAGCAGGATATCTGTAACCATGGGGTTATCTATAAGCCTGCAGTATTAACACTAAACTATTGATAATAATATTTACTTCTACTGCCTTGTCCGTCTGCTTAGTACTTGGCATTATCCCCCTGTTTACAATTTGAGGCCAATATGGGTTGGAGGCTCAGTGTCTGACAGGAAGCATTCAGTTTCTGGCAGGATGTGACTCCTAATGACAAGCTTATTAACAGACAACTTCAATGAAATTCTCCAGAGACGAGTGCGCTTGATCACCCTCTCTTTAGAGAACAATATTTCAGTTGCCTATCAAGCAGCTTTATTCTGGTGTATCGTTGTTGTAATCCATATCCCCAGGTGGTTTTAGTAAACTTATTTATTTCATATCTGTAGATTTCTTGGCTTTAATCCCTAAACGTTGTTCAGCAGTAATTACTCTAAGCAAGAAGTTAGGGAAAGGTATACATCAGAATAGCTCTCTGAGGTCACCAGAAATTCATTAATTTAAAAGGTTTTGAGTTAATGAAAATTATGCACATGCATTAAGAGAAGACTAGATCTATGCTGTGTTCTTTTCTGCAGAAAAACCTAATTTGCAGTTAATCATATGTTAATTCGATTACATATTTCACTCCATGAATCACGGAAAATTATATTAAGTGATTTCTTTCAGTGACATGTAATGTGTGAAAAACATAGGCATKAAATTTTTTTACAGGTACATGTCAGTGAAATGAGGATGGTCCTTTGCATTTATATAAAGAACAAGAAAATCTGACCCTATCTTTTTTCTTTAATCTTTAATCCAGATGGATATTGAGTATAAATAAACTCTTGTTGTAGCTTGCTTAATGAGAAGACTCACTATTCAACATGCTTGGTAGTGGTTAGTGATCATTTTATCTCTGGTAGCTTCCAAACATAGCTAGTTAACATACAGACGTACTTACCACATCAGTAATTCTTAAAACCCAGGTGCCCGTTGGATTCTCTCCCCATGTGTGAACAGACATGAAGTCCCAGTTCTTAAAGCCATTGGGAGATTTATCTCTCTCTCTCTCAGCCAGTAAGACGGTGCTGGTCCCTGTGTTAGTCCAAGATCAACAGTAGTGACTGTTCATACAATGTCCGCTTTTACTTTTCACATTGCTCAGTTTGCACACTATCTAGTGCATAGGTAACCTGGAAAATACACTATTTAACAGTGGCTTGTGGAAYGGGAAGCGTGCTATTTCTGATCAGTGGTTCCTTTAATTATTTTCACAGCAGTATTTAAGAGCATAAAAACTACCCCATTAGGTCACACTAAAAAGATACATCTTGCTTAGTGTTCAATCTCTAACACAAAAAAGTAGTGGATGCACATAAAGAAGCTTAAGAAACAGAGGTCAGACAGAACCAGCATTTTCCACTGATGAATGGTTCAGGAAACTTCTAAGATGGAAGTTTTGAAGGCAAACCAGCTCACGCAGTATTGTGAAACCAAAGCCTCATCCTGAATTCATCACTGTATTTTTTTTTTTGGTGAGTGGATGCAAATTGTTACAGCCTGGAACTCCAACAGGGTGAAAAGCATTTGCATTGTTATTATTATTATTACAAAAATGCTGCAGTTCACAAAGTATTTCTGCAGCAGAAGAGATTCTACTGCACAGCAGGAAATTTGTTGTGCTTGTTTGCATATAAGGAGAGAGCAAGGGAGCTATATTTACATAATAAGGAGCAGAGAAGCCCTAGGGAGCCTGATCACAAGCTATAAATATATTTAAAGGTAACACCATACATATAGAAAAGGAATGACATACATTTGGTAGTAGTGTTTTGCAGGAAACAGCAAGAAACTAAGGAAAAGTACAGTTTAACCATGATAGCAACATGATACAATAGTAGAGGCAGCAGCACCTGACTATTGCTACCTCAGCTAAACCCACAGAAATACATACAAAGATGAAGAACATACTACTGTCATCAGGCTCCCAAAAAGGGGTGTTTTTCTAAGATGAAGCCATGCTTCCTACATATTAGCAGTAGAACAGTGTCTTGGGAGGGAAATACCTCTGTAAAAGTAGAATGAGAGCTACTGTTGCCGTCATCTCCGTGATGTACCTAGAGACAGTCCATATATTTACTCCCAAACTAAAACTTATCTAAGATGGAATTAAATTTGAAAATACCACCAAGAGTCAAGGTTAAAACACCTCACAGCAACATTGCTCCCATAAGACAAAAGGTAAACTCAGAAAAGGAAGAATTAAGGTTAGGCTTAAAAGGAATCCCAGACAAGGTAGGGTTTGGAAAGATACTGTATGTACAGTATCTTAAGCCTGCTCTCCAGTGAGGTCCTGCAATAATGATATGAACAAGGCTCTACTGGTTTAKTATCTGTGAATTACTAGATTAGCCGTTAATATCAGTAAATTAGATTAGCCTGATGTTTAAATTCATACCTGAAAGCTTGTCTGTTTTTTCTAATAATATCAGTTGATCTAACAGATCTTACTCTCTATAAAGTTGTTTATACTCATTCTCCTCTCTTTGTTTTTTTCTCCTTATGGTGTTATTTTGGGGCATTGTCAAGATAGCTTGCCATATTCTAGCACATTTAGTCTAGTTGTACTCAGGTGCCAAACAGAGACACTGTGTTTTTAAATACACCAATGGGGAGGCACAGAAATGAAATCTAGGGAGTCAGATACCCTGTTTTCCATTAGTTTGTTAAATCACAGTAAGGCTTATAAGCACTATTGAACTATAATTTGTTGTCTGCCAGGAACTCTCAGTTTTTATAGGTCCTGTTGCCAGAACAAAAACATATTAGAAATGGTGTCTTCATTGTCTGAAGTACGATTTTCAAACCTCTTCTCACAAAAATAACCCAGAACACATGCAGGCTGGAAAGGGGTTTCAAAGAACCAGTTGTCTAGTTCCCAGGATGCTTTGTCCTCGCATTCACCTGCTGGAGGTGACTAGATTTGTCTAACGATGTATTTAGCTCTTTTTAAACCACTGAAGAACACAGAGGTGGTTTTTAATGAAATAAATGTTACACACTACAGCAACACAAACAAAGCATGTCTTTGCCTCCTGTACCTGATGGAGATACCAGAGTGACATGAAGATCACCTCTACGGGAATACTCAATTGTTGCCTCAAGCTGCACATGCTCCAGAGATGCAATGGAGTTTTCTTGACCCTCACAGGCTTTTGTGGGAATTTCAATGATGACTTCCTCATTTGCTCTTAATAATCTGGCAAAATTACAGGAGTTCTTTGATTACTCACAGAAACTTTTGATTCTGGATCATTATGTGAAGTGCAAATGACATATTTAACACCCATTTCAGAATGATGAGAAAGGAAGAAGTAGAGACAAATTCTACATTCTTTTTTTTTTTTTAATGCTCCAGTAAAAACCATGGGAAGTTCTGGAAGCACAGATAATACTGAAGTGGATCAAATGATAGGCACTGCATAAGACAGACTTGTGCAACACACCCTGGAAGCAAGCAAGCAAGTTTGATAATCAAGGATTTCTGTCAACACTTCGTTGTCCCACAGAGACTACAAAAAAACAGTCTTTGCTGTCAGCTACACCACAGTCTTTGCTGTATCAGACTTATACTTAGTTCCCTCATTCAAATATCCAGAAGAGCTGTTATCATGGAGTTAAAGTAATGCAGCAGGCACAGCTGTAGTCAATGGCATTGTAGTCAATGCCATCTCAAGAAAAAAAAGCTTACATCTTCTGTACGTTCTCTGTACAGAAAGCCACTGTGCATAGCTTTCTCTGCACAATTTCCATTACTTATTTAAATCTCCACATAAATAATTCCAAACTCAGAATCTTGGGATCTTTGTTTTTATAATGTAACATAGAGGACTGCAATAAAAATACATAAACAGCCAGTATTACATATATCAGTACTGGATCAGCACTTTGTGGAAAGGAGAGAGCTCATAAAAGCAAATTGATAGTAAAATAGCATAAATAATAAGGTTACCAAGCAGTGACACTCCAAAACACTGTAATATGTTTCTACAGACAGATTTTTGGTGCACTCACACAGTATAATTTCGATCTTTGAAATAGCTGTATTTTTTCTAGACAACAAATCCATAAGGGAACAAGTGGAGACAAAAACGGTCTAGATATCCTTATTGATTAACCAGTTCAGTGACTAATTACAACTTACCTGTATGTTGAGCTCAGTTTAGGCTCACTATGCTGGGAACACTTGTGAATGTGGCTGCTAAGTCTTTTCAGTGAGCCTTTCAGACACTTGTGTTTCATAAGATACGTGCTATGGATGTGACTAAAGCTCAGTATATCACCTTGATTTCAACATATACTAGGCCTGTCACAGGAGAAGAATTGCTAAGACCGATTACAGATGTTTTTTTAAAAAAATCCCTGGGAGACTTTGGTATCTTTTTATTCATCTTCTGATAGCGGTCTAAACATTTGTATCTTATCCGATCAGGTTCAGTCTCACAGTATCATCCATCCATACGCTGGCTGCATGAGCAGACATAATAATCTTATTCTTTGCTAAGGCTTCACGCTAGTAATTTCCATCAGTCTCACACTAAAGAAAGCAAGCAAACTAACGCTGCTTGCCTGCCCCTGAGGAATACAGTAAGGCAAAACCAAATGAGTCAAAAGAAATCTCCGAGTCTGTTTCAGAGCAATCTGTGCAGAATACTATCCTTCAGGCTTTACTAAGATAGATAAGCTTAGTTACTGCTAATGCAAATTCTTACCTTGGTTCAAAGCTTTTGTCTTTGACAATGCACTCTCTCTTTTCTGGTACACCTTTCCATCTTTTGGGATCAGCTAAATCTACCAACGCATTGGCATTGAGTAGTCCAAACCCAAATCGGCTGTTGACCATCAGTCCCGCTCCATTCTTTTTCCATCCTGGATTTCCAGCCAGTGGATCGTATTCTGAGGTCCACACTACCAAGTGCTGCATATCCCTCCATGTTAGATTTGGGCTGTTGAGAAAATGTTCCTGGTTAATTGTTTCAGGGCTATCTATCATTTTTCTCTCAATTATTAGCCTGCAAGAGAACATGCCTTGAATGTATATGGCATCCCGTTATTTTAAAATATAGAGCATGTCACATGCTTATCCTCACAATACTTCTCCAGGTAGACAAGATTTCTATGTAAATGAAGAACAGGTATCTAGCAAGATTAGAGTCCAATTCTTCAAAATTATTCAGGCATTTAAAGTTAACTAGCAAAACTAGCATTTGCCACCAGTCTTTATGGGACCTGGACTTTGAAAATTCACTGGGTATTTGTTTCTATCTGTGCTTAACTCTACCCTTTAAAATATGGCCCTAAGGAGCTTGGCTTATGTCATCAAAGGAGTATGCAATAGAACATGGAGCTGAACCTACACTATTCAAGTACTAAGTCTATGCCCTAATGCCTGAAGTGTTTTCTGTGAAAAAGCCATTGTCCTGTCCTGTCCTGTCCTGTTCTTTTTTACCCTCTCTAAGTCATCCATTCTGACTACCAGCCCTACAGGATCTGAACCTGCCTGCTCACTGCCTGCTCTGACAGTCAAGCTTGAGTACCTTCCATTTTATGCCTCATCATTGATAGAAAAGGTTCTGTAAATGGACTAAAGACTTAATTTAAACTCCTGCAACCTATTGTCTTCAAGTTATGTTCTCCTGATACAGGAGCAATTGACCAGAACTCAGTAAACAATTGTTGCCAATGCACAAAATGGACTAAAATTCCTCAGTCACCACGTTTTACTTATGTGGGTTCTGCTTTGCTAGGAAAGTGTTGAGGCAAGTAGCTGCTTATTTTTGTCATCAGGCTGAGCAAATCTGACTGACAAAAAGTGGAGCTGCAGCATGAGATGGTGCCACTTTCAAACAGACAACATTTCAGGGAAGATGGTGGGGTGGCTGAGAGAGAGGAGTTTCGAAGGTAATTGTGTGACATCTTACTTTGCTTCCAGCGCTAGAGCAAAAATTCCTGCTGCCAGTGGTGCAGATGCAGAGGTCCCAGTGTGAGTCTCTGTACATTCATTGTGAAGATCAGCACTTGTCTGACACAAAAAAACAAAGAAAACAGATTGCATGAATAAACAATTGTAAATACAGTCATATCCACACTCACAAACATAACCATGTATCCTTTACTTGGTGCGTTCTAATACATTCCTCACCAGCAGAAAAAGTGATGGATGTTTAAATCTGTCCATATTTCAATCCACTCTTTTTACTTCAACTATAATTTTTGTATCAAAACGCTTTGTGTTGGAACAAAATACTCCCACACTGAATATCTTATTTTATTCTAAGGTTTCACAATAAGTGTTTCAGGCTTACTGGTGAATCATAAAAACAGATCATTGTGTTGGGCCTAGAACATTTAAAATTACTGCTTGCTAGAAAATTACTCATAGGATTAGTATTGGTGTTCTGCTCCCTCTTCAGCAGAAGAACTATAATTTGCAATGAAACACGTGCTTTATTTGCAAATTAAATACCAAACACATCTGCCCATGTATCTACATCTCGGCTATGAAGAGAAGCCACTTAGGAAGGACTGATCTCCTGGCTAACCTGGAATGACATTGTTTTAATCCCCATCAATGTAGTTTATCGTAAAATCAGCATCCACCAGGGCTGAACAGAAATTATAGGTACTTGAACGTTATTTTATCACAGCAATTTTCTTCAGTACAAGTTATTTCTTGCACAGTTAATGAAGGCACACAGACTGCTCTGCCTGCTTGCTGAGTACCTTTTACAGGTTTGGAACCACTATTGTTGCTGTCGTAAGTGGGAACTCGGAGGCTGATAATCTTACAAAAGCTAATTGCAAGGTATATTAGAGGTACTGACTCATATGGTACACTAACTTCACAGGTTCTTTTTCCTTTTACTCTAAACCTCTCTTCATCTGCCCTATCTGAAGAATGGGACCATATCAATCTTCATGCAGAGACCTCTGTCGTACACAAACCACAGACAAATTCAGCATGCTAATTTAACTGCATTGACACAATGATTTTGTTTAGCCATTGCTTTACAGTAGAAGATGTTCCAGGAATACAATCACTTTTTGGATTAGAAATCCCTCAGTGTTTCAAGGCAAAAGCACTAAGCATGTAACACATAATGTAAAGCAGGCACTTGAAACCAAGCATTTAAGAGCTCTCACTTGTTATTTGCATATATAATACATTTCTACGTTTGTTCTGAATCTGGTAAAAACAACCTACAATTCTTTGGTCAGTATAATCCCCACTGCTGTATGCGGTGGCCAGAGTTGAAGAGCACTTCTCTGCATACCAGGGAGAAAGGCCTTGCTGAGAAGCACTGCTAATGGAGATAGTGTAGATACTATCAGTGTAACCATCACAGTCACAGTTGTCACCCTGACGGCCTCCGTTCCCAGAAGCCCATACGAAAATGGAGCCTTTCCCATTTCGGCCCTAGAGAAAATGGAAATGAGTGGTTATCAAAGAGATTTCAGTCTCTGTAATGTATTCTTAACAACTCCTCCCCCCAAAAAGCCTAATATATCAAACATTTTCAGGTAGAAAAGGACAATTTTCCATAAGCACTGTAGAAGACAGAGACAGAAGAAACCAGCTACTTGAGGTATCCTACTTCACACCCTAGAGTACATCTCTAAGTTTGACTGGTCTAGGTTTAGTGTTCCAGGTACAGCAACTTTCCTTAGAATAGGTTTTTAAGTTAAAAACAGTCTGTGCTCAACAGGTAAGTTTTTCCACATGCTGATGTTTTGGTCCTGAACGTTTCTAGGAAAAATGCCCTTTTTTTTTTAAGAAATGGCAAGTTCATCAGGGTTTATTTCATTTGCCTCTCCTGTAATCACAGAGGTACGGGTAAGCAGTATGAATGATGTACATGGTATGACTTTTCCACCAATTTATTTTTTGTAAGGAAGCCTTTCACGGTTAGCATTCACTTGCTGAAACACAGTGAACCAGCAAGCACATCTGACTGAAAACCCTCCCTTCTTTTACAAATCTGTGGGCCAGCCAGTCTCCAGACATAACCATGTTCATTCCCTGCTCTGATATCCAGCGTGCAATGAGGGAGCAGCAGCTAAAAACTGATGCTGACAGCTGACAGCATGTAAACCCTCACAGCTATCATAGAGGAAACACGTATCACCCTACCCAGTCTTAAGCTGTGCTAGTCCTTCAGAGGAAAAAAACCCGTTTCGTGTGAAGAGTAAAAGTTCATATGTTGTTCATTATTAATATATGTACATTCACTGGAAACAGCAGTTGAAATACAGATTTTTATCATCCCACTCAGATGAGATTTGAAGTTATTCATGCAAGTGCTAAGACACTTGCAGCACTTAAAACATTAAAAATAAAGAAAAGTAAACTGTACTCTTTGTGATACAACTGCTAAAATAGGAAGGACAAGCCACATCAACTACAGAAAATGAGATAGCATCTTCCTTTGAGAATAAAGGCTGCAGGCCAGAAAAGCACTGGTATATGTAAACACCTGCTTTGATTTCACTTAGAGTGCTACTAACGCCTCTCAGATGCTTAAGGCTAAGCATACGCTTAAGCGCTTTACCGGGCCAGCAATGAAGGCATCAGGGATGAAAGTTGTTGGCAACCCCAACTATGGCTACCTTTAAGCAGAATGGAGACCATCCAGATCCTTGCAAAAGGAAGCCTGACAAATTAATGGGTAAATTTGCTCCCCTTAAGAAATAAAACAAGTTGTAAAAAAAGATACATTCTTCACCAAATAACCTGCTTTTTCAGAGTAAGACCACTGAACATTGGTTCCCTAATTATCGCCTTTAATTCTCCCTCTTCTCTTGCTGCCTGCCTATGGACTTAGGTCTCTGTTTATCACCAGCCCACTCCCCTCAGTCTCCATTCTTCCCTCAGAGTATGTTTGTCAGCTGTCAGACTCTTCTTTCTTCTTCTCTCCTTCTGTCTGCTAATGTTCAGTGCCCTTTTTCCAAAATCCTTTCTCTCTGCTTCTGTCCTTCAAGCTTTCCTCCATGCCTCTCCTCTCCTGTTTCTGATTCAGTCTTCCTCGCTATATTAGTACCTGTCCATCTTTATGTATCTTTTCACCTCACTGGCAAGAGCAAGAGTAGTTTATTAATACATCCCTGGTAGCTCTCAGTTTGCACCCTACTTATGATCCAACCAGATCTAAAGGGGATAACATAAAAAAGAACTGTAAAAACATTGTTTCCAATACTCTTCATCGTGCATTTTTACTATCTTCRTTTTAATTGGATCACGATACGCACCACATTATAAACTAATGCAATTAACATAATACAAGCCCATCTACAGGGTGCTAAAATGCATCACTTTTTCACACAGCAAAATATTCACAAAGCAGAAATTTTTTATCAAATTTTATAGGCTTTCAGTGCAGAAATCCAATTACTGTTCAGTGCAAAACAAGCAGCAGAGAAGGGTGGGGGTAGGGTGAGACAAAGGCAGCAAAAGTAAGGATGGAAAAAGAAAGCTTATCCGTGGAGAATGGCAGCTTAAAACCAGTTCAGAAAGCTCTAATGGTGCTTTTTTGAAAGTCCTGTTCTAGCTGGTAATTTCTCTGACCTGTACTATTAAAATCTGTCTCCTCCTTTTCAAGTATGTCTGAGCAAAGAGAGCACAAACCATTTTCATTTCTTCCCTGATATAAACCATTTTAAAATTCTGTTCTCTGCCACATTTTATTGTATCTTTCTCTTAAATGTCGTACCTGTTTTATCCCATACTCAAAAGCCTTCTGTGCCAATCTCCCAGGTCCCTCCACAGTTTTACCATCATCATTAGGGCCCCAGCTTGCACTGTAAATATCCACGTGTTCTGGATTGAAACCGATTGAACTGGCTTCAATAGCATCGGTGACTATTCCATCTAGCATACGTATACCTTAACAGAAAAAAACAAGCAGACTGGATTTACTTTCTGTTCCCTCTTCTTTATCTTTGTTAACTGTTTGTAAAGTTTCCAGGAAAATTAATCCATAACGATTGCAACCACAGCCTACTGCTGTTCATGTAATACTCAGGACAGTTCATGTCAGTGTGAAACAGTACACTTACTCTTTATTTGCAGAGCTCAGTGCTCTCTACAAACATTAAAAAAAACCCTCTTAAAATCTTGGTTGCCTCTTATTTACTTCTTTCTCTCTTTCTACAGAGAGCCAAGAAGATGATGCTTTGCTTACTGTTCCTGCTTTTTCTTATTGCATTGAGCTCTTTCTTTACTCTTTCTTCCTATCTGCTAAATCTGTAGCAAAGACTTCTCAAACTGCTAGCATGTCAGTAAAATTAAATAGGTTTTATCAACATTACTTTTATCTTTACGAGTTCCAAGTTTTAGTTCAAAGATGTAGTTCTGAATATCCTGACTAAAATGCTTTGTCCTCACAGTCATTAAGGTTTTGCTGTCTTTATGACGCTGCTATTTCACTAGCTCTTCCATCCTCACCACAAAAAATTCTCACTATTGTTGTACTGCCACATTTTTTCTACTGTGAGCAACCCAGTGATGCCAGAGATATCTAGCCATTAAGATTTTATTAGGGACTGCATGATCTAATCTTCTTCAGAGCAAGCCTGATCTCAGTGGTACTTAAAATTCAGTGGCAGACAGCAGTTCATCTGCACTGGATCTCTCGCTCTGCAAATCCCTAGCTCTGCAGTAGGATTGCTACCACTGTCCAGTGCTGGAGGAGGACAGAAATAGCAGAAGTCTGGCAAAATTCCCACTATGGCATGGCTCTCCCAGCAACAGCAGCAATATAAGAGCCACAGCAGTCAGGATTTAGCCTGTGTTTTCAAGCAATAAAAATGTCTGGGTTGTCTTGAACTTGGCAAGTTAGTACTACAGCAGCTGCACCATTACTGGCAGTTGGTGAATTATGAGTACTCATTTTCTAGTATTTTCCACAAAATGGGGATTTTTCCAAAGCACGGCAGGCAAAATGTGGTCATTCTATTGAAAAAAAGCCCCAAACCCAACCTCTCCCTTGCAGCTCAGTGTCTTGTTCTTTTTTTATACTATCAAGCAGGAAAAAAAGACTGTAAGCATAATTCTTTTCCCAAATGGCTGGCCTCTAAGACTCGTAATACCTCCAAGATAAAGCTGGGCTTATTATTTCATATTAATTAGTGGCAAAAACAGACAAAGGATTTAATCCGCTCAACCACTGCTACTCCACTATCACTCACAAAGCTGGGAAAAGAATCAAGGCATATCCTGTGCCTCAGGTACTGAAAACACCACTTACCCTGGATAGGCTTAAACTCATAACATTTTGTATACTCATTTTTCAGCTGGCTCAGAATTGTGAGATTCTCTCATACCAGCGCGCTGTGAGCAAAGATCTGCCTGTGTGGAAATGACTGCAAGCTCCGGGTGCTAGCTTGCAACACATAATGAGATACTGGGAATGTAGAGAGTAGTGTACAGATATTTCCCACAGAAGAAGACAAAGCCAAGTCTGCAGATAAATAATGTAATAAGGAAGAAAACAAGAACACTGACAACACACTGATGAAAACAGTTCAAGAAAAAAAAACGCTGCCTTGCCTTTGTGGTCTCCAAAAATCCTGCTTGTTTAAGTCAACTCAGGGATTTGATGACTGCAGTGATATTTCCCTAAGCAGACTCCAATTATGTCCTCTTGCATAAACTCCTTCCTATTCTTGCACATGCTTGCTCCCGTCATCAGTCCCACAAAATCAAAGGGCAAAGCCCAAGGTAATTTCAGACACATACATGTATCTGCCTGGCGGAAGGCTATTTTTAGCAACACGTCACTGTGCGGGAACTCTCAGCCCAGTCCTTTGTAAAATGGAGCTTCTTAATCATTTGATTTCCATGGCAGCACCAGAGAAATATCGTAGCATGGTGCTATGGTGGTATGCATGAATACATAGCCACCCTGCTTTACTCCAAAGGTGATAGATACACACACATTTCCTAGCTCTACGCAGAACAAGAGGTGACTGTTAAAGGACACTGAAAGGTGTCACTTTGAAAACTGGCATTAAGAAGTWTTTTTTTTCACACAGTGCACAGAAAAGCCTATGGGATTCACAGCCACAAAGTACTGAAGAGACTAATCAAGGTTTCAGAATAGGGCCAGGCATTGATGTGACTAGGGAGAACACTCAGGACCATTAAAGTCAGTATTTTCATGGAAAATAAGAAATTTTGAATGGAATGTTTTGTTTTACCCCTCAAGGCAAAATTAAACCAACCTCTGATGCTGAAGGTTAGAGAACAAGGTATTCCAAATGTCAGGGTTTCTTTCCCTAAAGCAGCTATTGCTGACTATCAGAGACAAGGCATTGGCTGTGGACTACTGGATTTATCCAGTATGGCAATTGCTACAAGCAAACAGCCACTTAAAGAAGTCATCCTGAACTAATGTCAAATAGAAGTGTGTAATGCATCATTTCATGGATTTAAAAAAAAAAAGGAGAAAAAAAGCCTGTGAAGAAATGAATCCTGTATAGCTTGGAACATCAAAAAAGCCTTCCAATGTTTAGCCACTCCAAATTTATCTGAATCTTTTGAAGACTTCTCCTATCTTCCATTGCCCTTTGAACATATTTTTGTTATGACCCTATCTTAATCAGGTTGGTCATATATAACAGCTTACAAATCCTTTCAAGTTTTCTACTCTTTCTCCTGCCCCCGCCCAGATATAAGCAGCTTTCTGGGTAATATGGATTGCTGGATTGCTTTTCCTCCTGTTATTTTCCTTTTCTAGACAAATCACCCCGCACAGATCTGTAGTTTGCATTTGCAAATGAACACAGAGCATATGCAAATAACTGTGGAAGAATCTTCTCTGTAGATGCAAGTGCCTTAAAATATGGGCACAGCGGGAGTTCAGACATCTTTGTAGCTTCATCCATTTTGCCCTGCTTTGAAAATTTGACGTCTTCGTCTTATGAGTGAGATATTTTATTTAAACAGAGCATGACAGCATAATGCATTATGGCAAAGGCAGACTGCAAAGCTGACATCTATGACAGCTCAGTAGAGTAAATGGGAACCTACAAACATAAGACTGAAATGGTGGGAACAGCAGTTATGGGTGTCAATTGCCACTCATCGTCCCTTTGTTTAAAAGGAAAAAAGGGAGTAATGGAAAAACTAGGACTGTACAAGTATCTTCCTCTGAGCTAAATAACCATTTGCAACTGATACTTTGATCATGACTATTTCATAAACCTCTAATGGATTAAACTTTTAGTCACCGCTTCAAAAAAAAAGGCAATATTGATTGACGGGCAAGCAAGACTCTACTTATTTTCAAAATTAACTTATGATGATAGTAGAGAAGTAAGCTGTTGAAACAAAAACGACAGCAGTTTGAATATCTTGACTGACATGACCTTTCGAATGTAATTGTGTAGATGGAAACAATATGCTGCAAGCAAGGGTGGGTATAAATTTGTATATTCTTACTTTCACTCTACTCAATTCCTCTCCTCCCCCATGCCACCTCCTTCGAGGATAACCAATTATAAGAAGTGAGTCCATCATTCCTTAAAAGATACAGTCTTATCTCCAGGTACAATATAGGTTGTTGCTATTATTATTATTATTATTATTATTATTATTATTATTATTATTATTACCACCACCACCACCACCTCTATTGTTGTTGCTGTTGCTATATATTCTACCTATATCCAACCGATAACCAAATTCCAGAGAGCATGCTGACATTCAAGAAATGCTGTCATATAGATGTAACCCTCTGCACAATGGCCAGACAGGATTTTGTAGCCTAATACTGCAAGATTGGTGTTTTCTGAGAAGGACCAATCATTTGAATTTCAGATTAATGCTAACTGAAAACACTCAGCACTTCACAGGATCTGTCTGGTTTCTTCATATTAGACATCTAATTATTTTTGTTTTCTTACCTCCAACTTTGGAATTGTAGGCTACTCCAACTCCACATTTTCTGTTGTTGGCTTGCATGGCAATTTCTCCTGCACACCGTGTCCCATGTCTGAATAAATATAGTAAGAATAAACAACATCTCATAACAACTTTGTGTAATGTACACAAAGACTCATCAATGACCTTCTTGATTTGGTGGAAGTCTTCCTTTAAATGAATGGAATGCAGCTGTTGAATAGCTTTTGAGTTGTATCTACATGATACAAAAACACTTGTTTCTCTTAGGCTTCAATCAACATAATTTTACCTACTTAATGATCAAAGGATCATTGTGATGAGATGATAAATACTTAATCTAAGTCACACTGAAGTCCGTAGACCCATTAGATACCAGTATTTTAGTAGAGTGCAAAAGTAGCGTAAAATTACAGGGCTCAGAAGCTGCTAAACTTCTTCAGACAGAAATATTATACAAGTCTTTTTTAATCACACATTTAGATAGTCTTTTTTTAATGACTGCATTTATTTAGGATTTCAGAAAGTTAGGCTTTAAAGTATCCTCACCATTGCTAAATTTTTCTTGTAACCAACTATTTTCTATGCAGTTCTTTTTTGCCATAGGTGATTCTTATTCCACAATACAGAAAACCTTCATGTAAGTGTAATTGTAAAAGAGTTGTGTTATTTAATACTACAGATTGTTATTCAATGAAGTGCTGGAATGCTTCTGGGCTGAATTCCATTCACTTATTAATAAAGATTAGAGGTAATACAGGTAGATTTAAGAGATAATGTCATCGGAACAACAGGATAATGGCTTCTTGCTCTTAAATAATGCTGTAACAAAGTAGAAATGTCATTCTTCAAATGTCTTATTCATGGGACATTTATCCCTTGATTGATTGTTCTTTTTCCCTATACACTGATTTATGTTGTAGATGCTATTGTATTGTCTGATAGGCCATAGGGAACCAGTGCATCAGTTTCTTACTGTATCTTATATTGAGTAGCAGCATCCTAATTGGTTTAAGAAATTGACGACTTCTGTGTACCAGCTTTTAAATAGGTCCATTCTCTTCTCTTTCTGATGGACAAAATCCCTCCCTGAACTACCTGGATATGCCTAGGTGTAACAGACCCATCAAGATGTTCCACAGAGTATCAGAGAGGTAGCTCTAGAGAGGGCATCAGAGAAAATTCCACAAGTCCATTAAGTGAACTGGCTGGGTGTCTTGTGTTCAAGCCTTTTGAAACTTCCTAGGTTATTACCTTGAGGACATTTAGGCCAAATCTGGTCTAAATAAAGCTTCCATATGCCTCAGAAGAGACAGAAAGATTGTCCCAGGAGTGAATGTAACCTCCTCCAGTGTCTGTCCGTGTGTCATACCCATATGAGAGGAGGTCAGAAGCATGACTTCACCGGCGATTGCCTGCACTGAGCTAGAAGCTTTCCCATTGGTCAAAAAGGTACTGCCAAAACTGGAAAACAGCATCCTTAGCTACAAAAGCTGACCTGAAGGGATGGGTTTCTTAGTAGGTTCCTCTAAGACACAGTCTCTTCCAGAGCCCTTCATAGGAAACATATTCTTTTAAAATTCCCAGTGCAAAGCAGAGAACTGAAGTCAGAATCTGCTTAGGGAGGTATCATTCTAGAAACACACACGGTGACACGAACAGATTGTTCCCTTCAGCTTACAGAAACATACCAGTACCTTACATGTACAAAGATATGAAGAAATTCAGGACATTATAGGGAGATTACAATTATGAAGCTCCTCATCTGGGAATTTAATTTCCTTAGTTTCCAGTGTTTGTGCCAAATCTTTGTACAAAGTGTGTACAAATCTTTGTGCAAACTGAAACACAGGAGGTTCCTTCTGAACATCAAGAAACACTTTTTCACTGTGAGAGTGACCAAGCACTGGCACAGGTTACCCAGGGAGGTTGTGGAGTCTCCATCCTTGAAAATATTCAAAAGTCATCTGGATGTGGTCCTGGGCTCTAGCTCTCACTGCATCAGACCAGATGACCTTCAGGGCTCCCTTCCAACCTCAACCATCCTGTGATTCTGTTATACAAATTCTTCCTTTTAATGTATAATTGTCATAGGGGACATACATAGGTATTTCTGCATTTGCATGTTCTAACACACAAATTAATCATGTCCTGTTTTGTTCTCTTCACACAACTGGGAGGCTACTCACTTGTTTTCATTCGTTGGGTCATATCTTGGAAAGGGATCATGATCGTTGTCATTGAAATCATAACTTGCCTTTGGATCCTACATTTAAAAAAAACCCAGAATTAATTCGGATAACTAGAAAATGCATTTTAAAATGTGTAACAAAACAGGTTCTAGAGTCTGTATTTATTTATTTGGTGTGCCTCATGTTGACAGCAATCAAGTTGGTAGAATTTGATGGGCATTAACAATTCCATAAATTTTTCACAGAGCTTTAATAATTCAGCATTAAACCAGTGTATACAAACATGCCTGGGAACTAAATCCACTGAGGGAAAAAAAAAAAMCAACAAAAAAACCACCCCACTATCATTGCTAAGTAACATTCAGCTTCCTGTGACACAGACCAGGTTCCAAATTATGCCTAAGGCAAATATTTCAGTCTCTGTACTGCAGGAGCTGACTTACAGAACAGACAGCAAGCTGGAGAAGAGTGTCTGTATATCAAATTTACAACTGATTAATTTATTCCATAGCATTCTAATGCCCAAACTTACATAGTTAGCATAGATGTCAGTGTGATTCCACTCCAAGCCATCGTCTAGTACTGTGATGACAACACCCTTGCCTGTAATCCCTTTTTGCCACACAGGAATAACATGGAGATCCAGTTTGGGCAGGGATGGAGTTATTCTTGTATCTTGCTGGGGGAAAGAAAGGATTAAAATATGTCAACATTTTTATCCATTTATACTACACAGGTCCAAAGTCATATTTTAAAGGTGCTCTAAACCATCCCAGCCTGAACTTGTACATTTTGCTCAAATTTTGCAAAGATAAAACAAAAATTAGTTTCTTCAAATACTTGTAGCACTGAAAGATTTACCCCATTACTTGAAGATCCCTGAAGACCACCTCTGAACAAAGGGCATCCTGTATTTATTGCAGGTAGGCAGCAGAAACATGGGAATGGTAGGGATGTACCGATAAACCTTGGAATGTTGAGTTAATAATCAGACCTGCTAGTGTTTGTTCTTTTCACTTGATGAGAAGCCAAGACAGTACCCCACAGTACAGTGAGCTGCGTTTTCTCCAAATGTGTTTTCTCCTTTGACGTTAAAGTTAGCCAGAGCAAAATAATTAATGGATAAAATAATTAAGGTAGTCGTTTGGTTAGGAACAACTGTGCTGAATCACAACTTTCTGTTTACTACCCTCATTACCGTTCCTGTGGTAAATCAACTGGAAGCATGAATCATCTATAGCCTCCTCTTCCACAGCAAGTTCTTTGAAGAGTAGCTCCTAAATAGGTCATTTTTCCTCTCTAATATTAAATGTGCAGTACATACATCTAATTTAGAAAACTTGCTTACAACCCCCATAAGAACACAGATGTAAAAAAAGCRTTTTCTTTCTGTTTCTCTGTGCATAATTACATTAGTTGATCACAGGTTTTTCATTTCTTTGTTTCCAAAGGAATGCTGCATACAATATGAGGCTTAGAAAAAGAAATTTATTATGGGAATGACCTTTCTTTCATTTTATGCTTTTTTTTCTAACTGCTGCTGTTCAGGGAATTATTTGAGGTTTCAAGTTTTGTTCTCTAGAATCCATCAAATAATCATTTTTTCTGGTGACGTGTGAAGGTACACTGAATAGAGCTAAAAACTGTTGCCACCAAATCATAATAATAAGTGTGCTGGTTTGGGCTGGGATAGAGTTAATTTTCTTCACAGTAGCTAGTATGGGGCGATGTTTTGGATTTGTGCTGRAAACAGTGTTGATAACACAGGGATGTTTTCGTTACTGCTGAGCAGCGCTTACACAGAGCCAAGGCCTTTTCTGCTCCTCACCCCACCCCACCAGTGCAGAGGCTGGGGGGGCACAAGGAGTTGGGAGGGGACATGGCCGGGACAGCTGACCCCAACTGACCAAAGGGATATTCCACACCATATGGCATCATGCTCAGTATATAGAGCTGGGGGAAGAAGAAGGAAGGGGGGACATTGGGAGCGATGGCGTTTGTCTTCCCAAGTCACCGTTATGCGTGATGGAGCCCTGCTTTCCTGGAGATGGCTGAACACCTGCCTGCCCATGGGAAGGAGTGAATGAATTCCTTGTTTTGCTTTGCTTGGGCACACGGCTTTTGCTTTCCCTATTGAACTGTCTTTATCTCAACCCACGAGTTTTCTCACTTTTACTCTTCCGATTCTCTCCCCCATCCCACCAGGGGGGAGTGAGCGAGCGGCTGGGGGGGGCTTTGTTGCCGGCTGGCATTAAACCACGACATAAGGTAATAATAAGTTATTTACTACAAGGCAAGGAACATGTTTTGCAAGAAAATATTTAACACATTTATGCATTTAAACAGAAAAAAATTCAATGTGCACTGCAAACAAGGGTAAGCATCATGTTTCCATTTCTCATGTGGGAAAACCAGAGGGAAAAGAAGTGAAAATCACAGAAAGGTGGAAAAAGGAACTATGTCTTCTGGAGAGCAAGACATTGCTTTTTTCATAAAACTACTTTTTTGAACTCTGTGTGTATTTGTCCGATACAGACATCTCAGAAATCTCCTGCTTCCTATTGGAAACAGGCAAAGAAGCAAACAGATATTCAGCTTCAAAGAAAAGTTAAATTCTTAAAGATAACCTTTTTTTATGTTGAAAAGAAGTCTGCAGGAATCTTCATGGAAATATTTCATGCTATGCAGTTTATAATTCATTTTTCCTAGCTCAAACAAAGGGAAGAGAGGGCAAAGCATTATACAAACAGCCTAGAGTTTGGTCTGTTTTTTCTAAGCTGAACTGAAGAAGAGAAAGGTATTTCCAGCCACTTGGGCCACATTTGTGCTTGACCTTTCTTCTTGATTTGTTATACCCACCTTTAATCCCATCCCTATTCCAAGTGAAAGCAATGAAGCCTAGACTGAAGGTACAGCTAGACGTATAGTGGAAATATAGACTCTTGAAAGAAACCATATAAAACATAAATGATCAACTGTATTTCTGAGTTGTCACATGCAGACAGAAACTATAGAGCTCAGGAAATTTCTTTTCCTTGAGGTTTTGAACATGTGAGCTGTCGAGACCCTCTTCTATTTAAATCCTAGTCCAAGAGGCTGAAGGTGCTTGTCACATGCACACATATGCTTTTGTTTTCATCTGGAGTATGCACTCTGCACTACCGATTTTAATAAAGAAATACATGGCCAGCTTCAGACATGATAAGGCACTTCTTATATGCCAACAGCACATATTTTAAAATGATCATAAAGGTAGCTTTTAACTGTTACAACTGCTTTCTAGTATCAATCCCCATCCTAAGCAGCAGCCTGAATTGGCTTTTAGAATCTTTGCACAAATGACACTTCAAAGAAAATAGAAGATTGCCTGGAAATATTATCACAGAGATCTATCATTTTTATAGCATATGCTAATGAGAGGGACTCTTCATTTACTCCCTTCAGTGCAATCGCTCTGAAAATACTGAAATAATACAGCTGATAGCACAACTGAAATTCACTATCCCCAATTCCACAATGAAACAAATTCTTACCAGATACCACTGCTGATTCCACATAGGATCATTGAAAAGATTTTCTGCTGAGTCTCTCACGGTGGCACGCTTAGTTCGCTTTTTTTCATATTGCTGCTCTGCCCATGACACCTACAATTATTTGTATAAATATGACAAGTAAGCCTCTATAGGTTAGGACTTTCTTAGCCTAGAGGGTAAGGGGTTTCCTCACACAGCAAAATTTTAATGCCTAAAGCAAAATGAGCAATGCCTGATGCAGAGCGGAGGATTATTTACACTGTAGTACAGTGTACTTTGGGGAGGAGGACTTGGTGAAATCACAATACTATACAACCAATTCACAGAAAATCATTAAGTACAAGTTAACAGTAGAACTCTTGTGAGTGCCACACAATGCAGGCTTTTATATCAAATGTGTAGTATGGTTAGAAGGTTATCTAAGCAGTGGTGGTTACCGAAACAAGCAAAATCACAGCCTGCTTCTTTCTCCTACCTACATTTTAAAGCCTATCTATTTCTATTGGGAGTTAAAAGAAAAGGAGAAAGATTATCTCTGGCTTTAGCCTAGCAATCATAATGACACTGTAACTCATAGCCCAGCTGGACCTTCAAGTGTCCTTCCCAGTGGTGTTTTGAACTGTGATCAATTAGTAAGCTATGAATTTTGGACTAACTTCATCACTGGCATAATTCCACTTAAGGCAACTGAAAGCCAAAATGCTTCAGCATGTTCTGCTAAAGCATCGATACAATGAGTTGCACAGCATTTGTGCACAGACACAGCAATCTCTAAGTCACTAGGTTGCATTTTAAAAGTGCATCCCACTTCGTTTCCTTGAATGCATTACTAAACCCAGTTCAAATCAAATCCTGATTCTGATACCTCTCTCTGTGCTGTGTGCTCCTTTTGGAAATGGGAATAAAATGTTATTCATTGCTAGTACCTGGACAGTCACTCTGACACAGATCAAGTTGGTGCTTTTCATCCCAATTTCCAGACGAGCAAAGCAAACTCAGGTTCACTAGATTGCCAAGATCCTGCTAAAAGCCTCAAGTGGAGGATGCCTTGGATCTAACCTTTTGCTTAAACGTCTGAATAGATTTCATTATTTTTCTCCACTGTGATCCAATGGCTTTATGGTCCTTACATCTATCACCGTATATGAAACAATAAGAGTGACTCAGAAATTATAATGATAAAAAAGTACCTATCTGATTAAAATAAGATTTTCTAGTGAGAGCCTAATGAAAGTTCACTGCAAGAACATAAACCCTTAAAAATGGTAGCTACACCAGGCATGTCTACTGAAAGATCTCTAATACTATTCCCTTTGCTATATATTTAGTGCTAAAACCTCTACAAACTGTAGAGGTTTTAAACTGCCCCATTGATATCCAGGGCCATACATACTTGTGCACAGGTTAGAGCAATTACCTTTATCTCTCTTCCCTGCCCACAGCAAAGCTTGGCCTCTTCATCACCCAACATTAATTAACTTCCATGCTTGTTATTTTTTTCAATGTGGACAACTGCACTGGGGGAAATGAGCTGAAACTACCAAGCACATATGTCAGACAAACAAGCCAAATGTTTGTCACTCAGCAGCTGGGTGAGGCTCCAGCCATTCATCTACAGCAAAAGCTGAAGGCCCTGTGCCAAATCTCCAGTTGCTGATATATAAAGCAGTGAAAATAATCTTGATTCAGGTCTCTTGCAAGAAAGTAGATGTGGAAACTAGTGCAAATACTGGAAGAAGTTAGGGAAGCAGATGATTATATCCTTTCAATATACTCACAGCCTTTATCTGTTTTACAGCAAACACTAGGACATCTATAGGAAGCAGATAAATACTCAGATTACAGCCAAGTTTTACCCCAGCTTTCATACTTAACATACTGTAAAATTCAGGAAGGCCTTACACAAACAAAAGCAGGATCCCCTTCTCTCTCCCTTTTTAAAGATTGAATTTACATCTTTTTAAATAGGCTGTTGCTGAGCAAGAGTAGCTCTTCGGAGCAAAGGTCCATGTATAACTACACAGCATTACATGATTGCTTTGTGTTTATATACTTACATAATGACATAATTACATCTCATTCATTCACATAGTTGATTTGCATACTAGATGGTAAATAAAAGGGAAATTGGGAGTAAATTTAGCAAATCACCTGCAGCACTTTGAAGCTCTGTTTTTGGATCTAAGTATGTAAGTCTGCAATAATGTTTGGCAGTAATGTGTGTAACACAATTGCTTCCATTCTGCTTATGACACTAGAATTTGGTATATTAAACACACTCATGCTTCCCTGTGTGAGAGATGCATTCGATGTAGTAAGTCCAAAAAAGGGAGGAACTGCAACCAAGACTCTGTTCCTGAACATGGTACTATGATGGCACTGAACATTTGATCATTGGTATGGGCATAAATTAGAACAGTAATTTATACTAAAGCTGTGGTTTTGAACATCCCCAGTTTAGAATGGTTTCACCTAGAAGAGTTTAACGGTTAAACCAATGTTTGCAAGGAGATAGATGGGAGTGTACAGTTTTGAAACAGAACAGGCAAAACAAAAACCCTGTCTCACCCCCCCCTTTAATTCTTCTAGCGATGCATAGAATATTTCTTCCCAGATGATATTTGCATCTAAAACCTCCAGATAACCAAGTACTCGTTCTCAAGTGATTTGTCCTTACATGATAAATTGCTGGTTTTCACAACTACGTTACTTCATGTTTTGGTCTGCCCATACTTTTACAATGATTGCTGCAATAATGCTGATTTGAAATTCAAATTTCATTGTTCTGAAATTTGCCAGAAGTCGTTTTTAAGAGGGGCTAACAGCATTCTGGTCTGTTCCTTAAATTTGCCACCCACCCCATTTTCTCAGTATGTTTACAAACAGACATGCTTCTCTCTTAAATAAAGTCAAATAAATGGGGAGTCCGCTTCACCAGTGGATCGAACCTTAGAGCCCTGGCTCTCCAGTGTGCCGTTCTCTGACTGCAGTGGGATCCCAGTGCACCAAAAGGCTGCAAGTCTAGGACGTGTGATGGATCCTTTGAGAAGGGGTTTTAGTTTGTCATAGAAGCAGCAAATCCAGCAAAACCTCAGCCCTTCTCCCCTACTTTTTTTTTTTTAATATTCAGTCACTTTAAATCAAACCTAATTCCCATGGTAATTGCACAGATGTAGCCTGATTAAACTTACTGCATCTATAGATTTTTACTTTGAATCGAGCCCTGTGGTTCCTCATCCATATTTTCATCAGCGACACATCAACATCTGAAATTCCAAGCCTCTGCAATGCTGCATATCTTAAATCTTAATTTGGAAAGCACTTGCAAAAAATGTGGTAAGAAAGGGTCAGATTCTGCCTGTTAATGACAGAATAATAAAGTATTATTCAGCACGAGTAGGGATGGCTGAATATATTAGACTTGCAAAACGAGGAAAGCCTGCCTGTGACCTCATTACAAAGCTAGCAATAAGGAGACAGAATAAACAGAGGGCATGAAAAGGAATAACTATAACACTCACCCGCTCGTCATCAGAAAGTCTTTTAGTGATATGAACGGCACTTCTTCGAGACCGTCTTGGAAGGCTTTTACGTCTGAATAGGTAGTGATTTTTGAGTGATCCAATCTATAAGACAGAGGCATCTTTAACTATCGAGAGATATTTCCCCACTGCAAACAAATATCAACAATCACAACCTGACCGAATTAATTCTGCTTAAAAGAGGAAAGAAAAGAGCAAGACACTAGCCTTCAGATATTTTAATCTAAACTAAAAAACACTCTTCAAGTAAGAAGTGCTTATCACAGCCTGTGTGCTGCTAGGAGAAATTGGGGGAATAATTTCATTTAAGCTGGTGAAGTAGCAGTCATTACTACTACAGTACTCAGCAACGTAGTACTTGTAGTAGTGACCAGTACACTCACAGACATTCTTTGACATGGTCACATTTCAAAGGACAGGTTTTATGTATGGTCACACGCCAGTTTTATCTGCTCTTCCTGGGGTTCAGCTGAACAGGTGTAAAAAGCTTCGTGTGGCTTCAGAAACCTCACTGCGGGGTTTGTCTGTACAGGCACCTACTGAACTGGCGCTTTCGCTTGCGCAGTAGCTGGTCACCCGGAGAGCTGGCTGCACCCCACCGGCTTTAAACACCCCTATTCCCTAAGCAGGGGCTGTTTGAAGTCGGTGGGGGCGAATCCACTGACTCCAAAGGCAGAAAGACCAAACCCACAGAGGTGGGCTCACACCTAGGTCTGAGAGTCCGAAGAACACGACCGTGCCCGGGACATGGGGCTGCCCGTCCCGCACGCCCGCCTGGGCAGGAGGCCGGGAAGGGGCTGCCCACAGCATCGGGCCCACCCGGGGCGGGGTGACCTCCGCCCCGCTCTCAGCCGGCTCCCGGCGGAGGGCCGCGGGCCACGGCGCGGGTGGGAAGCGGCTCTGCGGCAGAGGAGCGGGGTCCGCGGCGCTGCCAGACGCGCTGCCTGGCACAGGACCCTCGTCTGGAGGTGGGACGAGGCTGTTACCTCAAGGCGTTACTCATCCCTGACAACGCTGACGTCACGGCATCCCAAAAAAGCGCCAGGAGGGCCTGCTGGAGAGAAGCCCCGCGATGGCGATGGAGCCTCCGCGAGCGGAGCGGGATGGCGGGGGGCCAGGTCGAGGGCGGCGCGGGGCCGGAGCCAGGGCTGCCCGCGCCCTCCTCCTTCCTGCCCGGACCCCTCGGGGAGAGCCGGGGCGCCCTGCCCAACCCTGCCCGGTCTCCTGAGGGAGCAGACGGGTCCCCTCAGGGACAGCGCCGGTGCCTGCCGGGTCCCCTCCGGGGGAGCGGGGGTGCCCTGCCCGACCCTGCCCGGTCCCCTCAGGGAGAGCAGAGTCGCCCTGCCCGACCCTGCCCGGTCCCCTCCGGGAAAAGCCAGGTCCCCTGCCCGACCCCCTCAGGGAGAGCGGGAGCGCCCTGCCCGACCCTGCCCTCTCCCCTCAGGAAGAGCCGTCCCCAGGCGGCTGCCGCGGCCGCGGGGGTCCCCGCCAGATGCAGAGCCGGGGCCGGGGGGCGGCGGGGGGAGAAGGCGCTTCAAACTCCCCGGAGCCCCGCGAGCGGCAGCCGGGCACAAGTTTCGGGACAGCCCTGAGGAGGGAGGGCGGGAGGGAGGGAAAGGAGCCCCGGCGGGGCAGCTGCCCCGGGCTGCGCTGCGGTCCGCCCCCCGCCCGGCCGTACCTGCCCCACGAGGTCGTAGTCCAGCTCCTCCGCGATGGCTCTGGCGGCGTCGGGGCCCGCCGGGATCTCCGCCGCCCACTCGTTGAGGAACTGCCGCTCGGCGCTGCCGCCGCGGGCCAGGCAGCAGGCGGCCAGCAGCGCCAGGGCCGCGCACCGGCCGGCCCAGCGGCGCCCGTCCATGGC
>JAYKAV010002330.1:849700-867854 GCA_035582835.1 Phoebastria nigripes | reverse complement strand
CGGAAAGGAGCGGGGGGAACGCGGGCGGGCGGCGGGGGCGAAGCCCGCCTCGGCCCGGGCGGGTCCCGGGGGACGGGGGCTGCCGTTCCCCGCGGCGGCAACTTAGCGGAGTTCCCGCCCCCCGGGCCGGGGGTCGCGGCGGAGGGGGCGCGGGGTCGGGGTCCCGGCGGGCGGGGGCAGCTCCCGAGGGCAGAGAGCGCAGGGCTGCGCGGGGCTTTGCGTGGTGCTGTTTTACGATCGTTCCCGTTATGGGAGGTAATTGCTAAGGTTCACCCCGAGCCGAGGGTGAGGCAGCAGCACGGAGCTCGCCATCTGCTCCCACCCGGCCCCTCCGCGGGTGGGTTTCTCCCCCCAGCCCCGCGGTGTCGTTGGGAGGAGCGGCGCTCGCCCCCCAGCCTCGGTGCGAGGGGAGAGCTGGGCGAGTAGAACGTGTTTTTCAATTAAGCTAATAACCCGGGACCTACTGCGCTTCATTAATGCGCATCATCCCCTGATACTTCCGACACACCGTAGGTATGCTGCATTAATTGGCACCGCTGCCCCGTCCGATTATGTAACAAATGTCTTTATCCTGAAGTACAGTTACTCATTTTAAAATAATTTTAAATTCTCTCTTTTTTTTTTTTTTTTAATCACGTGCAGTGGTCTGCACGTTGCACTTCCTCAGCAAATACTGCAATTTGTTAAGTACTCATTTCTTTCCATATTTTCACCTGCATTTCCCCAGGTCATTCTCTTTTATTTAGCTTTCCTACTACCATTCCATTGTCTTTCCTCACATGTCAGAAAATGCCTCTAAAAATTTCCTAATGTTCCCTAAATGCTCTTGCTTCTGCCTCTGAAGCTGAACCTTTTAGCAGCTTCAGTTTATAGTTAACCATATTTGACTGCTTGATTCTTCCAACTTTTAAACTGGACATTTTAGTAAGTTGCTTTTAGGTATCAGAGCTGTGATTTAATACTGCTTTCTTCTGTTTATTATAGAGTGACAGATATGCCTGCCCTACTCTTCGTTGGCTTCTCAAATAGGAAGGTAATGGAAAACATAAATACAGAACAATGAGGAGTGGAAAATATTGTAAAAGGCCAGCATTTTAGTGTCTGAAATCTCGCCTCGGACATCATTGTGCCAGGATGGGTACGGTTCTGAGAGCCTCCTGAGGACCCATGTGTTCCCGCAGGGATGAGGGGATTGTAACCACTGCAGCTGAAGTACCGGCCATGACGTGTACAAGAGCCCAGAATAATGGGAATCTGAATGGACCAAGGGAAGGGAAGAAGGATGGGTATGTAATAAGTATACCAGAAACACCAATAGAATATCAATAAATATCGATATAGAATAGAATACCAATAAAATGACGCTACAGCACCATCCTGGTATTCACCCATACTCAGTTTCTGCAACATGGTATGACGACAGAACAGGGTTTGTCAAAGTCAAGCTAGCGACTAGGACATGTGTTTTCTGTTCATTTTAATTTATTGTATTCACTGCATGATCTTCTCAGTGTTCGCTGCCAAAAACGTATTTTCTTCACTTTCCTGGACAGATGCCTTAAAGATCCCTCTGTTCCATTTTTAGCAATGCTTCTGAGACTTTCTTTAAATGCAGTTGTCTCGCCAAGCAATTGCTGGGTCCATGCAGGTTTTTCCTGTGTCAGTTTTACCACTACTGTTCCACTCAAAACACAAAGGGCTTTTTACCTCTCATTTCTCATCACTGAGACTGCAACTTGGCTTGAATTTTACATTTTGTATTAAGCAACTGTGCAGAAACATTATCTGCATACAGAAATGAAGTGAGAGCCATATGTATGTATAATGACAATTTATATTCCCAAGTCTTAAATAGTGGTTAGAACATCTACAGCCCTAAGACTGTTTTGAAAATCTCAGCACTCTTTTCTAAATGATTAATTCATTCACATGTGTTTATTTATTGGGATATCCTTCTGTGCAGGACTTCAGCTAGATGGGCTGTGTACAGGGTCCTGAGCTGTGCTGGAGCGTGAGCTATGTGCTATGCAAACTTGGTTATCCTATCCATTAATGAAGGAGGCTGTCCAACCCACTACATTCCCGTCTAATAATAGCACAATAAAAAGGAACAGCTTGCTCAGTAGCATCAGGTGGAGTCAAAGATAATTGTTTCATGCTCCATAAACAATTTAGGTTTGTTGTTTATCAGTGAAAGATTTATTTAGCTCCTGGTGCGCCCAGTGGTCTTCTGCCTGAGTGTAAAATAAGAAACAAACACAAGACCAATTATAAAAAAATTATTTCTAGTGTATAACTTCAGTTTAGCATGATATTGAAGATAGACATGCTTCTAGGGGATCTGTGTTCTGATAAGGACCTCTTTGCATCTGGTGGAGAATTGTTAGTAAATCAGCTCTTGAGGTTTTTTTCAGTGTGTGGTAGCTGAGTGGGAATCATTACATTTCCCAAGCTGAAGTGTCTTCTTGTAGACCAAATGCAAAATGTTTCCTTGCACATAGGTAAGATGTCCATCGATACAGTGTGTAATACTGCGCGTGAAATCCTAACCCTCAGAGGATTGTAGCCACTGGTTGCAGGAGAGCTGTGAAGGAAAGCCCAAAGCCCTCAGTTCTGATTTTGACCTAACAAGGGTGTAAATCAGCAGTAATTACTAAAATATTCTTTAATAAGAAAAGTACATTACAGCAGCGTTAACGAACAAAATCAGAATCTGCAAAATCAGAACCCCTGGGGCAGGAATCTTTTCTCAAATCTTGTATTGCTTCAGCAAGTATAAATACATACCTTCACCTGTTTATGTTCTGGATGCCTCCCCTGTAGCACACTTAGCTCTCAGGGGTACATCGAAGAACTTTGTGTTAATGTTCGGTAACTTGCTCTGGGACATCTGGATGAAAATTATATTGGAATTGTCCTGACACACCCCACATGAAAACTTACCCCCATTATAGCCGAAGGCAATGTTCCAGCTCTCTCATGCCTAGGAGTTTAACTGCTTGGCCTTTTCTTCCTCGTTGTCAAAAGGCATGTAAAGGTTTCAGGCCATAGCTGTGTTTTTGTACCTGCATTTCTGATCCTTCAAAAAGATGTTCATGAAAAAGGGAGACGGACTGGTTTTGAAAAGCCAAGCACTTACACACAACACCCTATTTCCTTGCTCGTTAGTAAGGCTAACACATTTAAACCTAGCAATTCTTATTCAAGGCTCAAGTCCATGTTTTTGAGCCCAACTCTGCTTAACTGCTGTGGCATCGCTCCAGACACCCGCTCCTGACTGCTGCGGGACGTGGTGGCGGRGAGGGGGCTGTGCTGGAAACAGGGGCCCGGAGGAGCAGCAGGGGCTGCGGCTGGCGTGGGAATTGCTCTCTGCAGCTGGTACCGCCTGGCTTCACCACGTCCACGCTGGCCACAAACCCCTGCCGTCAGTCGGAACTACGCAGTCAGGCAAAATCTGCCATGCGGGGGAAGGCTGGGGAGTTCAAAAGCTTCACCGCCTCTGAATGGCAGCCGGTATCCCGAGAAATATATTGATTACAAGGTGGGAAGCACAGGCATGAAACCCTGCAACTCATGAAGTGAGAAAGCTGTCACTGGAATGAAAGCACCCCAGGAAGCTATAAAGAGATAAAGTCGCATTCCTTCATCTTTGTGCACCTTGTAGAAGAGGAGCAATTGTCTTTCTTACTGAGGCAAGTAATGAAAGAGCACAGATAAACAGGAACAGAGCATCAGGAAAACCAAAGGCAGGTAAAAGAATTAAGTTCATCTGCAGAAAAAAATCAAAAAGTTTCAGGGGCACGCCATCATTTTATCATTTTATTATTTTGAAAGAATATTCCTGATTATGTATTGTATTATGTAATGACATTTTGTTTTGAATCAGTCACAAGGTAAAAGCCAGAAGGCAAATTCATCTCTAATGTCGATTCATGAAGTCGACCCATTTGATTTTGTGAAGTGAAACTAAGCATTTTTTGTCTACCCACAGAGCTTTCTTTCAACATGTAAACTTAATTAGGTTAAAATATTGGTCGTCCTTCATGGGCAAACAATAAGCCATAACTGTAGGAAGCCAGAAGAGGCATGTTTACGAAGCGGGAGGAACACGTCCTGAACGTGTTACTGCGTCCCTGCACTCTGCCGCTGAATTGACAGAGAAAGATGAGACTGGGTCTCGGTGCTAGGGATCTCCCACCGCCACAGACGGCCGAAGCAGAGACCCGTCCACTGCAAGCCTTGCTCTGAAGGAAATAGTGGTGCAGAGACGGAGACGCTTATTTGGGGGAAGAGATCGATGCACGGGGATCGAAGATCAACCCCATCCTAGTCTAAGTGTTTTGGCTACTGCCTACCACCAGCGTTCACACTTTGAGGGTGGCTCTCGGGCTGTTCTGCCGGCTGAGCGTGCACGGAGTAGCTCCCGGGCCAGGCTCCCTGCCCGTTCTGCAGAACACCTCCGACTTTCACCCTGACCGCTGGGGAACTGCTCTGTGCTATCGTCTGTGAGGAACAATGCCTTCTTCCTTCTTTTACTTCTCCTCCAAGTGCATTCACCTAGAAGAACAATGTGTTGCAGAAAACCCGTTATAAAAAGTGACCGCTGATATTTCTGCCCGCATCTCATTATAAAACCTGTTATTAACACTGCAAGATCAGTAGATCATACATAGCTGTCAGGAGCTAAATGCTTTTGCAAGACAGAACTTCGGGTTGTAAAGTATAAAACCAACTGGTTACACAGGTGTCAATACTATTTTACTGATTCTACTTGAAAGGTCCGATTTGAGAATGTTAACACCATTCAAATGGGAATTTGTGTTATATGTAGCTTTAATTTGCGAAGTCAGAGCACCACATTTTAAAATGAGAGTAGCTGGAAACGCACTTTGATGGCTAAAGTGGATGTGGTAGCTGCTGTGGTTTAATTATTTAAATACTAAAAAGGACTGTGCTGCTTATATTTAATTTGGCTGTGGACCAAAGAACACTCTTGAAACCCACTCTTTTTCGGTAACACTATTTCTTTTTCTGCAGGAGCCAACACTACAAAGTAATTGAAGGATAGCATAAAAGAAGCCATATGTGTAGGCAATCACACAGAATATGGGAAACACCTGTTTTTCCGTCGATTACTGCCTGCAAACTAGTGGGGCATGTTTATTTTGGGGGCATTACATTTGCTTGGGTAATAGCGCATGACACATTTTCAGTTTTACGGCAGACGAACACTGAGAACAGCTAATCATATCTGTATAAATGAAACACAAACATGCCCTCCCGGCCATACGTGCGGTTAAATTGGGGCCTAATGACACCCCGCATTGCCCGCTGCACGCTCTCAGGCAAGCAGGAAGCAGTTGGTGAACAACCGTCCATTTGTGGCAACCTGGCTAATTCTGTTTACTCTAGGGCTCAAACTAATTCAAGCAAAAAGCCTGGAAAATGCATAGGCAGAACTGTAGGAGAGGCGGAAAACCCCAGAAAAACAGCAATAATGTCATTATTTGGAAGAAACAAAGTCCCCCCAAAGTATTTTACTGCTGGCAATAGAAAGAGGCACAGTTGGAAGTTCATATCCTCCTTGTTTGTAATCCAGATAACAGAGGTGATCAAAGAAAGGAAATATTTTAGGGGAACATTTTAGCAACTTCAGCTACATAGATATAAAACCCAACATTTTTAAATTCTGCATCTCTGGGTTATACTTTTAATAATATTTTACTGACAGCAAAGGACGTCGTTGTCCTCACATGCAAGCTCTTCAATAAATCCCTAAGTGAGGACCAATACGTTCATAAATTGTTGATGTATTTTAATAACAGCATAAATAATATTTAGCATTGATGAAAACACTGCTGAGAATTCAAAATTACTATTTTTGTTACACGTTTAATTTAAAGGGGGCGGTTTTGCAGAAGTCTTTTTCGAAGACTAAGTACATTGATTAATTATTTTTAAATGGCTCTTATACAGTGTTCTTCCTCTTCATGTTCCATTTCAAGTGTGATGAAAAAGAGAAAAGACCGGAAAGAACAGAGAGCATGAATACATGAGAGGAGAGTAAAAATATATGGGTAAACAGATTAAACACCACTTGGAGCTATATAAAAAGCTGTATAAAAAAATTGTCTATTCCTTCTCTCYTTCTTATTTTTTGGAACTTATGTGTAAGTAAAAAAAAGTGACAATAAATGATGATTTCAGGTTCAAATTTCAGGAAAGTTTGCTTGTGTGAGGAAAGAAAAAGTGTGAGAAACTAAATTACAAGTGCTTCCTACCAAAGTCAGTGCTGGGCTCATAACGTACACATGTAAGGGAAAAGAATCATAGGACAGAGTAGAATCATAGAATCGTTTAGGCTGGAAAAGATCTTTAAGATCACCAAGTCCAACCGTTAACCCAACACTGCCAAGTCCACCAYGAAACCATGTCCCCAAGTGCCACGTCTACATGTCTTTTAAATACCTCCAGGGATGGTGACTCCACYGCTTCCCTGGGCAGCCTGTTCCAATGACTGACAATCCTTTCTATGGCAAGTAACAGCTGACGTTAGATGGTCAGCCTGTTGCAGAGAGGGGAGCAGTGCCTGTCACCTACCAAGTTCCTTTTGGTGGTTACCCCAAGCGCAGGGAACACGAGGTGAGTGGAAGCATGTGGCTTTCACCTCCATCTTCCCAGGGCATTTCTTTGTGTTCCACCTGATCAGGTGGGATGGTACCCAACTGGCCTTCCGAGGCCACRTCAGTGTCCAAGGTCACCTCGCCAGGAGATGCACCTACCCTCTGTAAAACTTGCCTGAAATCAGGYTGATTTATTCAAACAGGGAAAAATTCCTCTCATCCTTGTTTCAGCTTAAAACGCTGAATTTTGGCTTGCATTAGGTCAATGAAGAATAAATTTAAGTCTAACCGTTCTTAATCTGAAATTAAAATGTCCCTGTGTTGGTTTGACCAATACAGCCAAAGCAGCATCAGGCTGTACATAGGCAAGGCTTGTGCCTGCGCCTTGCTCCTCCTCGGGGCCATATTCCAGGTGTCTGTGCTATACATCCGGCACTGCTGAGTGACACTCAGCCACACGTTGTGCTTTTGGATGCTCTCAAGGGCTACCAGTGTACTTTCACCAAATAATTCAAGTCCTGATCTGTATCAAATGATTAAAATCCAGCTTGAAAGGTGCAAGTGTTTGAGCTACTGGAGCACCACTGACAGTTGGAAAAGAGTTTTTAAATATTCTTTGAGCTGAGGTTCAGCTACGATAAAGCAATGGCATTTCAAAGGAAATCACTCACCCCTGACCAAAGCTGCTGTTTAAATACAGAGCCAGCCCTTCTGTGCATGCACATCGTGCATGTTATGGGAAGCATTTTTACCAGGGCTGAGCAGTGTGGTAGCCAAAGCAAATACGATTTTTAGGGATAGGGTATGCCTTTCAGAAAATGCTTTAAAGATGCAGTAGTAAAATCAAGAGGATTTCCACAGCGGATTCGCATAGGTGTACACCCCCTCCATCTAACACTGTCCAATAACCTCCGTGCTGCGTGGGACTGCACTGTCTGCTGATTAGAGACTTTTCCAGATCTCAGAAGGGAATGCTGAGTAACAAGTTTCTCTTATCTCATATACATACTTGGCCCGCTAAAGATGCCTGCATCTTGCTGTGCTAGGCTCTGCATCTGAGGTACTGATGAATTCTTCCTCCAGAGGATTTTTAGTGGGGTTTTCAAAAACCTTCTGCACTTCAGGAAATATAATTCCAAAATAACAAAACCAAGATGTCACCCTAAATAAAAAGAGTATTTAGTATTAAGGGTACAAAGTTATTAAATATCTTCATATGTGTGGTGGGTTGATCTTGGCTGGCTGACAGGTACCCACCCAGCCACTCTCTCACTCATCCTCCTCAACAGGGTTGGGGGGGGAAATAAGCTGCAATAGCTCTTGGGTCAAGATAAGGACAGGGAGATCACTTGCTGATTACTGTCACAGGCAAAACAGATACGACTTGGGGAAAATTTAATTTAATTTAATTTAATTTAATTAATTCAATTTAATTGGCAATAATTTATTGCTGATTGAAAATAGAGTAGGATGGTGAGAAGCAAAGATAAGGAGTAAAACACCTCCTCCCCCCTCCATGGGCTTAAACCCAGGACCCTGTCATTAGGCGTCCCATGCCATGCCAGCTGAGCTGCCCTGGCCCTGCTGACCTCAGGGAGACCCAGACCTCCTACCACTCTGCTGGGGCTTGGCCTGTGCCTGTCATGCCTCCATTCAGCACCATCGGAGGAGCATGGTTGAGACACGGACCCAGACCACCTCTGAGGATGCCATGGATGAGATAGCGACCCAACCCCCAACTACAGTCATTGCCCCAGTAGTCACAAAGAAGCACTGGGTGTGGAGGTGGATGGATCCATACCATCCATTAGTAAGGAAGAGGTGACCCCTTCTGAGCAGCTGTCTTCCCCCGCAGTTTGTGTTTGTGGGCTTCCAGCTTAGAGGCAGCTTCACCATCTCACTTCCTCATGTCCTCCCCCTGGTCAGCAGGAAGAACCAGAGGATGGCACCTGGGTGCACCTGGGTCTCCCTTTCCCTCTCGTTAGGAGGAGGAAGGGTCTGGTCAGGAATTTGAGATAAAGACAGCAACTGGGAGAGGTAGTGGACAAAACTTGGACTGGACATCGCCAGAGAGTAGAATAATTGTGGGGAATCTTTTGTTGTTGTAATGTTGGGAGGGGTCAAGCGGTGGAGTTCTATTGTGTGTGTAAATTGTCCACCTTTGTCGGTGTTGTGATGATGTTACTTTGATTTTGGTATGGGGAATGTTTTGGTGTGGAGAGAGGCACCCATGCAGGAGCAGGTTCTCAGTCAGGAACTGTGGCCCGCGGAGACCCACGCTGGCGCGGGTTTATCCTGAAAGACTGCAGCCCAGGGAAGGGACCCACGCTGGAGGAGGAGAAAAGTGTGAGGAGGAAGGTGTGTCAGAAGGCATGTTATGAAGTGACCACAATCCCCATTCCTCATCCCCCCGCACCACTCGGGTGGGAGGAGGTAGAGGAGTCACAAATGAAGGAATGGAGTTGAGCCCAGGATGAAGGGGGAGTTGTTTTTAGCTTTCATCTTTGTTTCTAACCATTCTCCATTTCTAGTTGGCAATGTTAAATCAATTTTCACAAAGTCATGTCCATTTTGCCCGTGATGGTAAACAGTGAGTGATATCCCTGTCGTTATATCGACCCACAAGCTCTTCCATCTCATTTCTCCCCTGCCCTGTTGAGGAAGGGGAGCAACAGAGTGGCTGGGTTGGCATCTGGCAGTCAACCGAGGTCAACCCACCACAGTCCTTTTTGGTACCAGTACTGGGTCTGGCTGGGGTGGAGGTCACTTTCCTCATAGCAGCCTGTATGGTGCTGTGCTTCGCGTTTGTGGCTAAACCAGTGTTGGTAACAAATCAGTGTTCTGGCTATTGCTGAGCAGTGCTCACAGGACGTCGAGGCTTTCTCTATCTCTTCCACCCTGCCCCAAAGCAAGGAGGCTGGGGGTGGGATGGAGGTTGGGAGGGGACATGGAGATATTCCAGCTGACCAAAGGGATATCCCATGCCATATGATGTCATGCTCAGCACTAAAAGCTCAGGGAGAGAAGGAGGAAGGGGGCATGTTAGTGATTATGGCATTTGTCTTTGCAAGTAGCCATTAACCGAGCTGAGGCTCCACTTTCTAGGAAGCAGCTGGACATCTGCCTGCCGATGGGACATCGTGAATGAATTCTTTATTTTGCTTTGCTTACRTGTGCAGCTTTTGCTTTCGTTATTAAACTCCATTATCTCAACCCACGAGTCTTTTTGCCTTCCTTTGATTTTTTTCTCCCCATCCCCCAGGAAAGGGGAGCAAGTGAAAGGCAGGGTGGATGCTTGGCTGCTGACCAGGGTCACCCCACTACAATATGCCATTAACATATATAAATGATCACAAAGGTATTCTACGTGTTGAGATTTAGGACTTTTAACAGTTATGGACAGGGGAGCCAAGAAGACATACCGGACCCCTTCCCCACCTTTACTGTCTCTGCATTGCATGCTGGTGTATGAGAGCACTGATCCCTGCAAGCAATGCAGAACCAGTAGTCATCCGAGGAGCATGAGCTGGGCTGGCAGGGCACCAAGGGAGACGCTGCATTCCTTAAACAGGCAGGAAAACTACCCCTAGGCACACACATCGGGATTACTGAACTGAACATGAACCTGAGCCCAGCTCTGTGACTTTTTTTTAATATTAAATGCCATAAGGTGACTGTCAGTTATCTGAAGAACTATTTCCTTTATAATTTATAAAAATACCAGCTTCAAATGTCACTGGATGATTTATTCTCATCCTGTATTTGGGGGAAGCCACAAAAGAAGAAGAAGGGCATGTGTCTTAAAAGCAATCTTCCCTAAATCACCTTTCTCATGCCAAACAATCACAGAAATCTCTTGCTCCCGCATATACAAAAGGCATGTCGTGATTTCCCTAGCTACCACTGCTGGGTCCAGGAAAGAGCAATCGTCCAGCCTCTCCTCTAAGAAAAGGCAATTCAGGCAGAGCACAGTGCCATGGAATGGGGGAGACAGGAGAGAGGACCATGCGGGGCAAATGAGGCTGATCGTGTAAGCAAAGAAAATTCAGCTCCCAACAAGCTAAACTTAATTCCAGTGACAGCTGAAAACATTAAGCATCTTCCAGGATGACGGTGTCTAGCCACAGGCAAAAATGCGCTTTCTGGGGAATACACTCAATCGAGTATCATTAGAAAGAAGACATAAAAGGTTAGTGAAATCAAAGCAAACGCATTTGAAACTTCAGACCAATCGYCTCAAATAAATGTTTCAGTAGTCCTGCGGCAGCCGTCAGATTGGGTGTTATTTATAAACAGAACAACCTAGGCCAAAAGGTGTGCTACCRTAACATTGCTGGGAAGTTGCATGGAACTACATAAATAGAAATACTTGTTTTATCTTGAAATTTTATATAATGTTTAATAAACCCTCTTCCCTGAAATACGCCATTATGGACAGCCCGCTTTTCTAAGCTGCTTTCCATCTCCCTATCTTCTTTGTCTTCTGTCTTCTGTTGTCTGTGATATGTTTGAACAGGACTCCATATAAAGATTTATTTAACCAAATTAAAGACAAAGCCTTTTTCAGGTACAAGCAAGTGCTTCCAGTTAGTTCCCCACAGATCAAATACTTTGGCTTTGTATTTTATTGTTTGAATCTTCCAAGTTAATAACAATTCCATCTAAGATTAATACCAGCAACATTTCTAGATCAGGTTATCCTAAATAATTTTGTTGGGTACTTTTGCAACAGCAAGAGAATATTCGCAGGTTTCTCTGTATTTTCATATAACCAGCATGAAATCCTGTTGCTAAGCAGAAAGCAAAATCAATATAGAAGGCAAGCCATACAGCTCATCTTTGAATTGCTGTAGACATTTCACTTTCTTGTAACGTCTTTTCTTTTTTCGGTTTTCTTCTGTAAAAATCTGACATGACTTTGTGACTAGTATTTTGTATTTCGCCATATTCTAGAATATATAACATAAAAAGTTGTGCTATTTGACTAAAAGGTACCATTTTGATGAAACTGCTAAGACAGCCTCCACTATTAAATGACTACCTCTGAATAATGAGTGAAACGGGCTGAATTTTAAGTAGAGATTCCTTCCACTAATCTCCCAATATTTGTACGGCTCTTTYTCTTCCAGTCCAATCACAGCAACTGAAACTTTTGCTGAAACGCTATGTTGTGAAAAATTCCTCATCTTCACTGTTGCAAGAAGCACTTAAAAGCTTACTCTGCGTGTAAAGAAAAAAAAGAAATAAAATCTCCTTTTTCTTGCATTTAATTCCATTTTATTTAGTACGAAGGACTCAATGAACAATCAATCTCCTGCCTCGCAGCTGCAAGAGRCCAGGAGGGCTCACGATGCCTCGCATGCGCCTGGGAAGGGTCGTGCAGAGGAGTGGGGCTGTTTCTCGGTGGCTCATCCTTTCTCCTTGCGGTGGGTCTGGAAGAGGTGCCCTGTTCAGGTCAGCTCAGCATGCACATCAGGTGTGTTTGTCAATACCCCCAGTAGCTTTAGCGACGTCTCCTTTAGTGGCAAAGATGTATTTCTTACAAGCCACTGCACTTCTGGAATTGGGTATTTTTTGTGTGCCTTTTCCCTCTCATCCCAGGCAGAGCAATAAGTGCATGTGAACCTGTGTCCATGCCAGTGGGCTGACATACACACCCCCGGTTCCCTCGGTGGGCTTGGAGATGTCCTCTGACATTTGCACATTAGTCAGACAGCATTGCTGACTTTCCTCTGGCAATTTGGCTGCTGCCCAGGCGCAGTTCAGGAACAGGAACCAAACAGGCACATTCACCCAGTGCTCAGGARCCCTCTTGAGAAGGTGTGCACCAACTGCTTATGGCTATGGACAGGGACGTTCAGGTGGCACTGGCTGTGCCACRTGCACCTGCCTGGGTCATCCTTACCCACGGCTCTCTGCACTGCACTCTGCGCTGTAAATCCGTCTTAAATGACCTGCCAAAATTCATACCAGCACGGCCAACTGCATGGCCCAGCATGGCCAACAGCATGACCAGAATGGTCAATGGCATCCCAGCGCCTGGGCTGGTGCCTGCGTGGCCGTGCTGCTYGCTCTCAGCCACACCAAGAAGCAGACACGATGGAGTAATAGTCCCGACTATCTGGCATGCATGTCCAAACTCTAAGCTGCAGGACACTTGTGCTATTGTAGTTGTGTGCTTCAATGTCGTGTGAAGCTCTGGACTAACCCAACCAAACAGAAACAGCCCCGGTCTACCCTCTCCCTAGGACAGCCATTCTGCTAAATCTTCTCTGCACTGCTGACTGCCAATCTGTGCAAAAATCAACTGCTTTTCTTCTTTAAGCTGGAAATTCCTCTTGGCACTTGTGAAAAAAAGAAAATACAAAAATATTCCATCCTGAATAACCGGGACAGAAATAAATAGCTCGTGATTGAGCAGATATAGCACAGCTTTTGCTGGATTAAAAGGATGATTAATTCATACACTTTATACTTATAAAAGTTGTTTTGGAAAGAGCATGAGCAATATATGCCTGGAAATTCCCAATTAGATTCAAGAGCATGTTGGAGTGAGTAAGCGCACACCCACTGAAGCAGATGTTTGTTTGCACTATCGCAATGCGTGTATCACCTACCCAACTGACTTCAGAGACAAGAGGGGGTGGTTAAAAGATACTGCTGAATTCAAAGTGACCGTGTCATTCATTTTATTATTGTACTTCTCAGAATAAACAGTTCTTGGAGAAAATTTCAAAACAAAAGGCAGATGAGAGAGAGAAGACAGCTCTAAAAGCATTTCCCTGAGCAGGGGTTTCTGGGCTGGCACCTTTCTCTGAGCTAAAAAAAAAAGGGAAAAAAAAAGAGAAGGAAACAGCCCTGGATTTCTCCAGCATCAGGGGAAAGCACAGAGACTTTCAGGCAATCAAGCAGGGTGTCAGCCACCTGACATTTTTCTAATGAGCTCTGTGGGATTCTCCATGCTGCTGCTTTAGCAGGTCAGAGATGGTCTCTGCTGCAATTCCCCAGCCTTGCTGCCCTCCTGGCACTCAGTTCCCCTTCTGGATTTGGAGGCACTTGTGTGGCTGCTCCTCAGTCTGTGCACTGCTTCTTCCCTTGCCTTGCCTTCCCCTCCCCTCCCTTCCCTTCCCTCCTTTTACTGAAGAAATTTAAGAGATTTTGAATCGGAATCTTGATATGGTATCAGGTTGCTTCCTTCAATGAAAATCCATCCTGTTCCCAGAGTAATAAATGTTTCCAGACAGGCAGATTAGGATCTCATTTATCTGTGCCACGCTCATCAGGCGCTCGCRTGCCCACACTGTGGTTGCAGGGGTTGGTACCGTGCCCTGCCAGCGTCCGTCTGTCTGGGTGCCTCATCGGCTGCAGATCCAGGGCAGAGGATGGTCTTTGGAAAGGCAGGGGTGGGAGAGGTTGTCAACGTCCATTTCTACTTCTCCTTTTGGCTTGTGCAAACAATGAAAGGGGACTAAGCACAGTAAAACACAAAGCTGCCACGCAGAAGTCTCACACTGGTGTGCAAGTTAAAAGAAAAAACAAAAAGCCCCAAATCTAGTCAGACCTGATGTTGCACCAGCATTTCTAACACCAGTTTGCCAGCTCTTAATTTGGAAAGAAAGCCGAAAATCATAGAGCTGTTTCAGCTGAAGAAAATAATGACGTGTTCTGATTTTACAGATACAAAGAAAATCATGAGAAGAAATCCCAATTTTTTTTTAATATGTACTCTGACGCTCTCACATAATTTCCTTTGGGAGAACGGTAGGTTCACAGATGTAGCACTAATACAGCATGATTCATCAGCTTTCGTTTTACAATGAGGAACAGAATTGTTGTTTCTTTTCTATGCAGAGGGAAACTGGAGGAACAGGGAGATGCCGTGACTTACCAGGGACCATGAAGCAAGGCAAACAAAATCCAGGCACCCCAAGTGCCAGGCCGGTGCTCTATCCAGACAGTGAGATAACATAAAAAATCCAGAGTACTTTTCATTCCTCATATCCATGGGAAGTCAGTTTTCTATCACTGAAATAGCTTGCTTAGAATGTTCTTATTTTTTCCTCTTGGAGCAAGTTATCTTTGTCCTCCAAAGGGAGGAGAAGGTGGATAAGATATTTACCGACAAACAACAATCACCATTGTTCAGAGCTTTTAAATCCATTCTCTACAGTGCACTTTGCTGATACCAAACAAAAGTGAACATATGTTCAGCAATAAATTCTACTTTGGGGAAAAAAAGCATTAGTACCTACTGAAAGTGTTAAGAGATGATTTAATTTGTAGAAAGACACAAAATATGTTATGATATACAGAAAGCTTACATATAACCTGAATTTGTTCTTATTATACCATGTCTTCAGCATAAATTGCACCGATGCCATTGCATTTACCCTGAGCTTTACTTGCGACTGAGGTGAGTAATGGATGGGGACCTTGCAAACCTCGCCGCTGCAGTGGTTGGCATCGTGGCTCGGCTAGCTGCCTGCCCCAGCCCCGTGGTGGAGGTTATCTCTCCTGGCACTGGGGAATATGCATTCCTGCCTCACCTCAGGGCAAAGCTGAATGCCTCAGATTAAACTCCTGGTAAGACTGTGTCTGAAGGGAATGCCAGACTTTATATTGATGTGGGCAAGGAGCATTTGTAAGTTCCCCCCGCTGTTTATGCAGGCAAAGTGGCAGAGAAGGGGGATGATAACGTTGTACAGCTTAATATATAGTTTTTTATATATATATATACACACACACATATATATACAGTTTATATACCTTACTGCTACAGCTCCTTGCCAAGAGAGAGCAAGTCAGAGATCTGAGTCAGCTCACGCTTGAGATGACCACGATCGCCCAGGTCACTAAAACACCCTCTTCCCTGCGCCGCAGTGAACAGACGTACACGGGAACCACAGACACTGCCTGGCTGGGGATGTACATAGGGTATGAATATGGGGATTCATTTGCTGAATGTAAATCCAGTTTTGATTATTATTTAAGTACATCTGCATCCTTATTTCTGTGATTCCTTAAAAATCTTCTTTAAGCTTTATTGAGGGCAGGAGATAAAATATTGTAGATCTGTCAAGTCCCATCTCTGTCTGTGAACATGTCGGCATCATTTTGGGGAAAAAGTGACACTGGATTTGATTTACCCCTCCAAATGTGTATGTCTCTCAAACAAAGGAAAGCGGTCATCTAAAAATGGGAAAATTCATGGCTGTGTCACTTTGACAGCAATCCTGCCTGTTTTTTCTCGGGTGGCCCCGGGCGCTGCCCACATGGGTGGGTCTGCACCCCGAGGAGAGGAGAGAAACCCCCTTCCCCATCCCCTGGGGACACAGCAGCAAGGGTGCCGGCAGGTTGTCAGGAGTGTGTGGCCCCTCACCTGCCTGCGGTACCCTGACGTCCCCTCCCCGGGGTCTGCCGCAGGGGCTGCCATAGGGTTGTCCCCTGCATGTGACGAGGGGCCAGGACAGCGCCGGGTTAGGGGTCTCTGCTTGAGGCAGCTGCATAATTGTGAGCCCACTTTCTATCTGCTGCACTCCTCTAACATAAAGAGGTGCTTGATCCTGGCTTTTTTTTTAAAGGACCCATTGTGGTCTGTCTGGGCAATGCTGTTATGTCTTCTTTTTCTCTTCCCTTTGATGTGAAATAGATGAGAATCAAGAATGCTCTCTGGCTCCTCGTCTGTGAGAGCACCCAACGCTGCTGTATTAATAAGGACTGGAGAACAAGGCTTAAGTAGGAAGGAAGAAAAAAAAATGGCATGTGAAAAAGCAGAAGCCCTGAAGGCAAGTTTTTCATGTTAAAACACTTTTTGGCTGCTTGTTTTGAGGGTTTCAATTTAAACAATATACGAAAGGCAGTGGCCTGAATCCTTCCAGTTGGAGCTTTGGGGAGACCAAGTGCCACAGCTGCTGCTGCACTGTGCTACTAAGATGCTCTCACGATGCTTTTGTTTGAATTTATTTTTAGAGATGGAAACCTCTGCTTTTCTATGATGCTCAGCATTGCTGCACCAGGAAGGCTGTCAGAAGGAATTCAGCTTCTGTGCTCCCTTTTTCTGTGACCTTAACATCTACAGCTCTGAGCTCTGCTCGACATTTCCAGCAAAACCTTCTTCTCCAGATTGTCTTGATTTTTTTTAAGCAGCGACGCCACTCATAAAATTTCAGAAAAATAAGATAATTAGTGCTGCTTGTAAGTAACTTATAGGGAGATGTCAGCTGCTCTGCATTCAGCATATGCTGAAGCAGTATTCTTCAAATGCTTGAAATTTCATCTCCAGCTTCCTGTGGATGAACAGGTCACATCCAAGCTGTGTTACGACTGAAGTGGCATCAGAAAATTATAGGTATCAGCAACCTACAGACTGTGTTAAATATGGAAGACTAAAATTACTACTGAAGGAAATAAGGAAGGTGAAGTGAGATTTCTGATAAGAGCTTTGTGCTAGTGGAGGTCACCTTCTATCACTGATTTTGGGAAGAGTTTATTTACCAGAAATTTTGGTAATAGCCCTGATCTCAGTTGTCATCTGCATGACTAAATAGTTAACACTTGTCCTCCTCCCTGGTCCTAGGTGTGAGGACTGGGTGAGCAGCACCTCTGAGCCCCTTTCGTTTCCAAGCTGGTTGACCACTCTTTGAGAGGAAAGGTGCGGGTGAAGGAAGCGAGCTGGGGATGGCAACCATCCGCATGACGTGGGGTCACCGCCAGCATCTCCACTGCCCCATGAGCAGCCCTGTTGGGACTGCTGGCCTGGGAGAGCAGGTGCCTGACAGACCACTAACTTCCACTGTTATTTGGAACTACGATATTTACTTCCACGTAAATATTGTCTCGTCCTTCTCAATGTTGCAGTGGCCTCATGCTCCTCCATGAATCTTTGAAAACTATAAAAGTAGTTAAAAAGGATATTCCTGACATGAAGGTAAGAGAAAAATAACAGTTGTTTATTGCTAAGCAAGGTGCCAGATTAATAATACTGATTTATTTTTTCAGTGAGCCCTGATTCCGCTGAAATCAGTTGTGAGCTCGAAGGAGGAGATTTCTGTCTATATATTGAGTTTTCTGTCTAATTGATACAGCTAGTCCATTTCAAGCAGGCTACCTTTCCCCCCCGCACGCTCCCCTTGAGACAAGCACCAGCTTGTTCTTATGAAGAAGCATTTCTCTTGATCTCTGTAGTGCCTCTCATTCTAATTGCAGCTATCTTGTTTCAAATGGCTCATTGTCTTCCCAATTAGAAATCAGCCCCAAGGTTTGATTCCCATCCTCCTTGCTCCCCGGCAGGAGCTGGAGGCTTGCAATCACGGCTTGAGCCTTGTTCCCCGTCTCCTGAGCCAGCAGGCTGGTTCAGAGGGTCTGATGAAGGCAGGAGATATTCTTTGTGCGAGGTTCCTATCAGCAAACCCAAGACGCAACCCGCAGACACCCGCCTGCCAGCGCTACAGCTGACAGGCTGTGGCATAATAGCAGCTCAGTGTTACAGTGCTCTCTGGCTCTCTAATTAAAAAAAAAAAAAAAAAAAAAAA
>JAYKAV010002330.1:827285-849580 GCA_035582835.1 Phoebastria nigripes | reverse complement strand
GACGTTTTCTGCCTACTAAACACCCTCCATTTCTCAGCATGGATGCAAACATGTTTCTAGCTGTTCCCCAGGGATGGGGAGCAGAAGTGTCGCCAGACACGGCCGTGGGAGCGGAGCCTTTCCGAAGTCGCTGGGAGATCGCGCCTCAGACATCTGCGGTGCGAAGGGTTTGCCCGTGGGCTCCCTCCAGCAGAGCTGCTGGTACCCACAGCGAGAGACTTCCCCGAGCAGGGGCATCAGGCTGCATCCTCGGAGGGGGCTGAGCCAAGGGCACGCGGTGCCACGCTATAAATCCAAGGGGAATGATCCCAGAATGAAATTAGGGAGAGAGTAAGCTAACATAAAGAGCAAGGCTCTCATAAAAAGTGTGTTGGCTGGATATTGTACTCTTTTCTAACTCTCCATTCTGTGGATTTGCTTCTGATTTACAGTGGTGCAAATGACAGGAGCCCTTGGCACTCTTATGTTAATGGCAATGCCACTGATAATGGTTAACAGAATTGGATATGAGTGATAGAGACTTGGCACTGTCTTCCAGGAGCTGAAAAAACCTTGAATGCTCTGGCTCCAAGGGCTGGTGGGACAGACCACACTTCTCTGAGCCTTTAGGCAAGAGATTACACATCCATTTCAGTCCAGAGCTGCCTTTTCTCTTCCTCCCATATTTCCCCTTGGAGTCTGAGTCGCCAGGCCAGTTGTCTGATTGCAAGTCTGGCTAGATTATTTCTTTAAAAAAAAAACAGAGCAATTTGTTTGAAACATACACGCAAGTGCAAGATTTACATATAACCCCAACTGCTGAGAAAAAGAAAAAAACCAACATTTAAAATCAGCCCTTTTCATTGATGAGAGCTCGATGCTTAGTATTCAGGACACTGCATCTGAATACATTGAGTAAATTATATGTGCCAAACTATTCATGCATCGCCTGACTACAAGATTTACTCACACAAACAGCCACAGAAACGACATAATAAGAAACCTTCAGCGTATTTCCAGAATACAGATATCCTAGCTGGGGAGTGAGCCTGACAAGAGGGTTTGCACTCCAGGAGAGGAGGGATCCACTTCTCCTTTAGGTGCTTGATGGGACTCCAAAATCTGGAGCTCTGGTGCGTCCTGCCTGTATGACCCAGGCAACCCAGGTCTCTCTGCATTCAGAAATATCACTTTTTCCATTCTCCCACCCTTTTTTTCTGCTCTAACAGGCTCCAGATGATTAACTTGGATCTGTCGGGGAGGTCTGAGTGTGTGTACTATTTTCCACACAGMTGGTACAGATAAGCTGGGCCAGTTGGATGCCTGTACAAACACCCCGTTGGTGCACTTCAGGTCCATGGTCATGCAAGTAAAAAACTCCATGCAGTGGCTAGGAAAGAAGGTAAGAAAGAGCACCATTTTCAAGCAGCTTTCACCAAAAAGAGCCAGGATAACCCTACCTGAAATGTTCAGTTGCATTTATGGTTAGAGATCTGCTTTGAAGCGTTTTAGGAGCTCACAGGCTTGCAGGAGCGCCTGCAGATTGGCTGTCTCTGGAAAGTGTCCGACACAAGTGACCCCAAACAGAGATTGAGGCTTGCTTTGAAGTGGGTAGTCTTTTTAAACTGAAATCAAACTGAATGCAGGGCTGAATCTCTTTCCCTGCTGGTTCACGGTGATGATGACCTGAACCAGCCTTTACACACACATTGCCTACCAGAGACGTGATGTGGGAGAGGTGGGTTTCTCAGAAACTCCACAGGGATGGCAGCTGTTTTCATACTAACCCATGTTCCACATACTCTGATAAACTGCATTTTCCCTTCTCTACCATTGCACCTGCATGTAGCTTTGGAGAAGGCTCACTGGATGTGAAGATAAACTGAGCTGGATTGAAGCAGACTGGCCAGCCAAGCCCCTGCCTGTGTCTGCCATTTGAGCTTGTTGCCTTCTGCTGCCCATCCGACCGGCACCAGGGAGCTCGAGAGGAGCCCACCATCAGCGGGCAGATGGGAGATGGGTGCCAATGGGATCAAAAGAGCAAGCAGACAGGTATCCCAGCGTGTTATGGTTCAGAGGCAAGGTCCAGGCAGAGACAGCTGGTCAGGACCAAGGGTGCGTGAAGCACCACGTCTTTGCTGTAAAAAGTGGCACAACGGAGGGGATTCAAAAGGAAAGAGTTGGGTTGTGAGCCCTTTGTGTCATGTGGCTCACAGCATCCAGGAAGGATGGGTGATCCAGGTCTCACCCATATGAAAAACATATGAAGGATGGTGGGAAAGAGCTGGTGAAGGCAGCACAGAAATGGGGATAAACACCCCTGGGGAGAGCAGAGCGGGGTTTGTACCACAGGAGATGGCAAGTCTGCATCTTTGTTTTCCCTCAGGTGAGTGAAGCTACAGAGCATTCAGTCCAGTCTCAGATAACGGGGAAGAAGAATAAGAACCTTATCTCTATACATACACTCTGCATAGACTGCGTATCACACTTTTTGCATTTATTGAAGCATGATTTTGGTGAAATTTGCTGCCCTGCAGGGAAGCAAAGACTAAAGCTCAGATCATTAATCCTTAATACTGAGTAGATGCAGCTTGTTAGTTTGCATTTCACCATGTAATTATCGCTGCTGTGAAATGTTCTCAGAAATGCTGGGCTGTGATTCTTCTGCACATCCAACCCAGAAAGTCTGCGAGAGGATGTCTAGAGGGGACAGAGGCCACCGGCGTGACGCTGGGAGCGATGCTCCCCAGTTTGTGGGGCAAAAGCTCACGCACAGACATTTGCTTCAGAAGCCTCCTTCATGTCTGTCTCCAGGAGGGTGAAGACGCACTGTCAGCAGCTCTGAAAATCAAGAGCAGATTGGGGCAAATAATTCGAATTTAATTATAATGTGTTCAAGAAATTCATAAGTAATTTATGATCCTAAATCTTATCTTCCCAAATGAAGTCCCAGTCAATCCCTTTGGGATCCCCAGCCATAACCTCCCTTTGCTGGGTCCATGACTGTAGCACCTGGGTTTGACTCTGTTGATCTTTTTCTACAGACCCATTTGCTCGTGAATTCATCACACCCACCCCAGCAACTCTCGTGAAGCATATGACACGTAACATGATATGCTGGCTACCCTCCCCCCTTCATCTTCCTAATTGCTGTATTTAAAGCAGTAATTCAATTTAGAGTTAAAATGCTTTGTGCAGATATTTATTAAAATCCGTGTCTTGAAAGACGATGACAATTCCACGCCGGAGGATGGATCCCCTCACTGAACAGACACATCCCAGGCAACTTGCGCGGCCTGCTTATGGAAGCGTGAAGACGTGTTCACACTTGTTGGAAAGTGACAGTCACCTGGCTGGGCGGGTGAACAGCCCTGGTGCCATTAACTGGTCACCTGCCAACATTGTCTTTAGCCACAAAGGTCTTTGCTAAACCACCCCAGGGCTCTGCAAGGAGATCAGTGAACATGCTCGGCAAAATGAGTCTCTGCTCGGTCCCCGGCCAGAGACCATGAGAGAGCCATGCTGGGGCAGGCGGCCACGGCAGGACCACAGAACGGACATTGGGGTAGTCGCTGGTGGGCGCTGGGGTGGGAAGGTGGCTGGACAGAGTTGCAGGCAGTTTTGGAAAGAGATAGTACAGGTGACGGGAGCGCAGAGGATTGCAGAGATGAACGCAAAGCCTGGCATGACCACCGGTTCGGGCCGGTCAGACCGCGGGTGACCGAACCCCGCTGGCCGTGGCTGCGGAGCCACTTTCTTTGCTCTCCGGCTGCAGGCGCTTCCCGAGGAGCCGCCGGCCGTCGGCCAGGGCCCCTGCATAAGGGAAGATGGAAACCCCAAACCGGAGTGTGTTCCCAGCCGTTCTGGCAACGTAAGGTGCTGGAGGCAGCAACACGGGTGGCAGAGGGAAGATAACAAGTTAAGTCATGAGCAGCCTGAAAGCTGGCTGTGCTACCACCGAGTAAACATGAGAAAGCTGTGGTATGAAAACACGCAGGGATTCGGTCAGCTCTTGTGAACCGCATACGGGCTGTGTGACACCGTCACACCGGAGGGGGTAATTACTGTCTCATCGTTTATTCAGAGCATCCTCAGTTTTTTTCAAAAGCTGTGTTAGCAGCACACTGTCCGTAAGCGCAGGCTCGCTGGTGGCTGTGATGAACAGGCATCACCCTGCACGCATCCGTTCATTGGCACGTTCTGCTACTACAGAGCACGTATACAAAGCTGCATAAGTTAATAGGAAATGTAATAAAAAGAGGATGAAAATTATCTCTTTTTAAGTGACCCGTCTGCTTGCCCTGTATTGTGAAATGAAAACATCAAAGAAAGAAATCTTCTGCTGAATGACTCAGGGGCGATGTCAGCGTGTTTGTCCATCTCTGCCAGCCACGTTCACACCAGCCCTCTCACAAAGGCTACCTGCTGCAGGCTGCCGTGTGATGTTCTGGCGAGCTTGCTGGTCACCATCGTGATATAATCTCCTTCCACAGCAATTTAATTAGCACAATGAAAGAACTGACCTTTCTCAAGATTTTATTTTTTCCATGATGCTAAAAATATCCCACTGAATATGTCAATAGTATCCTTGATGCACACAGCACTCTAATACCCTGTTGTAAGGAAAGAAGCATTTTAAAAGGACAATTTTATAGAGAATGAGAAAAAGAAGTTTTTAAATGTCCTTTAAAATAGGCAGCATTATTTGGAATGGAAAATTATCGCGAATGTCCTAGGTAAAAAAAGGACCATAGACAACAATACACCATGCTTCTCACAGAGCATTTTATAGTAATAGGTATTACTAGTAATGGATATTACAAGGCATTTTACAAAAGAACTATATTTTTTTATCCATCATGCATGGATAAAGAGGCAGAGAAAATTAAACTGGTTTGCCAAAGCCCATCCCTCAAGCTGTCCATCTTGCAGATTCTGCCCACCAGGACACACCTGAAATCTGCTTCTTCATCATTTATTAATGTCATCTTTGCCTGGACTGCAAAAGCATCAGCCGATGCTGTACAGCATGCTCGGTGTCTTTGCAGAGCAGCTATAACGCACAGCACAGCACTCGCCAGCTTCTTGCTAAACCCAACAGTGCTCCCCATTCTTCCTGCTCACCCACTCCCACAGAAAAATAAAACCCAGGGGTCTTCAGAGACCTGCTGCTTCTGAATGATGATGTGAGACAAAGACGACCCACCCCAGCAGCGGTAAGGAATGGCTCTCCCATCTGTGTCTGTCCTCCCAGTCCATGCCTGGGCGCAGGGAGAAGTCGAGCTCACAAGCAGAAGGAAACGAAGCTTCGCCGGTCAGTGCGCAGGATGTGATTCTCTCAGGGAGAATGCCCCTTCCTAAAATCATTTGAAAAATGAGAGGCCAGCAGTTTTTTTAAAGCAATATACAGTCCAGGTATGGGCTACCCACACGCAATTTGTTGGTAATCAAGCGCTGCCTCATGACCAGTGATATTTTCTTGTTGGAAAGCTTAGTCTTCAAGGCTGACAAGGTAAGTGAAATATCCTGTATTTCCACATGCAGTAAAAAACTGCTATCCTCTTCAGTTGCCTCTTTCTACTATTTCCTTCTGAAAGAAAGCAGCAGCAGGGTGCTCTGGCTGGGTTGGGACCCTCCTCTGCCCCCAAAGCAGGTAGYAGGAAGGCAATTCTTGAGTTCAGAAAGCTCAAATCTTCATCTCTTTGACAGTAAGTAAACACCTCTCTGGTAAAGTAACGACCCTTACAAATAGAGGAAATGCATTTTTTATAGGGATGTAAGGGTYCTCAAAGGACATGAGAACCCAGCTCGTAGTCCCAAGCCTGTAAAACCCACCCCAGGCCGGTTCATACAGTGGCACGGTGCTCCACCGAAACCAGGGGGTTACGTGTCCAGAGGTTTTTGTTCCCAGTACCTTCCTGTTACTTGTCATCCCAATTTTACTGTCTCTTGTTTCTGTGCAGCTGGCGGTAGCAGCCCAAGGACACTCGGGGCCGTACAGACACAACGGAGCTGGGAGCAGGCGCTGCCGTGGGTTTGCCGTGGGGAGGACGTGGCTTCACAGCACCGGGAGTGCCTTGGAGCAAGTGTCGGCAGCAGGTCRGGAGAGCTGGGCTGTGCCTGCGCGGGGTGGGAGAGGACAAAGCGCCGTTGCGCGTTTGGATGCGGTTCTGCATCCCGCTTGCTCCTGTCCTCCTCCCCAGGACGCCTCTGCCTCCACGCAGGACAGCGGCTTTGCTGGAAGAGGAGCCCACACTTTAGCTACCTACACATCCTACCAGTCTTTGTGTACTGCCACGACTTGTCTGCCAAATGTTATCCACCATACACCTGCAAGGGATGACGCTATGTACCAGTGTAAAAATATATATGTTTGTGTGCATGTGTGCGCATGCATGCACAGGTATACAGGTACACCCATAGAGAGAAAACAAATATACCCTAGCAAGTATCTTTTTTGTAAGGGTTTGTATAAAAAGAAGGATAAGGTTAAAAAAAAAAAGGAAGAACAAAAAATGTTTTTCCTTGCTTTCGCTTCGGTTTGCTTGAACTGGCCATTATCATAAAATTAGGCAGTGCTATTTTTAAGACACAACACTCTGCTTAGAAAAGTTAGCAAGCCATAGGGACAGGATGCTTTACGGGTGAAATAAGCCCAGCTTTTCTCCTCCACCCTGTTTTTGAGATCTATGGTTCTTTCCGAGCAGTCTGGGTTAAAAAGGAAGTTGAGCTTAAGCACAGACTTGATTCCGCAGCTGAAATACAATATAGACCTGCTCTGATCCTGCTGCTGGTTGTGCCGTACAGTGTCTGTGTGACTGTGACCTGCTGCATTGACTCCCTGGGTCTTTAATTACCAAGGACAATATGAGATACGGACTGAACAAAATCTATAAATCCTGCAAGCACTCAGCTACGAGAGCAATAAGGGCCAGAAAAGTGCCCAGATGGACTACGCGCATTGGAAAAATGGCAAAGTGCCAAACATAAAGGGACTAAATGGTAGGAAAAGAAAACGGATCCAAGCTTTCAAGGGGTAATTATAACTTTTGGTAAGTGAAAAAGAAAATATTGAATGTCAAAAGTCTGTGTCATGCCCATGTAAGTTATAGGAGTGACTCATACCAGCTTCACCTCGGCATCATAAAACTGGCATTGAGCACAACAGCCTTCTCCTCTGCCTGCAGCTATTTATAACCCCTTTTCTCCCCCTTTGGCATGACTCGGGAAATAAACCAGCAGTATCTTGACTTTATATCTTACTTTCTTGCTTCGGATCTTGCATAACTTTGGAAACCTGAATGTGCAGCAGACAGAGACAGACAATGCTCTTTACCGAGGGACAGTAAAAGCAATTTCCATCCCTTGGACAGCAGCGAGGCCACAGGCACCCGGGCAGGCAGGGAGGTGTCAGCAGGCTGCTTTGGGAATGCTTTCCCTTGCAGGCTTCAGGCCACGCGGGAGCAAAGCCACCACTCCAAACCCGCCTCCTTCTTGGGGTTTGCACTTTCCTGAGCCAGACAGGAGTTTTACAAATCGGATGCAAAGTTTCTGCCTGCCTGGTCCTGGTGTCAGCAGTCGTCCCTTGCAGTGGCACAGCCTCTCAGAAGGTTATACACTGATCTGCCCCCAAAGTTGCCACCCCGTTGGCTGGTAAAACACCCCAGGCAGTTGTGCTTTTTTTACTGCTCAGGCTCCTCTGCCTCCTGAAGTGTTACAAGAAAAGGGAATGTTTGTATTTTCAATGCATCCAAAATGGATAATGTTCTTTTGATTTTTGTGACCGTTTCATCAAGGTTACATAGCAGTATATAGCAAGGTTATACAGCAGTATATAACGAGTCTTGGTGAAATTACAGCATCAAAATAAATAAGGATTTCAGCAGATATAAAACAAATGAAGGATTCATTTGCACATGAAGGATTAATCCACATTGAAGGGTTTGCACTCCTCTTTATGCACCATCTGAGTTGTTATGGCAGCCTGACGACACAGTAGCCATAAGTGTTAATGACAGGAACATAAAATATCAGTTACATGCATAAACCATAGCATCACATTTTTGGATATGTTTTGGAGGGGATATGGAAGAGTCTATTTCTGAAGGTACTCCCATTTTTCCTGGTTGACTGATACCTCTGTGGCCCAGTGGGGCTATAGAAAAACCCAAGACAGCGTACAAGTGAGCCCACCTCAACAGGAACACTGTACACCAAAAATAAGGGGCTTCCTCCCTAAAGCACTGGAGGATTTGCAGGTGACAGGTGCCGCGGAGGTGCCCAGCCGCAGCATCACCAGAAGTGCCCAGCAAGGCTCTCGGGGCTGAAGGGGTGCATTCGGCGCCCTGCGGCTCGCTCCCCAGTGCACCCCCCGCTCCCTCGGGACAGGCACAGGCTGTGCAACGCTCGGCTGGCTTTGTCAGCAGGGACGAGGGAGCCGCCAGCAGAGAGAGAATCAGTTTAGCTTGGAAAAGGCCTTTAAGATTATCAAGTCCAACCGTTAACCCAGCACTGCCAAGTCCACCGCTAAACCATGTCCCTAAGCACCACATCTACACGTCTTTTAAACACCTCCCAGGATGGGGACTCAACCACTTCCCTGAGCAGCCTGTTCCAATGACTGACAACCTTTTCGGTGAAGACATTTTTCCTAACAATGTGCCAGATTAAAGATGTGCCCGAGCACATTGCTGCTGGACACCAGTGGGTGGGGAGAGCCTTCGCTCAGGCGAGGAGACGGCTACTCCGTCCACCTGAAACCAGGAGCGTCCCTGTGTTCAACACTCGCAGCATGCAGCAGACCCCCGGGGACATGGGTCTGCTCTTCAGCACTGACTGTGGCTGGCTCTTGGTGCAGGTGCAGGACAAATGGTGGTAGGACCAACAAGAAATGGAAACAACAAGGTATTTTACATGAAATTGTGGAGGCTCATTTGGTGTGCTGTTCTGCACAATGAAGATACTTTTAATTTAAAATTAAAATGGGAACTGATTTTGAATTTACCCTTCAGTGCTTTCCCTGAGGATTGATGGCATCCTGCAGGCTTGAAAGACCTGCGAAAGCAATTCATAACTATAACTGTCACCCAACAGCCATAACTTCCAGGGTAGCGTTGCAACTCAAAATGTAGCCTATCCGAAAATAGAAATATATGGTTACTCTAGCAAGGTACACCTGACCATAGCTTCATTTATTTCCTGGGTTGCTGCTCAAACTTTTGCTTGAAGGCAGAATTTGATACAAGAGTATGTAAAGCAGAGAAAATCTTCATATGCAGGAAAAGTAAGTGTCATGTAATGAGGGTAAGTCAAGGAGACTGACATAATGATGATTAGTCATTTTTTCAGCTGTCCTTTGCATCGCCATTTTTTCAATAAAATCTTTACTGTGTTACAGAGAGGAAACTTCCACAAACTACGCAAAAAGATGGATAAAACCATCTTAAAGTCATTTTCAAGAATGTTTAAAGAACAATTCACAAGACAGAGTGTTGAGCAGGGATGGCCTGCTGTCCCTGCAGCAGTGGCTAATGTCCTGCAGCACTCCCTGACCTGCTGCCATTTGCAGACCCTTATTTTAAGTTAAAAAAAAAGGGTTCTTGCTTACTTTAAAATGAATAGAAAGTGCAGTGTTTCCCAAGTAGTTTCACAGGCAGCTTAGCAATCTCTGTGTCTGGCTCAAGTGAATGTGGGCTGTATCCTTCTCACCTATGGGATGGGATGGGATGGGAGCCCTCATGCAGGCTCTGGTGACCTCTTAGTGGGAGCACAGCAATGCCATGTGCATCCAAAGGGACAAAGCCCCGTGTCCTGAGGAAACTCCACCTGTTACAGACACCCTGGAACAATCCAGGTGACCATGGCTACATCAGACGTGTCCACCCTTGGGGGAATTGCATGTGCAAAGAAATTACTGCAGCCGATGTGGGTGGAGGAGCTGATGCGCCGTCGCTGCAGGTCAATGCCAGCTGCAGCTCAGATCCCTCCCTTACCCCTGTGGGACAGAAATGTGAGCGTGCACACCTGGACAGCCAAAGAAAGAACAGGTAAAGCCAGGCTACTGACACCCATGAGCACAAGCCAGTCTCTGGGCGAGCTGGCTTCCTCCAGGCTGGGAGGCAGGTTGTGGACAACCAGACCTCAAAGGACATGTAGCTGGAAAGTGTCATTTCAGGAAAATGTCTTTTCACCAATTTTTCCTGCAGGACCCCCATAGCTGTTAGCGTACCTGCTCTCATTTAACTGCTAAGCTCAAAAGGTAAAGGTAATGCTTGGTATTATTTTAAAACGTTCCTGCCATTAACCAAATATGATAAATTTACTATAAGCCACCAAATCAATGAAAACAAATTCCAGAAAAAATGTAAGCATAAACAGAAGTCAATTAAATTGTACCAGAAGAACACAGGAATGGCTGTACCTTGCACAAAGTGTTTAATGAGCTATCAATTATTTTAATGTGATCACTTTTTATTTCTTATTTCCATCCATGATATCATGGTTAAAGCTCTTGAAAGCTGAAATAAATTACTCCTACTGTTTTTTACCATTATGTTACTGCTAAAATGATTTGTGCTAGTTTAGAGTATACAAGTTGTGCTTTTTTTCTCACAAATACTCCAGCTGATGGTACAAGAAATACTTTTTTCTATCCCACAAGATTTTTTAAATTAGATGTATTTCTGTTTTCTAAACGGATATGAGTACACTGTCTGGTTTAAGTCTGTGGGTTGCACTTGTGAAACCAAGTGCCTAGAAGGTAGGCAGTCTGGCACTTGAGCATCAACAGCAAAGTGCCTTGCAGAGTCAACCGTTAACTATAAAGACAGCTCGAACCTACGGTGCTCTGACCTATATGCATTTATCTAACGAAAATGGTACACTAGAAAGAAGTCACGCATCTTCTTGCTCTTTTTCTATGCCAGAACTGAGGGGTTCAGTTGCTGCTGCGGAGGAAAAAAGTTTTAAAAATCACAAAGCCTTGCGTGCAAAGAATAAGACTAATTGTGCAGTTTGCTCCAGAACTGTAGCAGGGAGGTACCAGATGCTGGGTGCACACCGCTGCGGCACAGCTAGCCACCTGCTCCAGCCAGGATGCGACCCACAAGCTCACATGGGATCCATCCTCTGATGATTTAATCAGCACCAATAGCCCTCTCCCGCTGCGACGCCAGAGCTGCCTAGTCACTCATCTCTGATTAAGAAACAGTGAGTCACTTTCTGACTCTTCCCTGRTGCTTTTGTCTGCAGAATAATTTGAATTAAATATTTATGAAGAGSTCTGCATAGTCACAAAGTTATTATAAAGATCAAACATACTGGAAAAAGTGTACAACGTGGTGTGGGCACTCTGATGTTGTTGTTGTGTAATGTCAGGTAGTCCTACTGAAAAAGGGGTATTCTTAAAGAACAAATTGTTTTAAGTTCCCATATCCAAGAAGATGGTTGGTAATTCATTTAGATGGTCATTGCATTCCCTGGCTACCCAAAAACTCAAAGATCAAGACATATGTTTTCTCACATGACGTGTAATAAAGAATCGTTTTCTCATAAGCCAAAGTTATATTTGATGTGACACCCAAAAAGCCCCCCCATGAATGTTGCTTTCACAACAAGGCTGCTGATGCAGATCTCGTGCCCGGGACTGTACACACTCATAGCCTGGTGACACGTTGCTGAACGAGACTACCATAACCGCTTGCAAACTTCAAAATTCAAAAGTGGATTTTTGCTTTGTTTTCTTTGTAGCCCTCCTCTGTTTCTGGATTCTAGACTTTATTTGCTAAGATATCTTAGAGGTTTTTTGCGCCTGTTAGAGACTATACTCTTCTTTGCCATTTTACTTTATTGCTAGGATTATAATCTGCTATTGTGGGTTTCCAGGATCTTTGGAGAAATGCTTCATCTGTCTGACATATAACACCAGCTCTCTCTGCCATCATGGCTACTAGATGCACCCTGTACTTTCCTTTTAGGATTATTTGTGGGGAATGGCTTTTTTTCCCTAGTAACTTTTTTATTACTTCAATACAAGCTACTGAGACTTGTGCTTCTTATGAGGTGTAAGTGAGAGCATTCAAGACCTTCTGAGAGCACAATTAAGGTTTTTTTTTTCAACTATTTTGAAGCTGTTCCCCCAAAAAAAAGCCCTGAGGTCATTCTATTTCTTCTACTATGCACTCTGGAGAAAAGTGAAGAGTAAAAGGCAAGCTATGCTTTAACAAGGAGTATTTTTGCTGTATGCACACTTCAAATTAATATGATGTTTTAGAGTAGTACTTATTTTTCTTTGCAGGTTAATTTCACCTTGGTACAAGATTTTATTAAAATAAATCTAAATCTCTTCATTTTCCTAGTGGACACAAATTCAGTAACACTCAACAAGCATAAAGTTCCTTGATGAGCAGGAAATCAAATGAGCGAATTGATCTCATTACGTACACCCTATTGGGTGTACACCCTGACGCAGAATAGACTCTGTTGCACTAATCACTTCTATCAAAGTATACAACAGAATCAGGTGTTTTCCCAAAGCAGAATGCAATGAATGCAAATCACACATTTACATGATTTAGGAGGTGCATGTAGAGAATTAAATTTCCTTTAACTGCCCTCAAACTATGAGTCTGTATCTCCACAGGTACACAAATGGAGTCATGAGAGGTCACGATCAATGTGGGGAGCTGTTTTGTTATCATGACTGTTCTTTGGGAGCCTTGTGGGACCATCTAAAAGTGTCTGCTACATGGCCCACCAGGAAGGCTGGCTACCCTCACTGTTAAGAGCAATAAGGGGTTTGGTGCCATCATGTCCAACCAGTAACCATTTTTATACGAAATTGATTTTATCTGATTAAGGGCTGGGTTTGCCCTTGATAAGAAGGGATTGGTTTCTCTTCTCCCATGATCTGAAAATAAGGACAGCTGAGGTATAGCTGTGGCTCCTCTCCAGCCATCAACTTTTGTTGCTGTTGATGTGTCTTGTATCTTGTGCTTTATAAGTGACATGAGGGCAAATGCTGTATTTCAGTACATGGCCTTTATTAACCAGATTATTCACAGTAGGTTTGTTTATGCTAAAGTGAAAGGAATTGCTGTGCCTTGGGCGTGGGGGGTCAGCAGAAGAGCCTTGTGTTGCAGTCGGCCATGTGTGCCTACTTGGTATGTGTGTGAAGTGAAGACGGGGGGAGCGGGAGCAGGAAAGGTTGACTGCCAGTTCTAAGAAAAAAGGTATAATGAAAAACTTTAGAATCCCTACATTGACATATGTGTTCATTTTCATTAATATTAATAGAAGGAAAGGAAGGTATATGGTTACCTTCATTAATGTTAATGGCAATAGAGGGCAAGGTGGATATTCTAGCTTTCCTATAAATATTAAATAGAGCAGCTTTTTTAACTCCCATGAAGACTCCAGGTAAAATGCGGGCAGGAGGACACCGATACCACTCTCAAACAAACGTAAAGGATAGTAACATTTTAGCTTGCTAAGCATGTCTATTGCTTTCCCAATATTACATCAATAAAATTCCCATTTGCCTGATGTAGAACATTCATTTCCTCATGGGTTGTTGCCAATTATGGGAAAGAACTGATCAATAAAGTAAAATGATGGGATTCATGAATGTTAAAAAGTCATGCATAATTTACAGACCATGTTTAATTCCAGCATGCTGGAAATGAGGCTGCTATAAAACAGTGTAACTACCATGCACTGCAGACGTTAGGAAAAACAAGTCAAATTACTGCATTTGGTTAAGGTATTGGAAGTATTGTCCTGATATTTTTAAAGCAATCAGGAGATACGGACATGGACAAAGATTTATGACTGTGATTATCTTTTTGCTTGCTGACGTAAATTAGCCTTCTGGGAAACCTAAGTTATTTCTCAATATGCTCTTAATGGTCTGAGTCAGAACTGCGGATGATCTCTCTCCTACAAGGGATTTATAGTAAAAACAAAGGTGAGAGCTTCCGTTGCAAAGGACAATGGAAGTGGGAACAGAAATATTTCATGGGTGTGAGCTCATCCTCCAGTCTGTCACAGGTGCTGCTGCTCAGCAAACACGGCCCTAGCCATGAAAAGAAAGTGTTTACTTTTCCAGCTGGATCAGGTCGATGATTATTCCAATCATTGACATTATCTCTGCAAACAAGGAATTATGCCTCAAACTGGCAGTTCAGGGTTTTCAAGGTAATGGAAGTTGCTTTTGTCTGAGATCATCCCTGTGTTACTGACGCCGTGTCAAGGGGGTTGAATGACTGATGTACTCCCACATCTCTTGTTCTGATTAATACGCTTATCCTCCCAGCTCTGCAGCTGGCATCAGCCCGGCGTCCCACCTCACACAGCCCAGCATTGCGGCAGATGCTGCTTAGCGCAGGGTACCAATTTCGGCAGCCATGACAAAGCCAGGAAAGGAGGGAGCCATAGAGCCTGGGCAGTCCCACGCTCTGGACAAGACCAAGAGGTTTCCCCGCTGCTTCTGCTTCTTCATGTTGTAACTAGTCCATATATAAGTATGGTAAGTACAGCTGCAGCTGTGACTGCACAAACAGGTTTGTAAGGCCACCTGTAAACGAACTGAATAAAGAGGAAAGCCCCTAGAAAGCATTTAGATATGCTTATCTTTTTGCCAGTGGACATTTGCTCTCATGATGAACTTCCTGGATGGTTTGCATAGTATATAGCCTCGGCGTAAAAAGGAATAGCAAAGGTGATAATCAGATGCTGAAGCAGGATGATACCTGGGAACGTGGGTAACTTTTACCTGAGCCCAGACGTTGCTGTTAATTGCCTGCTCAAGAGCAATTTTTTTAAAAATAAATGGTGCCAGGGTACTTTTGCAAAGTTCTTCTGTTCTACTGAAATGTCATAAATGGGCTAGAAAAGGCAAAAGAACTTCAGATTTTCATGTTTTGGCTTAAAACCAGACAATCTGACAGCCCACGTTCTCACTCATTGGTGCAAGGGCGCTGACTTGGGCTTTGGTGCAAGAGATCCCCAAAGGTAATCAATGCCCAGCACCTTCTCTTGTCTTCAGAGGTGGCTCCCACAAATCCTGGTGAAGCTGTGCTGCCTACACATCAAGCGGCCTGTGCATAGCTGCCGCATGCACAGCTTTTACAGTGAATGGCCAGTATGCACATCATGAATATTCACACTAATAGAGGTGCTCCTGACATTGGTTACTAGGCTCTAATAAAAAACTGTCTGTGTTTACAAATATTGGGTTCTCAGCTAGTGACTTCAGATGAGCCCTTTGCTACTCAGACCTTTCCCCTACGCTCCGATTGTTGTCTGCCTTGCAGAGCCTGCACTGCCAGTGGAGGCAGGGGGGCTCTTAGGTTGCCCGCAGACACTGTACTCGCAGCAATGCCCAAGGGTAGTGCCATGCATGTGCTCAGATTGAATTAACCAGTTCTCATTTATGCAATAACTTCATGAGGTCTCTTCTGTAGTGTAACATGTTATTGACTCCATTCACAGCTATTTTCATGTGAAGAAACCCCGTTTGGACAAGAAATACTTTTGCTTGGACTCTTAATATGTTTTCACGCATTTAGACAGCAAGTTTCCACCCGGTCCCAGCAGAAAGTACGATGTGTTTGAAAAGCCTGCCCTATGAGGAATGGTGACAAACTCAGCTCTCTATAATTTTTCTTTTGCTGAGTTATTTATTTCCACTTACTTCTCAGGAAAAAAAATGGAGATGTGCTCTCCCCACCACCTACAGAGTCCCCTCAAACGGAGCTCCTCCTCCTCTCTACTTCTGCTGAAGCTGCAGCAGAGCAAAGTCACAGAGCCGTCCACCCACCTGCCAGACATTTCCCGACAGCATCCACCTGCCCTGTGAGAGGGTAATGGTGATGATCCTCTTCCAGGTTACCCCAGCCTGTGCGCAATAAGCCCAGTGCATCCTGTTATGGAGCTGGGTCCTGCCATGGCACTGCATAGGGCTAGGAGAGAAAGTGAGGCCCAAAAATACATATATACATTCTTAAAATAGAAATAAAAWAAAATATATAAATTCTTACTGGTTGTACTAATTGTTTCTATTCTGGAATAATTTATTCCTTTTCCTGTCTTGATTTTCCTTATCTTATATAAATTATGCCTCCTTCTAATCCCCATAAAGCACATGACCAAGCCTTCACAGACTTTGATGGACTCAGAAATGGAGCAATTTTAAACACAGGAGCACTAATTAACCCATTATTCAAATGAGGCAGGAATCCTTCCACTGCAGCTGGGAGCACAGCGAGGCTCCTGGGTGCAGCTGGGAGCTGGGTTTGCAGCCCCTTCCCCAGGCTGGGACAGAAGGGTCGGGGCTGTGGCCGGAGAGCTGGTGTTCAGCTCCTCAGCCACTGATCTTCCTGCTCCAGAGAGAGTCCGGGAAGGAAAGATGGCTCCGACAGCTTGTCTGTGCTGCTGAGGCACAAATCAGGAAAACTAGTGACTGTAAAACAATTCAGTCCTTTCTGGCCAGGTTCTCCAAAATGCTGCAGCAGTATCTTCACAAACAGAGCGTCCAGAGAATAAACCATCTCATGTGGAAAAAGAACTTTCCTAACCTAATTTTCTATAGTCATTTGTATAAAACACTAAAACCTGTCTTTCAGTACCATGCCTCAGAGGCAATGTTGAGAAACCATCAGCAGAAATGCAGCAGTGATTCCTGTTGGGCCCTCCTGGTCCTCCTAAAGGCAATGGGATGTGTGTTACGGATTTCACAGAGCCAGTTTTACTCAAGGTTTGCAACCCAGCGGTAAGCACTGAGCATCCTTTTCATGGCACAAGTGCAATTTGGCCGTACTCTGTAAGATTGTGTAGCTCTGTCTGAACCGTGCCTGGAAAGGGTAGGAAAAGACACGGATGTTTTTGAGATGTTTGCAGCTTGACAGAACAGAGAATAGGGTTGGACAAGCCAGCAGACATCTGACTGCTGCTTTGCAGATCACAGGAGATCCGAGCCGACATAAATCAAACAGGCACAGAAGGGATTATGAAATAGGATTACTGGGCAGAATMATTTTCTGCACTGAGAGGAACAAACCTTAAATGAAATTGGGGTAAAAGGCATATTAACAGGAGAGCAGCAGAGGTGACAGTCATATCTCAGTGGCCTGAAGGGTGATGTTAATATCCTGCCTCCATGAGTTCAGAAGCAAACCTTTCACTGGCTTCAGTTGGGTCAGGACTCCCTTTTTGAACCAGGCTTAGCAAGAAGCAAACCAGGCTTGGTAAGTCATCCTCAGCATGGAGAAACCAATCTTCATGGTATTTTTATCAGGGCTGGATGCTGCTGTAGCCAACGGGACTGCTCGGTGCTTATACTCTCACCTACACAAAAGACGGCAGGACCACAACCCTCATAACTGCACACTGGGCTTCTCCAAGTCTCTCCATGGTGCGAGCGATCCCCACTGATCCCCCCACGGTAGCACTGTGTCTGCTCATGCTAGGATGAGCCTGGCCCTTGGAGTCGGACTACGACTAGGGCTGCCCCAAGATTATCGATCATTTGTGCTGGCTGCTGAAACTCCTCTGATCCATCTGATTTATTTTCAGACGTTTGGCTGCCAGTACAACGGGAGGGAAGCAAATGCAACAGCCCATTTTTAACAGAAAAGCTGTTTGCACATCATCCTGACTGTATTCAAGGCTGCCGCAATCCCTGTGAAACAGCCATGTCCTTTGACTTGCACACAGCAGAGAAGCTCGTCAGATAACCTCCGGGGCAGTCAGTGACTCTAATTAACAGCTCTCCCACGGCGGTTTAGGGAAAGGGCTGGGGGAGAAACCACTGTGGCAGGCTGACAGCTTGCAGAGAGGCAGCCAGTGCTCTGCTAACAAGCCATGAAGGTACCCACTGATTAAAAAAGACTGGTGAGTAGAACAGATTATTCTTGCTCCTACTTAGCAAAATGGTCGTCTTTCCAAAGATATGACAGCAGGGAGGTAATAGCTTCAATCTTCCAGGATAACATCTTCTATAGAAAAGCATGAATAGTTTAAGGTGTATTTCCAACAACAGCCTGGAGCATTTGCAAAGATCCAGGGCAGGATAAAGAAAAATTTTTACAGTTTGGCATCAGCCACTCAAAATAGTAATATATAATGGGAGATATTAAAAGTGGAGGAGAAGTTGGGAAGGAAAGATAGCATAATATTGGCTGGGATTGGTCAATAAAATATTTGGTGCTGAAAGAGATAAAGGTACCATTGACAGTAGGGAGCCCTGAGGAAAGGATTCAGGATAAAATTTATTCTGCACTACTGTCCCAATAGCTGCAAAATGCAAATCACTTGCAGATTCAGTGGTGAAATTCCTTTACTCTCCAGTTGTGTTGCTTCTGTAAGATGCAAATGATCAATGAAGCTTCACAATAAAACCTGCAATGGTTAATAATGCAAAGCTGATACAGATTAAAGGCACAGCAGTTATTTATACAGTCAGTATGAACGTCACATTATTTGGGAAAGCCTCTGCTTTTCAGGGGAAGGCATGATGAGAGCTGATACCAGATTTCTCATCCTGATTTGAGCAAAAACTCTCAAAAATTAAGTTTGTGGAAGGGAAGGAGTTCCCACATATTGATGCCCTTTTTCTGTCAGAAAGACCTCCTTATTTCTGCAAATGATAGAAATCAGGCAATACCATTCAGCTGTAGCTCTGGGACAGAGATCAGGCTCGTGTTGCTCTGAGAGATCAGCAGCTCTTCTTCATCACCACCCAGCTGCAGCAGCTTGGGGTCTTTTTCTCACAAGGATGCTGAGAAGTAGCATGGCCCCTTTTGGGGGGCACACACTGTCCATACTCTCAGGGTTAGGGGGGCTCCTGTATTTCCAGATGTAACACCAACACCTTTGGTCACAGAAGCCACGCTCTATGACCTGTTATGTTTAAAGACACAGAGAGTTCATGTATGGTGAAAACACCAGTTTAAACCTCCTCTAAAAGACAGCCAATACCCAAAGCAATGCTGGAAACCAGCTGAATCTTCTCCAAGACACTAGTCATTACTAAATGTATCTGTTTTCTGGGCTACYATCTTCCTAAAGCAAATTCTAGCTCATGTTTTTAGCCTAGTTTCCTGAAGAGCTTTGAATCATCTGAAACTCTGCTTTGAAGTTTTTTTCTAGTTGTACAAGAAGTACAACAGACGCAGTGACAGAGGGCCATGTAGACTGTCCATACTAGGAATAACGCCTAGCTGGTTTATGTCACTGTAACTGGTATTAGTTGAAAGGAAATCTTCTTTCAGAGTTCGTGATTTGTTAGGCACTAGAGGACCCTCTGCTTAGTTTCTCTCCTAACTTTTGATGTTCAGAAAGGCATTTTGGTATCTAAAAATAGACGCCTCTCCAGATGCGTCTCATGGTATCTTCAGCATATACGTCCTTTAATATCTAGCAAGGTGCGTCCTTCTGCTGAAACCTTATTATAAGTCAGTAGGAAAGAATCAACTAGAAGGCACAAATTTGTAGAGAACAAGGCACCTTCCACTCCCAGGACCGTGGAGCAATTTGCTTTACTGGATTTTACTTGGGAAATTTGTCTTAAATTTTAAAATCGCTTTTTATGTTCCTTAAGAGAACATGCAGTCTTGCTAAAATGAACAGAGCTTCTGCTTTGGTCAGCACGTTGCCTTCTCACTTGCTTGTGGGACTTTGCTTGTTCCTGCTGAAGTGCTGACCCTGGGTAGTCACAGACACCGGGAGGAGGACATTCGCCTGGCCCTGAACCACAATGAACAAAGTCCACCTGTTCTGGATTTGTAACGATCCTGACCAGCCAGGAGATAACAGCCAAACCAAAAAAAGCCCCTGTACTTCTCCTAGATTATCACAGAGTGTCACCCTTGCTCCATGTGTTACTCTGCTAGGTTGCATTTGTAAGGAGCTAGAAAGGGCTATGAACCAGCTGCGCAGCAGAGTAGTTTTCATGTTGGAATCTGACCTTTCTCATCGCTGGCTGGCTTGCTCTTGTTCAGCTCTTCTCCTCTCCAGGAGAATGTGCAAACACTGGAATAAGAGCTCAAAAGTCCTTACATAGTATACCAACACTTCCTTGTCCTCAAAGCATCAGAATAGTTGCAATAAAAGCCTGTCGCGTGTATTAAAGATTAGATAACATTATAGATTGCAAGAAAGGGACAAACATTGAAAACGTTGGCATACAACCAGGACCCAATACAGCTGCCATGCGCCCACTGGAGTCCAGGTGTCTCACTTGCAGTGACATTGGTGCTTCCAGTGTAACCACAAAATAACCAGAATGAAAGAATCCTTTTCATCACTGCATGCAAATTGTTTCATGCAAATTAGATGCAAATTCAGTTTCAATGCATTGACAGGCAGAATGAGGAGAACTGTGCGATAGCCAGAGTTACAGTCACTCTGGGGGAACAGCCTGTGTGGTAYGACAATGTGTTGGTATCACCTAGTATTGACAATGTATGTGGCTGTTCATCACTGCAGCTGTTTTCTCTTTTGTTCACCAAGAAAAGATGCCTAGAAATTATCTCATTTGAATTACTTTGAACTATTTGCAAAACAAGCATCTTGTGAGGTTTTAGCTTAGGAGATAATTCCATTTTTATATTAAGGACCAACGTTGATTGGCATAGTGTTTGTACCCACTCAGCTCAAATGCCTCTGAGGGAAAATGCCAGCTTTCATTTGATTTTTGAACACTGATCTTTGAAACTGAATCAATATATTCGCACTGCAAACATAGTTATGATTTTCTCCCCCTTGCTATTGCATAGCAGTGAGCAGATATACCTCTTAATGGTCACTAAATAGAAGTCATGCCACAGAGAGTCTAGGAGCATAAAGGAAATTACTGATAAAATACGAAAAGGATCAAGCTCGCTGATGATTTAAAAAAAAAGAAGTTTTCTATGCTAAGTAGAGACTAGACTTAATTTCCTGGCATGATATAGTTACAAAATGTTTTTGCACTACTGCGCGCCTCTGGTGACTACAGCCACAGATACATGGTAGCTCATTTGTCCACCTTCACAAGATACAAACAGAGCCAAAGCAGAAGGCACAAGTCTCTTCTGCTCTGTGTSGTGGCACTGATAATCTGTCCACAGACTCCTCTCTTTGGAATAATATAACATCATCCTATGGATTGCTATCTGTTTTACAAGTGTCATCTCTTTTTTAGCCAGTCCAGTTTCCCCTTCCYCCCTCTACTGTCATAACGAACATGTGAATCTGGAGATCAGCGTTTTTTCAGGGATATCATATCAGCAGAAACAGAGCTTGCTATGAAACCCAGGGGCGGGTACTTAGGCACACAGAAGTATCATTACTGCAGACTATGAGCAATGCAGATCTGAGGCTCCTGCGCAGCCTTTTTGCTGCTTTTGGAAATGGCTGCTCTGCAGGCGCAGCGTTGCCTCTTCCAGCAAAGCCGGAACGGCTCCCCAGGGAGCAATGCGGAGACTTCTGGAGCTGCAGCTCCTGGTTACGGTGATGCTTTTGGGTAGCAGGAGATGAACTGCAGAAGGTGTGCGGCAGGGACGGAGCCATGCCTCGCACCAGGCTGCTCCCGTGCCGGCTTGGGTCAGGGTGTCCCTGTGACTTCCACCCATCACCTCAGGCCTCCTTGAGGGAGCTGCCCCCAGTTCCCCTCGCAGCCCTAAGAAGGTGCTGTCGGATCAAGAGAGCGTGGGAATTTGCTTTTCTCTTACGTCCTCTGTTTCCTCAGGCCCTCAGGAGGAGGACTCCTCAAAGGCTGCCCATATGAATGAAGAAGAGAAACCTACTGGAAACCTTAAGTAATGGTTTTCATTAAGAAATCTTCATTAAGAAATTTTCACTAAGGAAGGTCACTGCCGTAATGAGAAGGTGTCTTAAAGGACAAACCGACTGGTGCAGGGTATGACAAATGTCTGTAATAAACAACTGCAAAAAGCCTAGGAGCAAAATCCCAGGCTGCATGACCCCATCCCTTTAACGCCTTTAAGCTTGCTGCTGCAGCAGGATCAAATCCCTTTTTCACCCCAGAACATGCATCTTAATGGGAGATTTTTTGGGATGGAGAGGATATGCACTGTGGCACAGGGCTGTTTGTGACAGCAGCGAACCCAAATGTTGATAAAGGCCCTTCTGAGGAGAACAGTCCCACTGCTCCGCTCAAATTTAACCGGGCGTCTCGTCCAGCATCTCCGGCCCTGCATGCGGGTGTGGGAGCAGCCCACGGGGGGATGCTGCGGCCCACGCATGAGGGGATGCTGCGGCCCAAGAGGGGATGCTGCGGCCCACGGGAGGATGCTGCAGCCCACGGGGGGATGCTG
>JAYKAV010002330.1:809529-822833 GCA_035582835.1 Phoebastria nigripes | reverse complement strand
AAAGATAAAGATAGAAGCAAACAAAAGCCATGACCTCACCAGATGGCACATGTTTCAGTGTTTCAGGAGAAAATAAGGAATGAACCAACAGACTCTGCCAACATGACCTAATCGGTCTTCCGCCAGTTCGACTCCTGTTTATCATTAGTAGTAAATGCATTAAAAAAAAATGGAACAGGTCTTCATTACTGGCATTTCAGCTATGTCCTCTCATGTATACTGGGAGAACTGCCTCTCTCTGTCCATCAGATTTTAATTGCAATCAATCTTGAAGTTGGAACCCTGCAGATAAAGACACTAGCACAAACATCCCCTCCAAGGAGTTTTCAACCTTGAGAACCACTCCTCTGCTTTTGGTCAGATTTTATTCAGTTTGTTTACCTCCAAGGCACCCTGCAAGTCTGATCAATTTATTTGGATGATTCCTAAAGAAGTGAGGTGCCCCATGTTCCAACTGGAAAGTTTCAATTCTCCCAGGCAGCACAAAATTACACAAATGCACACACGCTGAAGCACAGCATGGCAGCTCACACTGCTTCAGTCTCACATCTGACCACATCTCTGGTGTTTTTATTTATAGCAGTGAACCATCACTGCTACAGTGCCATGTCTTACCTGTTAAAACTGAATTGAAGGCTGTGAAAAAATAGGATGCATCTGATAAGAGTCAGCAGCAGTCTGTTTTTTCTTGGCTATAAGGACTGCAAACCCATAGGACAGGAAGTTTCCAAATGTGTCTCTCTCCACACGACCCGAGATCAGCCTGGACACTGACTTTATAGCCCGACTTCCATTTCTGTACCCTTTCACAATCCTGCTGTGTCGTGCATTAGGCCCCACATGACAGCAGTCCTTCAATTCCAGCCGCAGTATCCATGAGTGCATCTCTTTGGATGTGGCAAGGTCTAATAACTTTTCACAGAAGCACAAAAAATCRTTGTCACAGCACCAGTGGGCTATTCAAATAGATGAAGAATTGAAAAAAATCCACTCTAAAAATCCTTATTTTGCCCTACAGTGGTAGGAAGCCAAATCCCAGAGTTTAGTTATGCTAAACAGAGATTCCGTCATTTTAAGATTCCTACCACTCAGTTTTCTTTGCCTTCTGTCCTAAAATTGATATAAATAATGACACAAACTGTATCTGAGTGACAGGTGAAAATTAATCTAAGAAAGGCAGGAGGATAACTAAAATGTTCTTGTTTTCAATCCCAGAAAGGATTGGTTGCTTTAGCAAAGAAAGCATAACATATCTTGAAAAATATAAAGACTGGATTTCTGCTGTGCTATGCATGTACGAGGGAATGGTCTCTCACACACAGAGAAGAGGAAAACGTGCACCCCAATCTCCCTGCCAGCTCGCCTTTGGGAAGCGTGACCCTCACTGCAAGGACCCCAGCAGGTAGCACTGCCAAGCCGGAGATGTCTGCCTTCACTCGCCACTTAAGATGTTAATTTATACTAAGACTTTGATACTGAAGTTTGAGGCTATTTTACTTTTTGAGTTATTATCTCCGGTGCGTCTCTGCATGTTTGCACAACAGGAATATAAAATGGCTCTATATGCAGATAACTGGATTTTCTCCCCATCTTTCCTTACATGTCAGACTGTATACGAAGCCTCACCAAGGTGCCTACAGACGTTGGCTCTCTGCATGCTGCGGAAAAAAAGGCAAGATTTAGAATCATAGAATCATAGAATCATAGAATCATAGAATCATAGAATCATTAAGGTTGGAAAAGACCTCTAAGATCATCAAGTCCAACCATCAACCCAACACCACCATGCCCACTAAACCATGTCCCATTTGCAACAACATGATAGCTTCGCTTGTTTTTGTAACAAGTTTTGCTGCTGCAGAGGGGAAGAGCAAGCCGTAAGCTCCGGCAGCAGACAGGATGAGATGAGCCATACGAGGAAATGAGTCACGGCCCGAGGCGGGCGAAGGGAGTTCCCGAGAGAAGAGGCAGCAAAAATCAAACCCTGTCCTCTGACTGGGGCATCCTGAAGAGGAGGAGTGGCGAGCTGGGGCCAAACGTACCATGGGACAAGGAAAACCCAGGGCCATCATGCCGCTGATGTTCGGAGACATTTTAAGCAATAGACAGGGCTGTCTAGGTCTTACAGCTTAAACTCCTCAAATTCTGTTTTGTGCCACAACTTTGAATACTTCTCAGTACAGGGGGGTGCTTGAGACTCCCAGAAGTCATTAGAGTATCAGAAAAAAATGTTGACTGAGATTATTTAACCAAATAATAAATGGTGCATAGTTGACGCTGTTTTGATTCCCAGTGGGAGCAGTACCCTAGAGGGTACTTCACGGACCACTTCTGAAGGACTTAAGGGATGGCGGAGAAGCAAGCCTATATACAGCAAACACTCACCTAGGTATGCATCACCTTGAAAGAACCTGCACTGCCGGTAGGACATTTCTAAGCATCCATCAGTCCAAAAAGAGGTGAAAAGCACTGTGGTGAAGTTTATTTGGCAAAGTCTAGAAGGTCTTAACAGACAGATGCAACTGTGAAAGTCAAGGGTATAAAACCTGGTACCTCAGGTGAGGATTTCCTGGGCATGTGGTGTAGCTGATGGCTTTTCGGGTGGTTTGCAGAGCCCTGGTGCACGTGGTGGGGAGATGGAGGGGACGGGAGGCAGCGCAGCCCCACTGACGGGCCAGAGGTCCCTCCCCAACAGCGCAAGCGCAGCAGTGTCCGACTCGCCCCAAACATCCTGTTCCTCTATGCTCAGAAATTCAGAGCCAACCCAAAATGACTCTTGCGAACCTTTCCGTGCAAGATTTCCAGGAAGATGAACAAGAAAAACAAGGAATACAAGCGTAGTCACGTCAACAGGTCTGCACGGAGGGACCCAGCTCACCAGCAGAGTCAGGGCACAGAAAGGAATGTTTCGGGTTTAACAACCCAGCACTGCGATGGTCTCTGCACCGCCGCGGGTGAGTCATGCTTTGTGCAACCCTTAAAGGTCTGCTCTGCAACCCTGCTGTCMGTAAACACGCCAGAGCGCAGACAGAGAGGAGCAGAGGAGAACGGCAGGATTGCGGTCAGAGGGGAGAAAATCAACTGGCAGCCACGCAGCAACTCCAGCAAACCCTGGAAACAGGGCACAAACAAACTTCTCCCCAGAGACATGTCATCGTCCTGAAAGAGTGGGGCTGGGCTGAGCAAAGGGCGACGCTGCTCCCCATCTCAGACCACTGTCACGATTTCTCCAAGCCCTTCCATGCTTTGGGAGTCCAGCTTTATGGGCTGTATTTAGTTCCCCCCCACTCACCCCGGGGGTCCTGGTTCCCCAGGGACAGGGGATTATCTCTCTTTGGCATGTGAAGTATGTCTCCTGCCTTTAGCTGGAAACCACGTGCTTTGGCAGCAGAGGCAGAGGATGTGGAGGAAATGTCTGCCCTGGCTTCACTGCACCGATACAGGCACACTGGCACTTAACTATTTGTTCACCACAAATATCAGCATGCCATAGAGCTGCTGACAGCGGGTTTGGGTCTAATCGTCTATTAAAAAGGATCCAGTATCTTCTTACAGCAGTATGCAATGTTGGCAGAGCTTTCTGGAGTTTTCTTTAAAAGGATAATGGACTTTGGTGTCCTGATTTATACACGTTCTTCAAGGGGGAAAGGGGATTTTCACACATGCAGATATCTGGACCTGGCTCACGTAAAGTGCTGCTACCATACTTCAATGTTGCAGTACCATTGCAGAAAAAATGTTTTTTGGACTTGATCTAAGACTCACTTGGGGCAGTGGGAAGCCATTACTTGCAGTGAGGTTTGAAGCAGGTCCCTGGCAAGCACAAGTGACCACATTTCCTCCAGTTATGCCAAATTCTGAGCAGTGGAGGAGGATTTTCATTTCCCCAGGCGTAGGAGGTGGGCACTTGTGCTCATACACTGTTTGCAAAAGTCTCATTTGAGTTTTCAGGGTCTTACGGCAGGGAGCGTTTATTTTCTCACTCGAGGCCATTATTTTTGCCACATTTAGTAATTACACATTAATTCTTTAGCTTATTACTCCACCCCGAATCTGCTGTRCCGCTGGCCTGGGGCCTCACGAGAGCAGAGCAGGACGGATTTGTCATCGCGCTCGCCGCTGGTGAGTCACAGCAGAGGCATGAGGGGAGCAGCAGGCACGGGCGAGGGTGCGATCCACTTCCTGACGCGGATGCCCGTGGTCCGGCCCTGCTCCCCTGCCAGGGGACTTTTCTGCCCCTTGTCCTGGAAATCAGGAGGTAGCCTGGGTGCCTGGGGTTTTGGAAATGGGACGGGGGTGCTGRCGAGGGGCTGGGGAGGGGGCAGGGCACACCGCCGCCGTGAGCCGGGGCGGGCAGGCTGGTTTTGGTTTCGCAGGACAAGCCTGGGCACAGTGCGGCTGTCCTGGGCAGTGTCATCGCAAGTCGCTCTGCACCAAACAACGCATTTCCTCAAGCAGAGTACTTCCCCTCAGATGTTACTGCTCTGCTGCCCCATGGTGACTTGAAATACTTCGGGTTTTGCAACTTTTGGGGTTGATGTATACAAAATGTAAGTTCCTGCGTATCTCATATGACAGCCCCTGTACATGTGCCATCCAGCATTGCTACAGTCGTTGTGTATTTGAAATGGAGTTTCCGTCGCCCACACCTGGGGGGCCAGGGGCAGCCTGCGCTGCATGGCAAGGAGCAGTCGGACACCCATACGCGGCGTTCGGATGGTCACTGCCAGAGGGAGCAGAGCATCACCTCGGCTGACGGGGCCAGCTGGCTCCATCAACCTGCCTTGGAGAAGCAGCACATTCCTCCAGGTAGAAATGACAGATTCGGCGTTTTGCGATGCGCTCGGGACTCTGTTACCTCTCATAATAATTTGCACATCAGCTGCATTTAGATTCTGCTGGCTTGCTCTACCAAGCAGTTTCACCGCAAACCAAGTCCTCTGCACTCCTGCACTGACACCTGGTCCTGAACATGCGCAGAAACAGGTCTTGCTGCAATGCAGGGCTACCCCACCGCACATCTCGGGACAAACATGAAACTAATGCATGGCTTAAAATAGAAAGGAGAACTACTCCCCAGAGAGAGTGGTGCATGCTGAGAGGAAGTTACCCACACTTCGGCTCCATTATCACCACGTCTGTTTTCAGAGGAGCRTGAGCAGGAAGAGGAGCTGCTGCAAGCAGGGATGTCCCCGAGCAGTGCTCCACAGAGGCTCTCGCCCTGTCACTGCTGCTTGGCCGCTCAGGCAAATCAATGGTTTATATTATTGTGCTATTTTGCAGCTACAAAATAGCTGCAGTTACCCAGGTGGGAGCAATGCATTTAGCACACAGTGAAACAAGCAAAAGGTAAGGGGTTTTTTTACCTGCTTTGAGCTAAATGTCAAGCCAAGCCACACCAAGTGCTGTGGTCCTATCTCCAGGTGCTCACTTATCTCTGGTTCTGCACAATGTTAGTTCAATTTGCTTTCTTTTTTAACTGTGAAAAATGTATTCAAAACAGTATATAGCTGTAAAATATTTTCCATGTTACTCATGTTTCCCTTCAGACCAATCCCAGTTTCTTATTTTCTCACATTTCTGAAACAGGAAAGAATTTCCTGCGAAGCAGTGTTGCAATTTTCCATAAAATGCTTCTGTACCACCCTGTATTTACTTTGACTTCTGTCCTGGTTTTGGCTGGGATAGAGTTAATTTTCTTCCCAGTAGCTGGTATAGTGCTGTGTTTTGGATTTGGTATGAGAAGAATGTTGATAACACACTGATGTTTTAGTTGTTGCTAAGTAGTGCTTACACTTAGGACTTTTCAGCTTCCCATGCTCTGCCAGGTGCAYAAGAAGCTGGGAGGGAGCATAGCCGGGACAGCTGACCCAAACTGGCCAATGGGGTATGCCATACCATAGGATGTCATGCTCAGTGTATAAACTGGGGGGAGTTGGCYGGGGAGCAGTGACCGCTGCTTGGGGCCTGGCTGGGCGTCTGTTGTCAGGTAGTGAGCACTTGCATCATGCATCACTTGCTTTGTACATTCTTTTATTATTATTATTATTTTTATTATTATTATTACTACTACTACTACTACTACTACTACTACTATTTTACTTTATTTTATTTCAATTATTAAACTGTTCTTATCTCAACCCACGAGTTTTCTCACTTTTACTCTTCCAATTCTCTTCCCCATCCCACCGGAGCCGGGGGAGTGAGCGAGCAGCTGTGTGGTGCTTGGTTGCTGGCTGGGGTTAAACCACAACAACTTCCTTTCTGTTGTTTTGACTGGAAGTTGTGCTTGTTAAAAGGCACAAAGTATAGTAATAACCTAAGAAGAGGCCTGTGAGACTCAGTCCTGTAGAGAGCATACAGTCACCAGTGATGAAGAAGAGCCTGAACAATGCAACTGAGAAAACATCTGAGCAGGGAAGTAATGGCAAAGCAGTAGATGGCTATAATGCATTCAGGGATGTCACACTGTAAGCAGAGCTATTTTTTGAAGACGTGGTTGTTAATATTAATGCAACTTTTAACATGTTAGTCTCACTTTCAGGTGAGGCACTAGTCAACCAAGTACAGTACAGGATGAACCAGAYGCTAACAAGGCTGCCAAATGCACAGCATCCACCAACCCTGGTCAAGCCAATCTACAATTACTCAGCAATGCGATGCTCTCCTAAGGAACGGTACTGTCTGCTCTTACCCCTGTTTCCAGGCATATCATGCAACTGTGATTGGCAAAGTATTTGACAATGTTTTTTTCTAACTCTAGGGTGTAATTAATAAATTATTTGTGTGTGTATATATTTAAAATGGGCATATGATTGTGCAAATGTGCATGTCTGCATACAAATACATTATGCACACATAATTATGCCATTACACGAGTGCATGCTTAGATGAAAACCACAGTTAGGTTTCTCATGGCCAGCACACCAGAGAGGACAAGCTATATAATAACTTTTCTTCATGGTTGATATAGCCCCATTTTTAAGCTCGATAATCAGATCAGAAATGTGGTGTGACGGAAAAGATTGTGCATAAACAAAACTCAGGGTCAATGCCTTTATCTGCTACAAGCATCCCCTGTGACCCCAGACATCCCTCAGTCCTCCTGAGCCTCGGTTTACCAGCAGCAAAGGCAACAGCCTCCCCCAGAAATGCGAACAAAAGCCTGGGGTCCTCAAACCCTGTGGTCACAGGGGCTGCATCCCTGCAGGAATGGTGGATGTGTTAMAACTCATGAGAGCTGCCAGAGCCCAGCACTAGAATTTCCTTCTCTCTCAACAGGAATTTCTTGTTTGCCAGAGGTTTTTTCATAACCTGTTACAAGTTCAGAGGGAAATACTATGGAAGGACTCTTGTAATTACTGACATCTTGCTTCATAGGCAGCTGCTGAAAGTACATAAGAAGAAGCATCACTGCCCAGCCAACACAGCATCCGGGAAGAGTTTTCAAAACACTAGCGGGAAACAAAAAAGATATTTAGCAGTGTTGGCAAAAGAGCATTTAGTGTTGTCTGACAAGCAGTAGTGTCCAGTACTCTCCCAGCAGCATGCTCCTACAAGGCCCCAAGGAACAGCCACAGAAATGACCGTCTTTTGTGGTATTAAAACAGTCATGGCCACTGTGTGCTGCTTGCGTCATTAGTAGCTACAGGTGACATCCAACCAAAGGTTATGCTGTGGCTGCCCCTTACGAAGGCTGAGCGGAGGCAGGTGGAGGAGATATTTTTCTCCCTTTCTGGGCCCTAGAGATTCTCYGAGGTATCTACGAAAATTCTGTCTTAAGCTTAATATTTTGTTGTGTAAGTTCAGTGTAAATTAATTATATCTTTCAGTGCTGTTTTGCTTTAAATTATTATTCTTTAATCTTTAGTCATTAGTCTTTTATTTTACCTGGGAATCTTGGGAATACTGGTTAGTGATACAGTGCGTCACATCATATACTTGTACCAAATAGTTGCGAGACAGACATACAAGTATGTATATATGTATGAATGTATATACATACTATATATAAAGTAGTCGAGTGTTGGTTTTATTTTTGCTTTTGGATTAGTTGTAAACTGTACTTTGATGTGTCTTGGGTTTCTTCAGCCCTAATTGCATGTGTATCTGTGCATGGGTAAGACACTGAGAAAAAGAAAACAGAAAACAAGATGGAGAAAGAGATGTGGTGTCATGCAAAACCTTTTCTTCGTTACCCTGGGACGACTCATTGAAAGTCACCCACATAAATGATTTACTGCATCTTTGCAAACCAATACAAACAATTTCTAGCTTGTTTTAGTGGATGCCATTTTAGAAAACCACAGCTATTTTTCATAACCCTTTGTCTGTGAAGCCTCTGTTAATACCAAGAATCTCAGGATTAATTTAATCTGAACGTGAATGGGGATAAGGGCAGCATTGCATTGGAGAGAATGCTATTACTCTCAAGGAAATCATTGTTTCTGTGGCAAATGGAGATTAATTGAGAAAATGTCCAAGAAGTACACAAAAGCTTTAATCTTGTGCATAGGTTTTATGAGTTACAAGATACAGCATTGACACAAATAAAAACATTTTGCTAAATTCTGCATGTTGAAAATGCGAACTGTGCTTAAAAGGTATGTATTTTATTAGCATGATTTTCTATTGATTTTGAAACTTTCTAGCGTATAAAGACTTTAAACTTTACTTCTAAACAGATAGATTTTTTTTGTCTCACCTCACAGAGCTCTCCAAAGTTTTCTTTATCTGCAGTTTCTAGTTATAGACTAATCTAAGCCTACAGTTTGAGAATCTGAGAGAGATGGTATTGTCATTTTCATATGTATAAATCTTGCATTAGGCAGAGCTCTTCCAGGTTTATAAAAATCAGAAACATCTAGGACATACATTTTGCTGTAATTTCATAATTTAGTGTACACTTGAGAGAATATACCTCATCTCAGGGGAGTTCTTTTTAGATCAAACCAGCAGACAGAAATGAGCTGCAGGTTAGCCACTCCTACGTAGCTGCAATGTTTGACATTCATTGGGGTAATGCCTAGCTCATGGTGCTGTACTTCCTTTTGGACCTCACTTTGGAGTCATAACCTCGCACTGTTTGTATCTGTATCCAGTCCAGAGAAATGCCAGTGATTTGCTAAAAGCTGAATTTGTATTGAAACAAATCAATTATTCGAAGCACACATTCCCAAACTGTTTCCAAATCAACAGCTAGAGCTATTCTGCAGATACACTGGTCTCACCTTAGCTGCCTTGAATCTCTGCTGACTCCCAAAACTGACAGCACTGTTTGGCTTCCCCAGTAGAAACTGGCTGTGGAGAAAAGAGAGGAGAGGAGGAAAGAGAAGAGGTGGAACAAAGTCCTGTATGATGAAGGCTACAACACGTTTTTTTCACTGATGGTTGTATGTGATACATTCTGCTGAAGCTTTGGGATTTGCTCTGTTCAGTGTAATGAAATAGAACATCTGGATAAATAACAACTTTTGTACATAGCACCCAAATTCAGCTCCAGTAATTATTCAAAGTTAATTTCAAAGCTAATTTTTTTTAATTAAAGCCCATCTCAGTATTTAGGGATTTACAAAATAACAAAACCCAAGGAAAACTCTAATTTTCTCTTGGTTGGTGTCAAAGCTTGGGATTTCTGTTTGTGGAAAGGAAATTTCCATTCAGCAGTGGGATGGAGTCCAGCAGGAAATCTTCAAACCACACTAAACAAGCAGAGGACATACCATTTATATGATAAAAGAGAACATGTTTAAAATGTACAAAAATATGGGTATCGATATATACAGAAAGAAACCTTTCTTTTCAACAGTAAGGATTTGAATTACTGCTTTATAGAGCAAGGGTGTTATCAAACTATTTGCTCTTATTAACAAATAGGATTTCCATAACTGAAAATTCCAATTTCCATTTCCTGAACACTTTGTGAACAAAAACAGTAGAAGAAGAAATGAAACCTACTTGTCCATTTTTGTTACTGTTGGTGTGTTCAAACAGGGTGGGACTGCATTCATCAGATTAAAAAAAAAGTAAATCCTGATGGTTTTGGTTTGGGGAGGAAGAGAACAGAATGAAAACTTGTGACGAGTTTCTTGGTAAACCAGAAGAAGAGGAGGAAAGAGATTAAACAAACAACTTGTTTGATTGGTTTTTATACTTACTTATAGACATTTTTAAACTACCCTAGATAAAAATCCAATTACACAACAGATTTTGCACTTTATTTTGTAAATTTGGTGAATGACTCATAAGCTTGCAGTAGTACTATTATGCAAGTTATACTAATAAAATATGTATGCTTGGCAAAAATTTCATACAATCCTGCCAGAATTTTGAGCACCTTTTTATTCAGAGGCATTTGACGTCAACTGGTGCCCTTTGGAGATGGAGTGTGGTAGGGAAAGATGAGTCTGTGATTCAGGATTCCAATTTTAGGCTCCCAATACCTTGAATTACCCATGAAATGTATCTCTAAATGACTATTAAAAGCATACAAAATGTTTTTAAATACTTGTAATACATTACACATTATCACAGCAAAGAACCTGTGTTCCTGACGTGGCCACCTGCTGTTGCTCCAACCAATATACATTGAACAAACCGTATGTCTGGTCTATCCATCGTCTCCTGCACCTGTTTCTGATCAGCCCTGTGCAGAACTCCACTACCAATGCCACATAAAATCTCAGCAGGCTTTAGTGGGTTTGTTCACTTGCAGATGCTGTGAAGGAGTAAGTGGAAAATGCAACAGAAAACACAATGTGACTTYGAAATTACACACCTGTACGCTACTGAAAGCTGCAAGAAAAACTTATTTTTTCCTGATTAAAGGTAATGAGTGTCAGATTGACTTGGATAATTACTAGCAACTCCTCCACTCAAATACCCAAATCTTTACCCAAATGAGCAAACTGTTGGAGTGGTGCTTAGGCCTGCAGTAGTTCAAGAGCTGACTCAGGCACCCGTCAGCTGAGATCACTTCTGTTAGAGGAACAAGTGTCTGCTTTTCAATTCCCTGATAAACGTGTGCTGTCGACATCCTTTACATATAAAAGTAATCTAAACTAGTTAAGAATAAATCTATGCAGGAATTGCCAATAAACAATGGTTTCTTAAAGCAGTGGCAAACTAGAGGAGCCTTCTAATAGAAACAACAGTGCCAACCCCTTTGCCCCAAAGCAAGATTTCCTGGCAAGGCTGGAGCCCAGTTGGTTTCCAAAACACTGCAGAAGCACGCAGCGGCTGCGGGAACTGGAATTCTTGTACAAGGGCTGGACGGCTCTCCTCCTTCCTGCAGCTACCCAGTGTTCAAATCTCATCTATATACCTAACTTCTTACTAGGAAAGCTTAGAATTGATGATGTGCTTCTGGATCAGCAGAACCCTCAACACCCAGCGTGATACAGACTGACATCACCAAGGATTTCATCTATTACTGTGCAACTCCACAATTTCACTTACTGTCAGCTCCAGTTGCTTGTCATCAGGCACGTAGCAGTGAGGGGTGAAGCACACTGCAGGCTTCCTGGAGCACTCTGTCAGCAGGGAGGGTCCACTGCCTGCAGCTGAAGAATGCAGTACGAGCTGTTARACCTGTCAGATTGACCCCAGATAAAACAGCACACAAGAGCCTTCTGTAAAAGTCACGCATTAAGCACGTCCCTCCCCTTCATCTCCTCTGGAGCACCTTGCCTAGATGCATAGCCGTATAAGCTGGTCCAATGTAACTGCTTTACACTTCCATGGACAGATGCAATACAGAGCTTGGGTACAGGCTGGGTCTTAAAATTTTAGGCATGTCACCCATCAAGTGGAATGCAAAACCCATACATGTCACAGGCTGAAATACTTCAAAGGCCAGCCATAAATCTGCACGGAGCTAATCAGACAGGAAGAGCAGGGATGGCTTTAGGCCAGCAACGCGTCTGAACCGTCCGTGCTCTCTGGAGGTAAAAGCCATGCCCCAAGGCCTCAAGGGGTTCACCCTCGCCCACTCGTCTCCTTCTCTCTGCCTGGCAGGACAGGGCATGAGCACTAACTGGGTTTACAGACTTCCCACTAAGTGACATAGTCCTACCGCCTCTTCCCCGGAGGAAGCAGGGAGCAGCTGCTTAGGTGGCGAGCATTCCCTAAAGACTTGGACACTTTTGCTACCTCCTGCTGACAGACACGGCCTCCTCGCACATGCCCGTGTCCAGGAACCGCTGCTGCTGGGACCTCTTCAGAGTAACACAACTCATCCAACGGCTGTTCCACACAGACAGCCTAAACCTGGGATCCCCTAGCACAGAACACCCCAAACGCCTATCTCTTCTGCTTAGGCTGCGCACAAAGACCTGGGCGAGACAAAGCCAGTCAACCGTGCCAATTCCTGCACACAACCCCTGCGCACCCACACACAGCTAGGCAACTAATGCATTTTGAACCCCTTTCACTGGAGGTTGACTTCACGTTATTAATCACATCGTTCTTGCCATAATGCCTCAAGAATATTTGCCGCACCACTTCAGTTGCCGTTCGTTTCTTCACCGAGGTGGCCTCAGAGAACGGCTCTTGGTGAATGATGAATTTTTCATTCCAGCTAGACATCCGCACGAACAGGACACTTGCCCAAACTGGGCTCAGGATTGCACCATTCCTACTCACKGGGGATTTTCCAGCTGTTGATCAGGGTGATTTGGTCGCGCTTAATCTTCCTCTAGCTTTGACTGACCATTACCTGTCCCTGCGGTGTTTTGGAAGAGCCGTCAGCACATTCTGGGCAGCTCATTTGTGTAAAGACTCACACGGACGGGGACATTTGGGACTCACTCTTGAGAAACCATCAGACCTTGAAAGCTTTTCCGTTTAATAACCCGAGCTGTGGTAAACCCTCTAGACYCGAGTGTTAACACCACACCGACTCACAGAATTCGTGACCGACTTCAAAACCGAGTTCGCGTGGCGGGAGGGCGTCCCTTGCCCCTTGCCAGGCTGAGGTGCCGGCCAAGGCCGGAGGCTGGTGGAGGGGCCGGGATGCCGGAGTAGGGTGCCGGAGYGGGGTGCCCGAGCGGCCGCAGGCATCTTCCACCTCGGGGGACGCCGTGAGGGGGCGAGATCCCCGGCGGGAGCTGCCTCGGCACCAACCTCCAGCTGAGGGCCGGGTGTCCGAACCCAACGCTTTTCCAAGGGGAAGGGCTGAGGGACCGGCTTTCATGAGGAAAAGGAAAGTGTCTGTGCAATTTTTTTCCCCAAAAAAACCCTTTTTTTAAGGAAAGCCACTCTTGCTTCGGGCGAGCGCCGTCCTGCCACCGGCGCTGGCAGGGCGA
>JAYKAV010002330.1:782259-808951 GCA_035582835.1 Phoebastria nigripes | reverse complement strand
GGAAAGAAAAGCAAACCTCGGAAGGCAACCGGGGCTGCGAGCCCGGGGCCGGGGGGGGGAGCGGGGCCGGGGCCGGGGCAGCCTGGGCCCCCCGCGGGGGGCGACCGGGGCAGCGGCCCGGAGCCCGGCGCGGAGTGGTGAGGGCTCCCGCGGGCGGGGTGCCCCGAAGGCTCCCTCCCCTCTCTGGCATTAGGGCTTCAGAAGGGATAAGGAAAGGATTTTGTGGTGGCTGGAGGCAAATCAGCGCTCTTTTTAAACGCTCGTGTAGTGTATTTCGGGTCAGGTGAGAACTTGGTGTTCTCTGGGTGTACCGCCGTAATCCCGCCGTGGTCTTTTACAAGCAACACTGAAAAACGGGCTTTTTCGTGCTGTTGGCTGTTTTCGTAATCTTCCGAATAATGCAAGCTCGCTAGCTGACGAAACGGTACGGCGCGGTCAAAACACGGCGGTTTGCAACATAAGGCAGAATTTATATGGGGTTGTTTCTGCTTTGCAGCGTGCCTTTTTTCAGAAACATGTTCTTAACTGCAGGTAGGTGGTGGAGTTGCCAGGAACAGTCGTCGCTTGCCAGATACTCCCTAAGTAAACCACAGCGCTCTGATGGCTCCGTGTGGTTTGGCTGGACTTAGGTCGCTACTCATTACTGTGACGAACCTGCAATTGCTTTAAAAAGTCTTCTTTATAATTTATTAGTCATATGAGGAAACAGTCGGTCTCTCTATGGAGGAGTGAAAAAAGGGTTGCATTCTGTTAAAGTTTTACAGAAAGTATGCATCGTGTAAGGTGGCTTTCAGAGAAAACATCACTTTAATGTACTTCCTAAATATATAATCAGGAAGATGAAATCTGTTGAATTTATAACTGTACTTTTAAGTTGCTCTAAGTAGCTTGGGTCGGTGTTTAGTAATGTTTTCAAGTACCATTCGTTGTGTCAAGTCAAATCAGTGATACGGCATGGTGGACGTGACACAAAGTCACAAGGAGGAAAGTTTGGGAATTGCTGCACCAAGTGATGACATGAATGTTAAAGGCCTTGGTAGTCCTGGGTCACTGAATCCAGGGTAAGAAGAGATGCTAAGACAACGTGGCTACCTGTGATCAGGTAAGGAAGCCGCTCCTCCTCGTGCTCTGTTGGAAACCCGTCGTTAGAGTTGCTGGCACCAGAGCAGCACCTGCAGCCTCCACGTGAGGCTGGGGTCCGCTCTTGTCCCGTGCGCGTGTATCACACAGGGCAGCTTCTGCCTGGAGGACCTTATTGCCTAAAGGATGAGTAAGTGAAGCAGAAAAGGTGGGAGAGAGGAACAGACGCAAAAGAGATTTGCTGGTTGCTTGACCAAGGTTTTTACTGGCTGGTGTATTTAAGRCAGAATGGGATGGCTGTAAGAAGAATCTGGTTTGCACCTGTCCATTCCTTACATTGCTTGATTGTAGTTCCTCTGACACCTTTCCATCTGGCAGTTTTCTGAGCAGCATCAAAGATCTCCGCCTGCTTCCCAATTTCAACTGAAAACAAAGTTTCCTATCTGCATAAAATGATACGTCTCCTCTAATATCTGCAAGGCAAAGCTGCTTGACTTCAGCTGAGAATCTTGCAAGGAGACTTCCCTTCTCACCCAGTTACTGGCGTGTCGTCACTGCAGTCCTCTGAGATGCTGCGCAATGGCTTTGAACCAAAGGCTCGTTAGTGCTGATGGGGCTCCTGAGGTTTAGAAGGCATTTCTTGAAGCAGGACCTTTAGTTGAGGTCTGATTTTTGCAAGCGTGGGCTGAGAATGCAGTTGTGTGTTCAGCTGTTAGTATTTTGCTCTGTGCTTTTCACCTAGGCCAGTTACTTTCTAGTTTATGAATGCTCTTTGAATCAGAAGTTAAAGGTGTGTCTCTAAAACAATAGTGTCGTGACATTTTTGTGCACTGTAGAACAGGATGAAGATCTCAGGATAAGCTTTCTTGTTCGTGATACTTCTTTGTGTATTTTGTGAAGATGTGATTATGGGTGGGTTTGCATGTTTTGTTTTTAGTTAGTAAAGTTGGAAAATATTTTGGGCGAACTTAACGACTATAAGGAGTTGTTGTTAGCTCGTTAGTTCAACTAGAAATGTAACTTCAACTGTACGCCCACTGTTTGTGTGACAGAGCTGGAGCTGCTCCTTCCACTGGCTTGGGTATGGGTATGTTTCTTTGGCATTGTAAGGAAAGATGAGCAGGAAAAGGAAAGAGTGCCCAAAGAAAAAGTCAACTCTGTCATCCACTTGGGAACGTAAAGGAGCAATGCATGCATACTGTCCCAGAAAACCTGAGCTTAGTCTCTTGCTAAGCAGATTGATTATTGGCTTTATTTTATTTATATATTTATTTTTGTACTAGAAGGTTCAAGCTTGGAAATCCAGAGCAGAAAAGAGCTGTCGAAGGGCATTTTTGAAACAGGGTCCCTTCTCATATCTTAAGCATCAGCTGTTCAGGGAACCAGCGTGGTCTTCTCAGAAGGTGTGTTAGGAAGTTGTGCTTTCCAAGGTTACTTCCTCAGGGTGGCAGACTTTCAAGTGAGGTAATACTTTCATAGGCTGTTTTATTATCTGAGGCCAGAGAGTGTCAGCGCTTAATGTGTACACAGTGCGTGACTACAACTTACTGGATAAAAAATTATTTTGGTCGGKCCATACGTGCTTTGTTCCCACAGTTAAAATAAACAGTATTTGGCCTTTAAGTCAAAGTCTCATTATTATAGGTGCTGTTTGACATAGCCTTCTGGAGGGAAGATGGCATGCATTTAATCTCTCTCTGACTTGAGTTTAGGGGTGGAAAAGTTGTGGTTCTTGTCCTGGTCCATTCCTTGTCCTCCCTGGCCAGTGAAGCTGCCCTGGGGTCCCTCAGGGACGTGGAGTTGGTATTCTGCTTGAAGGGTGGTTGAGGGAATCCTGCCAGCCCCCTCGTCCTGCACTCTGCAGGCAGCACAGACCATTGTACCTGACCGCCTGGTCTGGGGATGGGAAAACAGGAGAAATGTCTGCCGAGGCAGAAGCCTTGCCACCCAAGAGGGGACACTCTGAGCTCCATCCACCCGCTGGGACACAGCGTATCCCCCTCTTCACAGTCCTGGGACTGGGTGCCCTATTGATGCTGTGTCCTGTGTGGTATGGGTTTCCTTGGTGTGAAGACGAGGAGATGGATGTAGGAAGGAAGGGTAACACTGGGTTTGGCCCTGGTAGAAGTCTATCACACTCAGTAGGAACTAAGTAAGGCTCCTGCATTCTGTGACTTGCTTTAATAAAAGAAGAAAAAAAAAATCTAGGCTTTAATTGGTGTTTCTGCTTTTAAAGCTATGTCCAAATTTGAAGAAGCAAATGAATAAAAGCAATAAAATACATGCAACGTACAGAAAGACATGCTTGCTTTATTAGCTGAATTAGCTGGATTTGGGGTAGCATTTGGCTTTTAGAGTGTTGTGATGCCAAGGGTATCCGTAGGAAGAGCGCTACACAACCGAGTTTTGCTGGGCAGGAGCTGTAGCTCCTGAGCCTTATAGCAGTGCCGGCTCTGGAGTTACTGTTTTGTCAGCAAGAGCACACTCACTGATGTTGCTTTTACTGGTATGTATGTGGTGTGCTTTTATTGTAGCAGTAAAAAGCACAGATAACTGGGTTAATTGTGTCTATACCGAAAGTGCTATTACGGGGCAGTGAATCAATTAATCTCTTACCTGAAAAGACAACCTACGGGGCTTGTTTTTCCTCTGAAGAGGCACAACTGGAATATGAGAATAGCATTTTCAATTTTAAAACTTGTCAAGTATCTTAGTCATGCTCAAACTCATTTTAAAAACTTGAATTATTAGAGGTTGTCTAAAACAGTTTTTGAAATTTTTGTCGTGTACCACCATAATGGAAACAGATTTCATTTCAAACATGCTATTTTTTTACTTTTATTTGTTCACTCAGCTATAGTATTTTCCCAGCCTGTCTGCTGATGTGCTTTGAACACATTCCTGTTGAAGATAGTGCAGTGATACATGGATCATTACTTTCTCCCTATAGCCATGTAAAGAAAAATCTGGAGGAACTCATTACTTTAGTGGGTTAGCAAACTTTACCTCCTGCTGCTCAGCCCTCAAAACAGAAGGGAATAAATGGGTCTCAAATYGTCTCCTGTCTTTACTTAACAAAACAAACCAGATGTGAATCCTCATTCCTAGATGGCTCAGTTGCTGTGGGAAGTTACACTAGCTGAGATATTAGATAATAGCTATATTATGTTGCCTTTTATATTCACGTTAAAATTTCTTGCTTTTTACTTTTTTTTTTTTTAATTCTAAAGGTTAAACAATATGCTTTTGAAAAAGATTTTTTGAGGGACCGTATTCACCACTTTGCAGAGATGCAGGGAGGAAAACATGCGCTGGATGCCAGTGTGCATGCTGAACAAACTGTGTCTTTCTGTACATTGCCGCACGTGGGGAGCAAATGGGATTGCACATCAGGTTAGATGGAAGCAAGAGGTTTAAAGCCTTGGAGGCGATGTAAGATGCAGGAGGTTTGGGGAACCTGGAGGAACTGTATTTCCTAATGTGCACCTGTGCCTGAACTGTTACAGCATTTTTTTTTTTTTTTTGTATCAGGAGCAGAATTCTAGAAATCATAGTAACAGCTTTCTTCCAGGTAAGGAGGGCTGGGCATAATGAGCATTTTAATGTGTCTGAGGAAAGTTCAGATGTTGGAGTGGATGCTCATGATCGCACATGTCATAGTGGTCTCTCTGAGAGCTGTTCAGTTTCTGCTGAAGCCTGTGGGACTGACAGCATTTCCAAAGCACGTATCGGAGAGTGCTGTGCTGGTGAGGAATGAGTGGTAAGCTTAATATCTTCCAGAACTTTTCACAAGAACAGTGATGTTACATGTACTGCCCTGGAAGTCATGACTTTCCGACTGTGATTTCAYTTGAAATTATCCAGCAGGTCATTTAGAAATTCTGTCATTAGTGAAAAGGAAAACTTACAGTGTTCCCTTCTGTCGTGTTGGGGTAGGTGAAAAGAATCATACACTGACTAAGATGTTTGGGAATTTCTCTATGTAGAAGGTATAATTTAAGCTCTTAATAACTACACATCTATTTTGTCTACTTGCAGCATGGTGACAAGAAGGCAGGTGGAGCTTCTTCCAAGTCGGGAGAGAAAAAAGCAGAAGCGGCAGAGGTAAATTCAAGTGTTTGAATGTATTAAGAAGAAAAGTTGGTAATGAATTTCCTCCTATACAGATTTTTGTCTTTTGACAGTGAAGTGGTAGTTTTCAGATAATTAACTGGTGACTGTAGTCACTCATTATTCATTCCAGGAATGTATAGTTTTGTCTTGTGCTGCTGAGCAGCCTACTGAAAATATTTCTTTGCTCTGCTCATCCTTTCACGAATACGTTGTGTTAGCCTCGGTGGAAATGATCTCAGTGGATGYGTCTATTCTGCAGTGCGGGTATGCTGTGGGACACATCTGGTGGTCCTGGTTTTTCGATTGTCCAGAAGTACGGATGAAGTGAGTGCACTGTGACACTTTCCATCTTGGCTGCATCCTGGCTTTTCTTCCAAAGATACAAATCCAAATTCATACATAGATGTTGCATGTTTGGGCCAGCTCCTGACACACTTGCAAATATGTGGTCAGTGCTGTATTTTAGAAAAAATACTTATTTTTCAAGATACTGCCTCCTCAGGAATTGATATTTACAGTTCAAGAGTCCCTGCTGGGTTATGACATTGTGTTTACACAAGCAACTTTACAGCTGAGCATAGCGGCTGTTGTTAACAGTCAAAAGCCGTATGGGTTGCGGGCAGTGTTAGGAACAGTGCTTTGAAGGGTCACCTCTCTCCAGCAGCTCCAAGCCCTGTTAGCCACTCAGAGGTAGGTCCTTGCCTGCTACTGTGAGTCCGGCTGGTATTGCAAAGAGAAGGTGTCGTCCCAGCCAGGACGCGAGTGCCAGTGCTGATCATTAGTTCCCCAAGAGCCTCTGCTATTGCAGGCAGGAGCAGTGCTTCCCCAAGGAAGGCCAACAGCAGATTCAGAAAGAGAAGAATTCGTAGAAAYGTCTGATTACTGGTTGTCTACTTGTTGGCTTCAAAGGTCAATCTTTGATATAGGGAAGCCAGAAATAGGTGTGCCTGATACTTTGTTCATAGCAGAAGCTATTTGGAAAATAACTTTGTCTCAGCTGTGGTGTGTTTAACTGCATTGCAARTCAAGGCCAGTGAATGCTTTTATTACCATCCTCTGAAGTAGATGGTTAAAGCAATTACCTTTCTTTCCTGTCCAAATACCAAGGAAGCCTGAGAACATGTTCCTCCTTTCCTCTCTAGACAGTTTAGTTTTTTTCTTAAACAGCGTTGTTCTTTTATACATTCTTAGTTTAATGCCAAATTCTTTGACGGCATGTTGTTGCTCTTCATATAGAAGTGCTGACTTCTTTGTGGGAAGGGTGGGAGTTGAAACCTGTAGTTTGGGTTGTGGAGTTACTATTTCTGACCTCTCACTGAGAAGATCTGTTTCTAGCTAGCAAAAGAAGGCTGTTACTAAGTTTATTGTCCTGATGCTTTTGCTTTTTGAGCCCTTAGAATACTGTGTGTGTGTTTCCTCTTGTGAATTTCTTTGTATATTTGACTTGTTCCATCGACTGTACCATGCTTAAAAGTGAAAGTAGTCAAAACACTTTTCCTTAGGCCCATTAACGGCATTAGCTCCATCATGGTTCACGTCTACCTCCAAAACACTCTGATTTTTTAAGCAGTTGAGGTAGCAACTCAAAACCTTTGTACAGCTTTCCCAAGAGTCTGCAATGTTATATTTTCATTTATTCCTGTAGTCTTCAATTTTTGAAGCAGACGTTTATAATCTTATCTGTAGATAGCTGTGGACAACCTTGTCTAGAATACTGAGTTTGTTCACCTCCCTACTAGAAAAGGTTTGGTGATGCTTTATAAAAATGACAAGGAAATACAAAGGTCTTTGAAGAGTTCATATTCATATTGAAGGGAAGATTGTAAAAGCCCATATGCTCATTGTTTAGCTAAAAATAACAATAAACAACTCTGTCTCTCAGATTCTTTGGGTATATAATCCTCAAGGAGTGAGAGAAGAAGAGTAAAGCTTTGAAAAGTAAAGGTAGGAAAGGTCTGACACAGGTTTGAGTAGGAGATGCCAGTTAGCCACAACATCAAGGAGAACTCGAAGTGAGTACTGTTAAGGTATAGAACAGGCTCCTTAAGCCTTTGCTTCTTGGAGACTTAAAAGTGGATTGAAAGAAACACAGCAGGTTTACTGTAGATAGAAACCTGCTTGGCAAGACATGCACTTGCACAGAGGTGCTGAGGAGATTAAATGGCTCCGTAAGATTTTTCCATTTCTAGCATCATAMTACTATAAAGTAAAATAATGCTTTAAAAGAGTTAGGAGTTACCGGTGTGAAGATGATCTATTTAATAACACTATAGTTTTGGAATTACATACAATCACAGGAGGGAGTATGTGCACTTTATCTATGASGTACCAACAGACGTTAGTTCATAAGGTTGTTTCTTCAGGAAGTATTTACTTTTTAAGTTTCCAATGACTTACTGCTTAACTATCACACAGTACTTTCATCCTTAGATCTTAAAGTGTTGTATAAAGGAGACTAGACACACTATCTGAGTGACATAGATAAAATGTGGGGAAGGGGGGGTGCTGAAGCGCAGAGCTGGAATTGCCTTACTTAAGGTCATCCAGCTGCTCAGTAGGACAGAAAAAGAACCAGGTCACCAAGTAGCAGGCTGGTCCACGCAACTGTGTGATAAACAGCATCCTCAAAGCTCAGAGGGGAGGCCATGGACTCACTGAAGGCAGTGAGCCTTTCCCTCTGAATCATGGAGCAGGCTTCCCTTCCTGCATGGTATTGGTAGCGTAGCTGGCAGCTGCAGCCTGTGTCTATTCCTCACTTAAAAATGAAGCTTCTAAAATCCATTGTGTTTTACTACACCGGTGTGGCTGACACTGAAGTCACATAGCTGGAGCTTGCTAACTGGCTGGAAGAGACAGACAGCAGGGGAGTTCAGCAGCAGTTTCCGGCAACCTCTGTTCTGCTTGATGGCTGTCTAGCTTGGAAAATAAAGGATGCATGCAGTCCTTCCCTGCTTCTCTTCCCAAGGGTCCACTTGCACCTCTTCTGCTCAGAGGCCAGAAACGTAAAGCTTACCGCAGTACTAAGGTTCTGACTCTTCATTCTAGAGTACTAAATTTAGTCTGTTCAATTTCTGAAAACAAAAACTTCCTTCACAGTAGCCTCTGGTAGTTACGTGGAAGCCCTTTGGTTGCACTAATACTCAGTGCCGTTGCATCTAGCACRGGAGAGAGGTATTGTGGAAGCGTTGTGGAAGCATTTTGGAAGGGATAGGACTATGATATCCTCCTTCACAGGGCTCTTGGAAAGATTGATCTCCTCCACTTTATTACCTAATGTATGTTAGCGAAGGAAAGATACTGTCATACTGGTTTGCCTCATTTCAGCAGTGCTACTCAAGCTTTAAGTCTAGACAGACTAGGGGATCTACTTGCAACAGGAATGGCCAGCTTTAGGTTGAGATACACATAATCTGTCAATCTAATGATGAGCCACTGAATGTTTATCTGTACATGGTGTCTTGTAGAAATAGGCAAAAGATTTGCTGGAGGGACAGAGTTGGAAGCTGCAGGTGTGTTAGAATACGTAATCAAAAGAAGATACAGGCAGTTCTTTATCAGCGTAGTTGACAGTGAAAAGTGTGCATGTGTTATGTTTGTATTGGGCACTGCTCAAGGACAAAGGTTCGTCACAGGGATGTACCTTAACTCTTTATGTCTGCGTTTTCAGAACCTTACATTTGTTGAATTCACGTTCTAAGGAGAATCAGACATTTCTTGAGAATGTAAATCAGCTTTAATGAAATGTTTTCATTCCTTGTGGATGTGTGCATGGTAGATGTTAACAGAAGAGAAATGATCATTGTTGGAATTGGTTGCTCATGCACTTGAAGCTGTTGCATGTGTTTGCAGCTGGGATGCACCTGCCACCCAGTAAAAGTGAATGATGTGCTGCTTTTTTCCCGTATCTGTCCCTCTGTTTTCTCACTGTGTTTTGACATTATGGTCCTGAGTCAACATGTTTGCAGCATGCCATTGCGAAGTGTATGAAATAGGAAATTTCCTTTCCTTTCCTTTCCTCTTGATGTTCCAAGGCTTTTAGCAATTTTGTATGTAAAGTGTTAGCATGTGAGACACATCTGGTGTGGTTTTGCTTTACCCCTCATCTTGACATCATCTTCAGTGTGCCCTTCTACCAATTTCAGGTCGCTTCGGACTTTGTATACCATCAAGGCATTAGTGTTCTAGAAGCTTTTGGATTGTAAAATATAAATATTTTCAAGGGGAGATGGGACAAAATCACTGAAGAGAAACCCAGGACAGTTTATRAAATACACTGAAATTAGGAAGTCCTGGGCCACAAATTGTTTGAATCTGTGAGAGTATTTGGAAGAAATATCAACATGTACCTGAGCTACTTCTACACCACTCTTTGTTTTCTTTTATATCTGCTGTTGGCTACTGCTAGAGACAGGGAAATGAGATATGAAACTTGGGCCGGACTCAGTAAGGCAGGTCTTGTGTTGTAATGAGTTGCTGTCCTGTTCTGGAACGCCGTGTTCAGTGTTGCCCCTTCAGAGGGCTGCCCTTGGGGGCGTGGTGTGCTTTAATACATAACCACGTGTGTCATTCGTAAGATCGATGCAAACCAAACTCTCCCATTGTGTGTGATTGTGCTCTGAAACCCCCCTACTCTGTTTTGAATGGATTCATGCTTGTGTTATTAACTGCACATAATCTGGAAAGATCTATTCTCTTTTTACTGTCGTAGAGGGAAATACCGAGGAGAGCTTCTGTATCAGTCTGAAAATCTAGCCTGTGCATTGCTGGTGTCTGAATGTAAAAATGTGGTATTAAAAGGAAGATGGAGCCATATATTCTGGGAATTTGAAGCCCCAGCTTAGAGTGGGGCCATCTTTTACCAGATATGGTATGAAACAAGACCCTCCCTAMTGCGTCCTGCCATTTCGAGTGATGCTTTACAGCAGTGTAGACAAAATATGTGCTGCTTGCTCAGCTCATTATTCTTTACTTAACAGGAAATACATTCTTTACTTTGAAAGGATGACAGTGATAATTGGCGCTGAAGCATTACTATCCTTTTAGAATTGATTCTTTGCTCTAACGTCAGGATTTCTGTGATAGCTTTTAATCCTGATGCGTGTCATGCAGGATTCCTTATCCGGAAAAAGCATTAGAGTTACTCACGAGTCCAGGTAAGTCCATGCTGAGAAAAGACATTCTGACTGGTAAAAATCCGTTGGGGTGCCCACTTCTGGTCTGAATTACGGAGGTGCATAAGTACCTTTGATTGGACCATTTGTGAGGTTTCTTTCTACTTATTAACAAATTATTTATTTTAAACTGCATCGTTTGGTTGGTTCTTTTCCCCCTGCACCGAGTGCTGGGGGGCTGGCGGGGGTGCCCTGGTGGCCACAGGGCAGTGTGGCCCCGATCCGTCCTCAGTGGAGGAGTGGAGGGGTTCTGAGGAGTACAGCACCGGCTTGTGTGCCTGTCTGCCTTTTCTGTTTTGGTTCTTCCTTGGCTAAGGTGCAAAAGGTAGTTGAAAAATAACATTATTTCAGTTAAATTTTGGTACTCGTTGGGAGCTGTTGTGATGTGAGGCTCTTCCTGCCATAGGAAGAAATAGAGTGTGATTGCTGCTCAAGCAATTCTTGAATGAAAGATTGAAAGGTGGAGGCTGAAATGCTGCTTATCGTTGTCCAAAGCATTTCCAGAACAGAGCTTGCATGTTCTTTCCTCATGTAATTTTTTTTTTTCTTAAAACAACTGTACCATATGCATTGTCATTGCAATATTATAATGAACACTTGAATGTTATAGTCCAAAATGAACATTTAATCCATATTTCTAGACACCAGTCTTAATGCATGCCTTCACTCAGAAAATCTACATATCAAAGGGACATGTATTTTATCTCCCCTTTATTAAACATGGGGGAATTAATATTCCACTCTGAAACAGTGTTTTGGCTTTTTGTTTTGAAGCCACTGCTAATAATGAAAAGTAGATTGTAAGTACCTGTATGCCACAGCTTTTATTCCTTCACACACAATTCTGTACAGGCTCTTGATTCTTCTAATTCATTTCGTAAAGAAGCTATGCTTTGATAATTCATTAGCTCTGTTATTGTCAGATTGGGAAGCGAGGTGTGAGTACAGCTGCAAGGTGATTCTTCAGCGGATTGTGTCTGAGACTGTCACAGAAAAAAAATACTCTTCCACTTCTTGCGGGGGGAGAAGATGGGAACAGCTCTGATGGATTTGTTGATAAAGGGTGTCAGAGCTGGTTTGCCTGGAGGGAGCATTGCGGGGAGGATACTGGGAAGCACATAACATCATTAGTGTAATAAGCATGAAAGAAGGATGAACCTAGTAGCATGATGTGGCCAATTTTTCTGCTTTTACAAATGTATGAAGGGGTAGATACCAAAGAAGTTACTGTTGACAGATGACCCTGGGAACTGAAATATATTACTCTACTTAACCTATTGTAGTCAGTGTTCACGCTCCTAACATCCCTTTAATAGGAAAAATCACTATTACACTTGGTTTTTGCAACATGCTGTGAAGTCTTACTTGGATGTCATTGTTTCCAGTGTGGCCAATACTAAGTGTGAAACCCTTGAGTAAATATCCCACTTTGTGTCAGTCTGTACCGTTGGGCCACATTTTTGTGATGTTAACCTTATGTAAATGGCCACAGATGGTGGTATGCTGCCCCAGGCTCTGACTGGAGGTCAACTGTTGAATGTGCAGCTTTTTTTATTCAAGATGCTCTCCTGGTTTTGGAGGTAAATCAGAAAGAGAACAGGAGGTGGAATTACCTTAATGACAGAGATCTCTGAGTCTCCCAGGCTGTTACAGTACCTACTGTCCCGTCAATTGAACACTGGTGCTTCTGAGTTTGCATACAAGTCTGGTCATTCTGCAGACTTCCCTGCTTGTAGAGAGTAATTAAAGTGTGAACGCTGTAGTTGTGTTGTGAATCTTGAGCTTCCACTTATCAGAGAAAATGAATAGGTCTTACCCATCTGCTGCCTCCAAAAATCTGATGCTTTTTGCTGTGTTCATTACTAATGGCTTATTTTCCCAGTCTTCATTAGGTGTGATTTCAGCAACTGCTGAGTTTTTGCAGCGGTACTTAGTGGTACTTGATAATAATGGCATTGCGGTAGTTGAAAACTGGAGGTTCAAAGGGGATGTCATGGTTTTGTTTCAGTTTCAAGAATATTTATTAACTAGAAGAGCCATCATTTTGCCCTTAGCTTTGTATCTTTACTTCCCTGCCTGAGGTGTAATGTTACCTTCTGTGTTGTCATTCAAGTTATGTCTGTGCAGCGATAGCTTACCCATCTTATTTTCATTGATACTTTTCATTAAAGTGTATATGGTTACTGTTGCTTTAACTGTTAATGAAAATGGTCGCTCTGCCACAGGAAATAGCACAGATTTATATACCGTCCATAAAACAGTGCAAGAGAACTCCGCCTATTCTGGGCTRGGCAAAACTGTCTGAAATGAGTCTGCGTGAATTAAAGTTACATAGGAGAATTTATTTTTGGATCACTTGCCTTGCATAAAATGTTCTAATGGACATTTCTTTTAGTGTACTTTTTTTATATACCTTTTTTTTTTGGTTTACAGTTTTACTTGGCTTTTCTTTTTCTTCATCARCATTTCTGATGTTTATTAATGTCTGTCTTTTATTTTGTAGACGAAACCAGCAAGTGCTAATGTCAGCGAACCCCCCAAAAGACAGACAGGTGGAGCACCTTCTGCTGTTAAGGTAATGCATACTTAAGGAAATGGTATCTTTTAAAAGTGAAGAGGATATGATATGACTTCATCCCCTGCAATGGGATAGAAAACGGTTTGTTTGCCAGCATTCAGCAACACTAAGATGCTCTTCATGTCTTGCTAGAAATTGTAGTGAATTGAAATGAAAGAGGAGCACAAGTCAGCAGAATGCCAGTGCTGACTTCTTGAGGAAGTAGACTTGGTGACATTCTCCCCTTTCACCATGTTCTTTGTTAGTCTCCTAGTTACTTTAAAAAATCCCGGTTCCATTGATATCAGTGGCAAACTTCATTTGACTATGGGGCTGTGGTTCTTTTTTCACCCTTAAATATTGTTCATATGTTTGGATCCTGTTTACGCAGGAGGACCTGCTGAGATCGAAGCACTGATAACTGTTTTTGCTTTCATAGCCCCTGGAGCAGTTCAGTCGTTCAGGAAGTTAGCGTAAGAGACGTTATACAGATGACTTGCGTATTGGAGTGCAGTTAATACTCCATGAAGAGAAGCAGGGATCACATGAAGCGTGCTCAGATCTTGCAAAGTATTGAAACAGGGTGTTGAAAATACACTTTCTGATGGTGGTCACACATGAACTGATGGCTGTAGTTGGTAATCACTGTTAGGTGCGTATTTGTCACGGATGAGTGGAATGCACTTCACTCAAAAGAGAGAAGTGGCAATATGTTTTATTGAGGTAAAATAATGATTTGACAGTTCAATAAGTTTGATGGAATTTAATGAAGTTTAACAGTGGTTTGACAAGGTTCAATACATTTGATGGCAAGGTTCACCTAATTAATTACTGCATGGAAGAAATAGACAAAGGAAAATTGAGTTAAAATCGAGTTAGAATGATTCACACAGAGACCAGAGACGCAAAGAGTGAAGAGGGCCCTCCCGTTGAGTCACAAGGTTCAGAGCGGACCCCCTTGCTTTCTAAACTCCTTTTGGAGCCTAGGTGCTGCTGGGTCCAATCTTAGTCTCAGACTTGAACAACGATTTATGCCTAATGGAATTATCCATACAGCGTTTATAATAATATTGAGTAACTCTATGGATTAGTAATGTTTCATAGCATTAATTCACCTTGCTATCAGTCACTTACCGAGGATCTGTTGTGGGTAGGGCATCTCTCCGCCATGGGTAAGGAAGGATCTCTTAGTCTCAGGTAAGGGATCTCAAACCTTGAGAGGCGTCCCTGCTCAAGGGGAGAGTCACCTGGCATGCAGTCCAGCTGCAATTCAGGGAGAGCTCAAATTGGGCCTATCCTGATGGTGATATTTATAGAGTGAAGTAGTTGGCTGCTAGTCAATAGTACAGACAAGATAGATGGGACTTGGGTCTTCGTTTTAGCTCTGGTATCTTGTTCTGTACTTTTCTTATCTTGTGCTTTCGGGTTTCGGAACCACCTTTTGAAATATTTTTCAAGACACCTTCACTCCCTTGTACGTGAGCCAGAGGCTTTCCAGCTCGCTGGTTCACCCCTCAATGAGGCCAGTTGCTCCTTAGTCAGCCTGAACCAAAGCATGGCGAGGAGTCAATTGAATCYGCCACAGTATTCCATATCTGGAGATACCCCACGCTTGAAAGATCCTATCGGCAGGAAGTGTTTCTRCTTTTGAATGGGATTTTTTATTTTCTTAATCAATGCTTTTGTAAAATAATACTCCTAAAGATACCTCTATGCTACCTAAGTAATTAATTATTTTTCCTTTCTACTCAGTGAAGGAGGACACAAGGATATAAATCCTGTAGTCCCTTTATTTCAGTGCTTTTGTCTATCACTAAAGACAGCCCAAAGTTTGTGTTGCTTTTCTTTCTATTCCTTGCAGTTTGCCAGGGCCTTTCTCTTGCTAGTTAAGCTGGATGTCGTTGTCCATATGTAGTTTCCATGACAGCTGTACAGGGTGGGATGGTCTTGGGTATAATCTTCCTGCGTATCAGTCTCCAGCAGCATAGTCCTGTGGAAGCTCACATCTAGTTTGCTAACTAACACATCTTTTAAGTCTTTTTTTCTGTATGTGTTCTGTCTATTATAAGCGTATCTTTTACGTTAAGTGTGCAAGGTACAATTTCTGGTGATGCTATTAAGCATAAGAACTGGAAGGTAGTGCCATGAAAAAAATGTGACATAATGTAATTGCCAGGAATTGCTTTATATTAGGTTATGACAACTTAGGCTATGTATTTTATTCAGTACTTGGCACTTCTCCAGTTTCTGTGACATTCCAAAATACTTATTGGTAAAGATTATGTACTGTGAAAATACTTACCTCATGCTGTCTAATATTGATTCTTAATCAATAACTATTTGAACTTTAACATTTTTAGTTCCCAGTCAGCCATAACTACCTTCCTTCAGTCAGGCTAAACCTTCTCTTAATTATACCTTTTAATTTTAACAATCCCCTGCGATCCTGTAGTGTTATTTAAAATAGAGCAAAACTTGGAGATTTATTGTTCTGTTCTTGTGGTTTGTGCCACCCATACTTTTTTAAGCCATGTGGCTAGCTGTATTCTTTTCTGCCCTTCTTTTTGTCTCTAAAAATACCTATTCAAAAAGAAAAACTTTGCAGGGATTTTTTTTTTTTACAGGACTTTTACAGGAAAGGAAGTATTTCTTGAAAAGGCAAGGCAAAAATAGATCAAATCTTTTAATGCAGTCAAAAATATTCCACCAGTGTTTAGACAACTTTGGGACTGCTGTTTCTTCTTTTTCCCTGCGTAGCTTTAATGTGTCCTGCATGCAAAACCTCTTTTGATTCCTTTTCATTAATGTACCTTATCCCAGATAAATTTCTAACTACTTTGAAGAGGCAGGTGAGGTGGGGCAGTTAAGTTGCTCCAGCTAGAGCTGTTCATTTTTTTAACCTACTCTTACCCTATGGTGAAATTACTTACTCTAAATTGAATAGCCAGAGGGTTTATTGCTGCCTCTATATTATGGCCTAAGTAATTTTTCCTTCAGTTAGTAAGTAATAATAACTGATGGCTTGTGTTCTGCTTGGGTCGCCTGTATTGCTGCGTTTAAGGAACAGGAACTTGGGTGTGATGAATGCTTGTCATTGCTTAATGCCTGGCTAATATGTGGGTAGTTTAATTTTCCTGTGATGGTATCCTGTAATGTGGACTACTCCTAAAAGCAAGCACTTAACCTGTCTGGCTTCATTTTCATTGCACTGTGTATCTGAACTGGCATTCTTTGTGTCTTAATTTTATCCCTGTCCTCTTTATTGTTTCACTCTTAAGTTCCTGGCATTGCAGCCAGTATTTATGTACTGCTTCTGTTCAGTGTTGTCTTACAGGGATTTTATTCGGATGCATATGTGTCCGTGTGGTATAAGGAATAAAAGCGGCCTCTCTTTTCTCCTCTCTTTTGTATCCGTATGGCTTTTGTGTTCCCTGTGTTAAGGGCACCTAGAAAGTTGAATCGGCAACCTTGATGTGCCCAGTATCTGTATGACTCAAATCTAAATGAATGATTTAAAGATATTTAACTGAAACACATGTTCTGACTTTTTTCTATCTATCACAAGCCTTTCTTTCATTTCTGATTTGAGGTCCTGTTTGACTGTTATTTTGTACCAGGGTCTTTTCAGTAAGCACATGCCTTGTAGTACCCTGTTGGATAAATGGAGTGAAAATTTAAGGTTCAGGTAAGGTTATGATCATCAGGAATATTTACTGGTTGCTCATGAGCAGCCTTTTCCATGTATACATTACTGCCAAGGTGCACAAACCAGGAGGTCATGGCTACCGTGATTAGCAGGCAGCAGTGAAGAGGAAAAACTAAACTAACCTCCTTCCTCTGCAGAAGGTACCCTGCCAGCACTGCTGTGTTTTCTTTTACAGCCTTTTAAATTGTTTTTGCCAGTTCCATCGCCAACAGGAAAGCCAATTTCTAGCTCAGTGTTCAATCATAGCTATTAATAGAAGGCACTAATATTTGAACACAGCTGGATCCAGCTATCTTTCTTGGATCTTTGTGTTCTTATATGGTAATTCTATTGATATCAAATGAAGTTTTGCTGCTTTTTATGTAACAGTTTTTTAGCTTTGCTCTTAATGAGTTCTTAAGGAGTAATAATTTTCTTTTTGTTGCTGGCCGCTATAGTTTAGTGAAGTGAGAATGTTTGTCCGTATTACTGTCATGGACTATTTATTAAGGCAGTGCTGGAAGAAGTCAACAACAGTGGAAATTCAGTAAGAATTATTTTTATTTCAGACTTGACTGATCTTGAATATTTTCAGAGGAAGCTTCTTGATCTTAATGATTTAAGAAATTTAAGGTTAGGTACTTTCAGCTGGTATCTAAATTAACACTGTTTTAAAGGCGGATTTGATCTGCTTGTGCAACAGACAGGAAAACAAGAAGGAGAAAAAGARCAATTACTAAATATTTTTGAGTAAACTCCCTACTATTTCTGCAGCAGACTGGAAATTATGTCACAAGTTTATCTAGGTTATCATCAAAAGTGATTCCTACTGTCAGTGTATTTGCTGGGATGTTTTCTTCTGCTACATAGCTTACTTAGCTGTCCCTAAATTTTTATTTTGTGAGCTTTGCGCAGACACCTTATTGTGAAGGAAAGCATTTTTGAGTAGAAGGCATCTGAAGTCACAGTACTGATTGGGAATGTCCACGGAAATGCATAAATTTATTCCTGTGTTACCAGTCATATTGTGAAGGTTGGAAAGGCTATCTCTAAATTTTGAGGTTATTCAGAAAAATATTTAAATGGGCTATCTGAGAACTTCTTTCCATGTTCTCCTTAGAGTAGGTGTGTGTCATGGTGCACAGATCTTCAGTTTATAGGTGTTTTGTAGCAAGACCATGACAAGATAGGACGAGAGGAAATGGCCTCAAGTTGCGCCAGGGGAGGTTTAGATTGGACATTAGGAAAAATTTCTTTACTGAAGGAGTGGTTAAATATTGGAACAGGCTGCCCAGGGAAGTGGTGGAGTCACCATCCCTGGAAGTATTTAAAAGACATGTAGATGAGGCRCTTAGGGACATGGTTTAGTGGGGCTTGGTGGTGTTGGGTTGACGGTTGGACTTGATGATCTTAGAGGTCTTTTCCAACCTTAATGATTCTATGATTCTATGATTCTATGAAATCATGGGGCTGTTCCTGCAAGCTGCCCTCAGAGCTGTTGCCAGCACGTAGCCCTGCACGTGAAAATCACGAGAACTGTGTCCATGTGGAGAACAGTGCTGGTTTTCTTGGTAGCAGAGGCATGCTATAAATAGGCCAAAACATTAAAAACTGGAAGCTGTAGGAGTACAGAAGCTGCCTCCTGCATGGAAGAGCTGGCTTTGTGTAATGTTATGGGATGTGGCATCTGTCACCCGAGGTCATCTTCGCGTTTGAAAAGTAGGGCTGTAGAAGAAGCCTCTGATCTGGAGACCACTGCAGAAGTTGCAACTTGTAGAACTATGCAGTGATCAAAATAATATGATCGTGCCACAAAAAATACTCTACTTCAGTCAAAAATGGGATATTTTCCTCATCAGTCTGTGTCGTATCTTTGAGCGTTTTCCCCTTTCTACTTCCCTTCTAGGGCTGACTTTTGTTTCTTGTTCCATTGAGATAAAGGGTGGCACAGAGGCTATTATGAAAAAATGGTTGCAGGGTTTGTTAGTGGTGTGGGGGCTTTTTCTTTAAAAACAAACATACAAAAATCTCCTCCCATACCACAGGTACTGAGAATTTGATTCTATAGCAAAAAAAAAAAAAATTCAAGAGCAGGTCACTATTGGTATTGCAAGAAGCACCTTTTAACTTCTAAATTAATATAAATTATTTGGATTTGTTGTGCTTAAAAATAGTCCTGATCAGTCACGTTCCAGTGGCCTTAACTGGTCCAACCATCTCTATTTCTTTTGGTTAATAACATTTATGTACTCAGGGAGTCCGGATAATCCGTCTGAATTTAGGGAGGCAGTTTCCCATAAACTTCTAATAAAAATATCAGTCTTGTTGAGGGGAAATGAGTAGGTTCCTTCCCTCAGCACCAGTACTACTAACTCAAAAGGTGGAAGACAAAAACTGCTTTCTGAAAGCTAGAAGTAGCTCCATCCCTGAGTTGCGCCATCCTGGCAGGCGTTTTGTCCCTGCTTTTGCTGCGTGACTCTCCGTGCTGTCAGCTTGCTGCCAGCTGTGTCTGGTGGGGAACCTTGTCAAGCCACGTCCAGAAGTGACCCCAGAAGCGGGAGATGGGGTTTGCCCATCGTCGCTTCACGCTGAATGCGAAGAGGCGCTGCGGTGCAGAGGGCAGAGCTCCCGCGCACGCCTCCACATCAGTGCTTTCACGGCGCTGTCGGGGCCTGAACCTGCTTATTGTGGTTCCCTCCCTGTGCGCCGGCACCGGCAGGCTGTGCCGTGCCGGAGGTGGGGCAGCCATGCCTGCTGGGTGGGGAGCGCGCCGCTCGGGACACTGGCTCGCCGAGGGCTTGGCCGGCACCTCCTGAAAACCAAARCCACAGCCTGCTCTGGTGCTGGGGTGAAAAACAGCCATATCCTGGCATTCCTGCAGGGAACAGAAGGCACACATGTACCAAGTAAGTTAGCTATTTGTACTGGCTTTGCTTTCCTACTGCCTCTGCTTTAGGCTAATTTACATTCATGTTGCCGTTCTCTTTTTTCTTCCCCTTCCCGCCTTGGGAATTTTGTGGGCTGAAATAACACAAGCTGCTGACTTCCAGGGCTTCCGACGTGATCCTGTCGTCAGCAGGCTTAAAGTGCTCCAGAGCTAGCTGTGTGTAGTGAACTGGGTTTTAAAATTATTTTAGCTTGTTGGGAACAGTCTTTTTAGACGCTGTGTAAGACTGCACGTTTTACACATTACACAACAAGTGGTTTATGTGACATAAGCAGTCTTGAAGAAGAGAGGGATAAGGAAGAGCAGACTTTTAAAGTAGTGTCTAAGTTGTTCTGTGATTATATTTTTGTTTTGGGGTTGCTGTTGTTTTGTTCCCCCTCCCCCTGTCCCCGTCCCCCGCCATTGCTCACAGCCCATGCTGTTATTGCTTCAAAAACTCATATAATTTTTTTGGAATACAAATGCAGAGCTTAGTATGCCTGTGGCACATACGGAATATTGCGTAGTCAGGGTGTGGGGATCTGTAAGAGCAACTTCTTGGTTGAAGTGTGCTTAGGTATCAATAACATGTTGACAGCAAGAGTTTATTATACTTGATAACTAAAAGATGCTAAAATACCAGATGCAACAAACATGTGGCAAAAATAATACTTTTCAATAAATTGTGTATTGTTGTTTTTGTAGTAGTAGAAATTAGATAGGTGTTGCTTAGGTTATGCCACTATTTGATTATAGCTACTGTAAACTAAAACTGCTGATATAGTTACTGTAAACTAGAGCAAACTGAGAAAACAAGATCTATCTTCATGTGACAAGTGGCAGTATCAGTATCATCCCCCCTTCTCTTTTCTTCTTTAGAGAAAGTGAAAGTAGTGTGTTAAGTAACACAGAGTTCTTGATCGTTGCAGAGACCTCTGCTGAGTTCTTGGTCTGTTACCTTTTTTTGACGACGAGTTTTCTCAATGTTGTATTTTTTTTAATTAACATACTGGATAATAAATTCTTCTACGTAAGACATTTTCTTTTCTAGACTAACGTATTTGTTACTGTCAGCCTCTTGTAGAAAACAGTGCTTTTTTGTTTTTGTTTTGTTTTGTTTTTATGGGAGTAATTAGATACATGGGGTACGTAGAGCTTGCAGAAAATTCTATTCCTCATCTTGGAGTCTCACAGACGAGTCCCTCGGCCAGTATTTCTCACAGCTCTAGTTCTGGAGCTTTGCACCATAAGCAGACACTCCCAGTTGGAAATCTAGGTAAAGCTGTGTAGCACTGAAGGTAGTGGCTCTTGGAGGACTGGGAATGGGGGTAGAGGAGAAAACTCTGTCTCCAGAAAGTAAAGGAACCGCTTTTTTCAGTGAGTTGGCCTCCAGTGTGTTCGTTCTCATCGTTCCTGCTCTTGTTTTCCTGAGGGAGGAAAACCTGCACTCACAAAAGCTTGGGACTTTGTCCAGAGTCTCTTCTGCCAAAGGAATAACCTCATAGGGAGGCAGGGAGGTTGCTGGCCTTGGGAGCTCCTTGGGAGCTCTTCAAGGCTCAGAAACCTTCCTGGTTCTGGAAGAAGTCAGCTCGGTGCCTGCCTTTATGCCATGCTTAGTAGAAGTGCTTGAACTGACTAGAAAACTAACATTTTTGATCTCTAGGAAGGAAGCCTCTGTGAGGCAGGACAAGGCCTCACGAAGGTGGAGATTATATTTTTTAATTGAACAATAATGTGCTTACTCCTCCAGAGCATGCAGAGGGCCCTTCTGAAGCAATTTTGAGAGATACTGAGTTTAAGAGCCAGTGCTGAAGCAAAAAATGCCCCAATCTGTCTTTTTAAGTGGGAATAGTAAAACAATGTTGAGTTTTTCTAAAATGATCTAAGAAAAAAACTCAGCACCCCCCCCCAAATGTTGTGCAGTGTTCTCCTTAGATTATATTTTAAAACCAAAATTCTATTAGAATTCCTTGACTTGGTGATTTTTGTTTATCCTCCTATCTTTTTTTCCATTCATTTTGGTAGCCAACACCATTGTGACAATGTGTGTATCAGTTCATATGGCTTCATTAATAATATTGTGTTTCTGCATCCTGGGGGTGAAAAATCCAATTTCTAATTCAGAGTATCGCTCACTAGCTCTTGTGACTGCCAGCTGCCTATTTTGAGTATTGCCTAGTTTGATTATTGTAATAAAAATAACCGAGCTCATAACCTGAGAGATCTTCAGTCTTAAGATGAAGTCTTCTTTTACATAACATTTCTATCTTTTTAAGCCACTCTTTAAAGAATACTGGTTCTGTTTGTAATTCCCTGTTTCTATTCTAGCTCTGCTGGGAAAGGCTTTGCATGCTGTCCCTCGGTGATACTGCAGACCAAGTGACACAAATCCTAGCTGAGCTCAGCAGCTCTGTGTGACATGTGGCTGGCACTTAATCGCGTGTTTTCCTGGTGTTTTCTATCAGCTTGCAGTTTGCTGCTGCAGATAGCTTTGGAACATTCTGGTGTTTGAAACAACACACAGAAATGGAAACAGTTAGCTGTCGTAATTAGAGCTAAATGCTAACCTTCTGCAGGACGTGGAACTGAAAAGAGGAATTTTGAGCTATCTACAAGAAAGGAGGCCTCTGCTACAGTGGCCAGCTCATACGTTACTGCAATGCTCTGTTGTGCAGAGCGGGAACCTGAGAAGAGCGGTGACAGTACTAGTGCGCTGCTTCTAATATTTGAATATGACTGAATGAAAATGAAATTTCAGTATGTGCCAACTTGTAGAATTTATTGTGATGGAAACAGGAAGTTTCCAAAAGGAGGTAATCGAAGAGCATGTTTTAAGAAGAAATAAGAATGGGGAGTTTAAAACAAATTATTGATGTCAGAACACTTTTCATGACACTTCTATATGCCCAGTGAGTTTTACCTGATGCTCAAAAGTATGGCTTTTCTGAGTATTCCTCCATGCATAGCTGAGGGAAATTTCAAGTTAGGTAATCCATTCTGTGATCAAATGGAAATACTAAGATCACTCTTCATCAAAATGACAATAAAATGAACATCTTTGACAATGAAAAGTAAGTTTGAAAATAAAATGTTTTTACTTGCCTGATGCTGTGAATTGAAAAACTTTTGCAGTGAAACAAAGCCTCCGTTTGATGTTGGAGATGTCTAATCTGGATACAAAACTAGAGCTTTCTGGCAGTCTTTGGTTTTAACTCCACTTAAAAGAAACAAGGAGTGTTTACCCTGTGATATTAAAGTGGTGGTCTGTTTGCATACGTGCAGAATCTGAAGGGAGCAGATGAACTCTGTTACCCTGCTTGGCATATACTGGCTTTCTTTCCAAATCACTTGCAATAATCATGAAAGGACATTAAATAGAAGTTGCTCTTGTATAGTAAGGTTATAGAGCAGTAGCTGTGCTACATACTTAAGTCTAAATAATTTCTCCTGCCCAGAAATTGAACTGTGTGTATGTAAAGCTTCCTYGTGTTTAGGTACTGTGCATGCTCTGTGACCAACTAGCAAACTCTTTTCCTCTGCTTCCAAACGAAGTAAACAACCAAACAAAAAAAACTGTGAAAGCATTAGACACAGTAGGAGGTAGTAACAGATGAATGCATAGAGTTCCTTACCATCAGCTGTGGGATAGTTCTAAATTTTTCTGCATATGCCTAACCTCCTGCGTATAAGTAAGCATAAACTGAGGTGTTGGAGGTTTAAGAAAAGAGTCAAATGGTACAAAAATTGTTTAAAGTCAGTAGTCATTTACTGCCCTCAGTTGTTTTTTGTTCAAGCATAAAGCTGTTTCAGAGTCTTAATAGTGACTTAATAAAAATAAAGAAAAACAAACATACCGGTATTAAGCTTTGGACTTGACATAGGTTGCTGAAATCCAGAAATGTTAAAACGGACATCTAACCTAAAGGTGGTTTGGCACATCAGTTAGTTTCTAGGTGGTATGAAGCCTTGTTCTACACTGTGGTAAATATAATACTGATCTTATTCACAGACTGTGCTTGATAACACTTGATTTAGTGTGACCAAATTCAAATGCAAGTAGGTTACCTCAAAAAACACTGCTTAAAAACCTATTACTTTAAATTTGAGTAGTATGGTTAATCAGCTTTAGCTGACACATAAAATTCAGTGATTAAATATTGCCAAGTTTCTTTTCTGTGCCAAAATGATAGAAATTTTATTTTAGTAATGAAAATAGAAGAAAACAATACGTGTGAGTCTGTGTTATGGAAGTTGTCTGGCTCAATGTGCTGCAATCGTCAATAAATTTAGCAGCACTTGAGGCTGTAAAAACGCTTCATGAGCTAATCAGCTTTTCAATTTCTTGGTTCAAACCAGTCTCTTTAAAAAAATTTGTCATGTTTTCGTTTCATGAGAAAATGGGTTTATTTCCTATGTGCTCTTTTAGCATCTCTAAATGATGGTAGATCTTGCTCCTGGGTATAGATTAATATTTGTTGCAAATACTTATTCTGTGTGGTGAGAAAATTGCAGAAGAATAAAATTTCAGGGTTAATCTTTTCTACAATAGTAACCTGGCTCATCTTTTGAATGGAGTTTTGCAGAGAGGCATGGTTCTGTCTTACCAGTGGTCTTTGGGTTTTGTCTCTGATTTATTAGGGTCGACTTTCTCATCTGGAAAAGAAGCACCAACGTGATCCTACTATTTGTAATTAGTTTTACTGTCGTTTAGGAGGAGAGTGTCTGTGGAGTTTGAGGGTTGTCAGATGGCAAATCCACTTCTGGAGCGCTCCTAAGATCGCACTTCGGACAGGAATGTCCCGATGGGGCTCTCCTGACGGTGGAGTTTTTGTGCGTAGTTCTCCACCCACTCATCTCCCTGCGCACCGGCCCTTCCCCAGGCAGCRTCTTACCAAGAGTCTCAATGCAGTTTCACTTGGACGCCTAGCAAGCTTACCTGTTGAGGTCTGTCTGTCCTCTGCAGATGAATGTACTTAGCTCTACTTCAGTTTATTCTTCACATTTGCTCCAAACTGTGAGTGCGTATTTGAACAGAGCAAACCTATTTCTAAGTTTCTTAGCTCTAAGGGGGAGTCATTTTATCTCTGAAATTACTTTTCTTGTTGTCTTTGTCAAGTTGTGGAAATTTAAATGATAATAATAGTAATAGTTTTTACATATTTTTAGGTTATATTCACCCCAGCTGAGTTTATGAATGTTGAAAGCACAGGAAGCATCCCTAGAGATAGGGGGTTTTTTGTTGTTGGTTTTGGGGGTTTTTTAAGGTGGGTATTTAAAACCATGTTGAAGAATTGAACCACAAAAGCATGAATTCAACAAACTGCCTATTCAAATGAATCTCCTTGCTTACATATTAAATCCTGTTTGGTTTGGTTTGCTTTATGGTAACCAGTGCAAAGTTGGGGGGCTTTGCTGAGTCAGTGCTATAATGAGCTCAGTGGCATCACAGTAACAACATCAGCAAAGAATTTTAGATAGAATTAGAATTTAGCTACAGAAAAAGTAACTGTCCTCCAAGGATTTTTTTCCCACCCTGCCTCAGTAGCTGGCATGGGCAATAGGCTTTGTTTATAACATGCAGTGTTTGTGAATTTCAACAATGATAATAGGCTTTAGAAATGAAAGAGGCATGATGGTAGTCACATGTGGCAAAGTCAGTCAGTAGAAATTGCAATGTAAATTGTTTAGAAAAGAAATCATGCTGATTACTTCTACAAAGAACTCATCACAACAGGACAACATAGCGGCATATATAGTAGGAGTGTTTTATGTAAATATACCAGTCTGAATAATATACAGATACTGACTGGAAACCTGTATCCTGCTATTCCATTTTATTAAGTTTTTAATATTAAACCTCCACAAAAGTAACCGAGAGCCTGAAATCTTGGAAAAAATACTGTTCTCTTGGTTGTGTGGGGGTTTTTATCTTTCTCTTAAAAAGGTGGTGTTTTTCTTAACAACTTAATAGCAGAACTATGTATAAGAACAGTAATTACAAAATAATAGGATATTTCCAGAATTACTTGGGATGGAAAATTGCACAAAAGCACTCAAATTTGTTATTTTTAACTCGGCTATTATAGATACTGTAACAGTAAAATTTATATAAAGAGGTAGTACCAGCGCTACAATTTTTTTCCAGTTTTAAATCACCGCATATCTTAGCTGCTGTGTAGCTTTAAATATATATGTTTATGTATTCTTTTATRTATATATTTGTACATATACAGACACAGATATTGGCTCAGATTGTGTCTTGCAACTCTGCTTGGCTTAATGGAAAATGAATGGAATTGTGTTTACGCCCCAGATCACAGTATTGATTCTTCATCGCGAATGTCTTTGGAAGGCTGCGCATTGCTTTGCTCGCGGTGTTACGAAGTGCGTTGTGAGAGGCTGGAACGGCCTCTCAGTGCCATCCTCGGCCTGCCTTCTGCCTGCTGACAGCCGTTGTGTGCCTGGGGAGGTGAGGGTTGCATAGCCATTACCACACGCCATCGCAGCAAGCGAGAGATTTAACCTGTAACTGCTCAAGTGGTATTTTACACTTAAGTGAAATAACCCATTATTTTTCACAATAGTTCTCTAAAGAGCATTTGCTGCCCACATCTTACAAACACTGTTAGTTAAAGCTTAGTGACAGAACCATTCATGTAAAGAAGCAACCATGTGTAGTCAGGTAGATGAGGTTTTGCCTTTCATTACACAGCTGTATTGAAGTAACCCTGTAAGTTAGTAATATTGAAATAATGAAGTTGATGTTAGCTTTAAGCCAGAGAAGCAGGCCCAGCTCATTCATACGTAAGGTGTGTAAGCCCAAAAAGGTACTCACCAAAAGGTGGCTATTCAGTCCTCTGCCCTAGGCTGAGTACAGCCAGATCACTCAGAAAATATTCGTATAAGCTGGCCCAAAGGCTGCCAGGGCTGGAAGTGCCTGGGTCATCTAGGTAGCCTCTGCCACGGAGCGACTCTTCTCCCAGGAAGGAAGATCTTTGAGCTCTGACTTCAGAAATTCTTTGTTATGGAATAAGCCAGTTTCTTCTTCTTTTCCCGCTTTCTTGCCTCCCTGACAAGAGGACAAAACATCAGGTGCCAACTTGCTTTTCCTGTCACTAGGTCCCTCATACATACTTTTTCTTCTTTTTTTTTTTTTTTTT